>JAVSCE010019256.1:0-34521 GCA_032199065.1 Smutsia gigantea | reverse complement strand
GCTTTTCTCGTTTTTCAGGATTTTTCGGTTTGCCCTTTTAATCTTTATTCTGATAGCCGATATGTAGTGGAAGCATTGCAACATCTAGAAACTGTCCCCTATATTAAAACTGCTAACTCATCAGTAACATGCCTCTTTACTGCCATCCAAACTGAACTCCGTAATCGCCACCATCCTTGTTATATTGGCCATATTAGGGCTCATTCTAATTTGCCTGGCCCTTTAGTTAAGGGAAATGCTTTTGCTGATGCTCGAACTCGATGTATTGGCCTAACTAAACTTCAGGAAGCTAAGCATTCTCATGAATTACACCACCAAAATGCACATAGCCTTAGATTACAATTTAATATTCCTAGAGAATCAGCTAGACAAATAGTGAAAGAGTGCACTACTTGTGTACAACATCTGCCAGTACCTCATTTTGGAGTTAATCCTCGAGGGATACGAACCAATGAACTCTGGCAGATGGATGTCACACATATTTCTGAATTTGGCAGATATAAGTATGTTCATCTTAGTATTGATACTTATTCAGGGTACATTGTAGCTTCTCCTCAGACAGGTGAAAGTACCTCTCATGTTATTAAGCACTGCTTATTTATGTTTGCCCACGTCGGAGTTCCTTCTAAATTTAAAACTGATAATGGCTCTGGCTATACCAGCCGTAGATTTGCTGCCTTTTGTGCACAATTTAATATTACTTATATTACTGGCATTCCTTATAACCCCCAAGGTCAGGGCATTGTTGAACGCGCCCATGCTACATTAAAAACATATTATCATAAAACAAAGAAGGGGGAGTTATACCCCCTAACGCCTCAGAATTATTTATCTCATGTACAATTTATTTTAAATTTTTTGCTTTTGGATAAAAATGGTAAGAATGCAGCAGACAGATATTGGCATGCCTCTACTCAAACAACATATGCTAAGGTTAAATGGAAGGACCCCCTAACAGGAATATGGTCCGGCCCAGACCCGGTACTCATATGGGGGCGAGGACATGTTTGTGTTTTTCCGCAGGATGCTGATGGACCACGTTGGTTACCTGAACGGCTGGTGCGCAATGCAGATTCTGCTCTTCTTCCTTCTACTGTCCAAACCCAGCCTAGAGAATGAGACATACTGGGCTTATGTACCTGACCCCCCATTTCTACATCCTGTTTCCTGGGAATCTCCAGAAGTTCCTGTGTTTGTTAATGATTCTGATGCTTTAGGATCACCGGCTTTTTCAGGTGACATTCCACACATGACTCCTTTCAATTACACAGGACAAGGGGTGGGAACGCCCATGTGCCTCACCAAGAACACAGAAGCTGTTGGTTGCATGCACCTCACCGTCTATGTGATAAGAGGAAAACGTCATTTTGTGGCTATTTTGAAGCCAGCAGAAGACATCATTTTCAGAGATCCAGCAAGTCATAAAAATCCTACTAAAAGACTTGGCCCTGGAGATTTTCCTACATGTGAAAAATCTGCAGAAGATCCTGAGACACTGATCCCCTGGGAGCAGTGTAAAGGAAATGTATCATGGCAGTATGATATTAAGAATTCATCCACTTATGTTTTAGACTGGTCAGGTGGACAAACCTACCAACTTCCAAAATTATCCATGGGACTTTGGTATACGTCTAGAGGAGCTCCACAAACACAATGGTGGAAAATTGGTGTGGCTATGGGACCTATAATGTTATTTAATTATACCCGCAAAAGTATATATGTAGCAGCTTGTGTTCCTGTGCCTTATACCATGATAATTGGATCTGTTTCTATTACCTTTTCTGGTTCCCATTATAATGTTTCCTGCACAAATTGTTATTTGAGCTCCTGCATGTATAATGTCCCTGATGCTACATCTGTTCTCATTCTTAAGCAGCCCCCTTTTGTGATGCTTCCTGTATTACATCATGGACCATGGTATGCAGATAAGGGATTACAAGTATTAGAAGAAATGCAATTATTACTACGGCCAAAAAGAGTGATAGGCCTTATTATAGCAGGTATAGCCGCTCTAATTGGCCTAATTACTTCCACCACTTTAGCCGCAGTAGCATTGACTCAAGAAGTACAGACCGCTACTTACGTTAATACTTTAACTCATAATGTCACCACAGCCTTTAGTACCCAAGAGATTATTGATAATAAAATTAAGCGTAAGATTAAAGCTTTATATGATATGGTGATGTATTTAGGAGAAGAAATTCAGGGATTGAAATTAAGGGGAAGCTTAGAGTGTCATGCCTTGTATAAAGAGATATGTGTAACTCGCAAAGTGTATAACAAAAGTGTCATATCCTGGGATATAGTGAAAAGACACCTGCAAGGCATTTGGCTCGCTAATAATGATTCTACTGATTTGTTGCACTTACATAAAGATATGCTGGCACTTGCCAATGCTCGGCTTGATTTTGATCCTGTTAAATCTGCAAAGGAATTTTTAGATGGTCTGGCTGGATATATTTCCCCCTGGGGAATCGGGGCCTTTACCCATCTCCTACTGACCCTTGGCATAGGGCTCATATTACTATGCTTACTGTTGTGTTTCCTCCCTTTTCTTTTTAAGATGGGGGCTCGAGCCCTTCTTACCTTAACTTCAGACATCCATATGAATAAACTCCATAACTACCCCCAAGAGGAGAGGTTGCAGGTATAAAGGGGCGGGACAGTCAAAGACGGGGAACTCTCTTTTGACATGTAGTCCACCTAAGACAGGGAGTTTGCCCATGCTGCAAACTGTCCCCATGACGGGTAAGTCTACATGGAGAAAAAGAGAGCCTAAGACAGGCGCCGTCACCTTACCTGCTTTTTAAAAATAATAGAGAAGGGGGAGATGTGGAGAGCCTCAGCTTCCAGAGAATGTGGAGTGGGGAAGGTGCCCTCTGCCCTGGGGCTCCACCCAGATAACTTAGTTGTTATACAGGTTCTCTGTCACATAGCATGTGCCTTGTGGAACATGCTGGCCGAGTCATGAGTCTTTGTTAAGCAACTTCTCATTGTTATAAAAATACTTTCTATATCTGTTGTATCTTTATTCTACGTGGTTGTGCGTAGTTCTATATCTGTTTAATCTTGTGCGTAGGGTTAGATCTGTTTAATCTTTATTCTATGTAATTGTGCATAGTTGTGATTCTTTCCATATGCACCCTAGTCTCTTGTTAATGTATAAAATAAGTAGCTAAAATAAACTCGAGGTCCAAGACAGCTTGGAGCTTCGACCCTCCCAGGGACCTATTGTTGTGTCCATTCATCCTCACCCCCGGCTCGGGAACCTTGTTCGACTTCGCGGTCAGATGGACTGGACGCGACAATCATTAACATGCTCATGGAGGTACAGAAATTCAAGAACTCAGGAATGAATTTAGGATGGAGATCCAATTGTTGAAGAACACAATGGAGGGTATTGAAAGCAGACTAGAGATGGTGGAGGAGATGATAAACGAAATAGAAGTTAGGGAAGAGGAATATAAAGAAGCTGAGGCACAGAGAGAAAAAAGAATCTCAAAGAATAAAAGAACTGTGTGACCAACCCAAATGGAACAATATTCATATTGTTCTGGTACCAGAAGAAGAAGAGAGAGAAAGAGATAGAAAGTGTCTTTGAGGAAATGATTGCCGAAATCTTCCCCAATCTGGGGAAGGAGATAGTCTCTCAAGCCATTGAGATGCAAAGATCTCCCAAAACAAGGGACACAAGGTGGACAAAACCAAGGTATATAATAATTAAAATGGCAAATATTGAGGATAAGTACAGACTATTAAAAGCAGCCAGAGAAAAAAGATCACATAGAAAAGAAAAGCCATCAGGGTATCCTCAGACTTCTCAGCGGAAACTTTACAGGACAGAAGGGAGTGGCATGATATATTTAAAGCAATGAAGCAGAAGGGCCTTGAACCAAGAATACTTTGTCTGGGAAGATTATCATTTAAATTTGAAGGAGGGATTAAACAATTTCCAGAAAAGCAAAAGCTGAGAGAATTTACCTCTCACAAACCATCTCTACAATGTATTTTGGAGGGACTGCTATAGATGGAAGTGTTCCTAAGGTGAAATAGCTGTCACCACAGCAAATAAAAAGGATAGACAAAGAGTATAGAATATGATACTAACATATAAATAATGGAGGAGGGAAAAAAATACCTTTAGATTGTGTTTGTAATGAATAGTGAATGAGTGAAGTTAGACTCTTAGACAGTAAGGAAGTTACCCTTGAACCTCTGGTAACCACAAATCTGAAGCCTGCAATGGCAATAAGAACATACCTATTGATAATCACCTTAAATGTAAACGGTCTGAATGCACGAATCAAAAGACATAGTCACTGAATGGATAAAAAAACAAGACCAATCAATATGCTGCCTACAAGAGACTCACTTAAAACTCAAAGACAAGAAAAGACTAAAAGTAAAAGGATGAAAAAGATATTCCATGCAACTAATAGGGAGAAAAAAGCAGGAGTTGCAGTACTTGTATCAGTCAAAATAGACTTCAAAACAAAAAGAAATTCACAAGAGACAAAGAAGGACATTACATTATGATAAAGGGGTCAATCCAACAAGAGGATATAACCATTACAAATATCTATGCCCCCAACACAGGAGCACCTACATATGTGAAATAAATACTAACAGAATTAAAAGGGGAAATAGAATGTAATGCATTCATTCTAGGAGACTTCAACACACCACTCACTCCAAAGGACAGAACAACCAGACAGAAATTAAGAAAGGAGACAGAGGCACTGAGCAACACATTAGAACAGATGGACCTAACAGACATCTACAGAACTCTCCACCAAAAAGCAGCAGGATACACGTTCTTCTCAAGTCTATATGGAACATTTTCCAGAATAGATCACATACTAGGCCACAAAAAGTACCTCAGTAAATTCAAAAAGACTGAAATTGTATAAACCAACTTCTCAGATCACAAGGGTATAAAACTAGAAATAAATTGTACAAAGAAAACAAAAAGGCTCACAAACACATGGAGGCTGAACATCATGCTCTTAAATAATCAGTGGATCATTGACCAAATTAAAACAGATATCAAGCAATATATATGAAGACAAATGAAAACAGCACAATGCCCCAACTTCATTGAGATGCAGCAAAGGCAGTTCTAAAGGAAGTATATAGCAGTCCAAGACTATTTAAAGAAGGAAAAATAACCCCTAAAGAATAGTCTAAATTCACAATTATTGAAACTGGAAAAAGAACAAATGAAGTCCAAAGTCAGCAGAAGGGAGGACATAATAAAGATCAGAGAAGAAATAAATAAAATTGAGAAGAATAAAACAATAGAAAAAATTAATGAAACCAAGAGCTGGTTCTTTGAGAAAATAAATAAAATAGATAAATCCCTGGCCAGACGTATTAAGAAAAGAAGAGAATCTACACATATAAACAGAATCAGAAATGATAAAGGAAAAATCACAACGGATCCCACAGAAATACAAAAATTATTAGAGAATACTACGAAAATCTATATGCCAAAAAACTGGATAACCTAGAAGAACTGGACAACTTTCTAGAAAAATACCACCTTCCAAGACTGATGTAGGAAGAAACAGAAAATCTAAACAGACCAATTACCAGCAATGAAATTGAATTGGTAATCAAAAAACTATCCAAGAACAAATCACTGGACCAGATGGATTCACTGCTGAATTTTATCACACATTTAGAGAAGACATAATACCTATTGTCCTTAAAGTTTTCCAAAAAATAGAAGACAAGGGAATACTTCCAAACTCATTCTATGAAGCCAGCATCACTCTAATACCAATACCAGGCAAAGAAACCAAAGACAAAGAAAACTACAGACCAACATCCCTGATGAACATAGACGAAAAATACTCAACAAAATATTAGCAAGCTGAATTCAAAAATACATCAAGAGGGATTGCAAAATACTCAACAAAACATTAGCAAATAGAATTCAAAAATACACCATGATCAAGTGGGATTCAATACAGGATGCAAGGATGGCACAACGTTTGAAAATCCATCAACATTATCCACGACATAAACAAAAAGAAAGACAAAAACCACATGATCATTTCCATTGATGCTGAAAAAGCATTCAACAAATTTCAACACCCATTCATGATAAAAACTCTCAACAAAACGGGTATAGAGGTAAGTACCTCAACAAAATCAAGGCAATATAGGAGAAACCCACAGCCAATATCATAGTTAACAGTGAGAACCTGAAAGCCTTTCCTCTAAGATCAGGAACAAGACATGGATGCCCAATCTCCCCGCTTTTATTCAACATAGTACTGCAGTAGCCACGGCAATCAGACAACACAAAGAAATAAAAGTCATCCAGATTGGTAAGGAAGAAGTCAAACTGTCCCTGTTTGCAGATGACATGATATTGTACATAAAAAACCCTAAAGTATCCACCCCAAAACTACAAGAACTAATATCTGAATTCTGCAAAGTTGCAGGATACAAAATTAATACACAGAAATCTGTTGCATTCCTACACACTAATGAGGACCTAGCAGAAAGAGAAATCAGGAAGACAATTCCATTCACAGTTGCATCAAAAAGAATAAAATACCTAGGAATAAACTTAACCAAGGAAGTGAAAGACCTATACACTGAGAACTATAATAAACTCCTAACAGAAATTAAAGAGGATACTAATAAATGGAAATTCATCCCATGCTCATGGATATGAAGAATTAATATTGTGAAAATGGCCATCCTGCCTAAAGCAATCTATAGATTCAATAAAATCCCTATCAAAATACTGACAGTATTCTTCAAAGAACTGGAACAAATAGTTCTAAAATTCATATGGAACCACAAAAGACGCCGAATAGCCAAAGCAATCCTGAGAAGGAGGAATAAAGCAGGGGGGATCTCGCTTCCCAACTTCAAGCTCTACTACAAAGCCATAGTAATCAAGACAATTTGGTACTGGCACAAGAACAGACCCATAGACCAGTGTAACAGAATAGAGAGTCCAGATATTAACCCAAGCATATATGGTCATCTAATATATGATAAAGGAGCCATGGATGTATTTTGGGGAAATGACAGACTCTTCAACAGCTGGTGTTGGCACAACTGGACAGGTACGTGTAAGAGAATGAAACTGGATTACTATCTAACCCCATACACAAAAATAAACTTGGAATGGATCAATGACATGAATGTAAGTCATGAAACCATAAAACTCTTAGAATAAAATACAGGCAAACTCCCTTGAATATAAACATGAGCAACTTCTTGGTGAACATACCTCCACGGGCAAGGGAAACAAAAGCAAAAATGAACAAGTGGGACTAGATCAAACTAAAAAGCTTCTGTACAGCAAAGGACACCATCAGTAGAACACAAAGGCATCCTACAGTATGGGAGAATACATTCACAAATGACCTATCCAATAAGGGGTTGACATCCAAAATACACAAACAGTTCATGCACCTCAACAAACAAAAAGCAAATAAGCCAATTAAAAAATGGGCAGAGGATCTGAACATACAATTCTGCAAAGAAGAAACTCAGATGGCCCACAGGCCCACAAAAAGATGCTCCACATTGCTATTCATCAGAGAAATGAAAATTAAAATGACAATGAGGTATCACCTCCCATCAGTTAGGATGGCCAACATCCAAAAGACAAAAAACAACAAATGCTGGTGAGGATTTGGAGAAAAGGGAACCCTCCCACACTGCTGGTGGAAATGCAAATTAGTTCAACCATTGTGGAAGCAGTATGGAGGTTCCTCAAAAAACTCAAAATAGAAATACTATTTGACCCAGGAATTCCACTCCTAGGAATTTACCCTAAGAATGCAGCAGCCCAATTTGAAAAGGACAGATGCACCCCTATGTTTATTGCAGCACTATTTACAATAGCCAAGAAATGGAAGCAACCTAAGTGTCCATCAGTAGATGAATGGATAAAGTAGATGTGGTACATATACACAATGGAATATTATTCAGCCATAAGAAGAAAACAAATCCTACCATTTGCAACAACATGGATGGAGCTAGAGGATATTATGCTCAGTGAAATAAGCTAGGTAGAGAAAGACAGGTATCAAATGATTTCACTCATATGTGGAGTATAAGAACAAAGAACTGAAGGAACAAAACAGTAGCATACTCACAGAACCCAAGAATGGACTAAAAGTTACCAAAGGGAGAGGGACTGGGGAGGATGGGTGGGAATGAAGGGATAAGGGGAAAAAAGGGCATTACCATTAGCACACATGATTTAGGGTAGGGGGCACAGGGAAGGCAGTATAACACAGAGAAGACACGTAGTGATTTTACAGGATCTTACTACCCTGATGGACAGTGACTGCAATGGGGTATTGGGTGGTGACTTTTTAATGGGGGAATCTAGTAACCACAATGTTGTTCATGTAAGTGCATAGTAATGATATCAAAAGAAATAAAAATATAACTAGATTATAAAGACCATTTGTAATATACTGTGGGGGTCAAACTGCAGTCATTTCCAGAATTCCCCACCTGGCGTTTGTCTATTTACATATTAATAGGTGTTTCTTCCGTCAGCCTCTGGGCACCAGGGGTGGAGAGAAGCTGTTCTATCCTCCCCTCTGTTGAGTAATTGGTCTGGTGCCTGTGGATCACCAGGGATCCACCTTCAGAGTTTCTCCCTGAAGGGGTGAGGAGAGATGCAAGTGCGATGGGCTGTGAAAGAAACAGTGAGCAAGAGCGTTGGCTAGAGCGGACGAAGGGAACCAGGCCCCTGGTGAGCAATAAACGGTTTTCTCTACTTTATCCTTTCCCTAGGCTTTTTCAGTTTCACCGGTTTCACTAGGAACACGCTTCCCCTGGAGCTACATAGACGTATATGTTACTCATTAATTTACTAACCAAAATTAATAACAAAAATTTTTCTTCCAAGGCTTTTAACTCTTTAACATGTTTTTCCTTGAAAAATCTTTTTTTCTATCTATATATCTATAGGCAGTTTATTTATATATGTACAGAGTTTGTTTTTTCCCTTTGCTTACGATATTACCCATGTTCTTGGAATGTCTAGTAATTTTATACTAAGTAAAATTTTCCACTAGTCTTTTTATATATTCCAGATATTTCCAGGAGAAAAAATGGACAACTGAAAAGGATCCATGGGTGATCCAGATAGCATTGATAGGTAAGGACTTAACTGACATTAGCATGTTTACAAAAATAGAAAAAGAAACTGAAGACAAAAGATGAAATAATTGGGAAATGTATTAGATTTTGACATGGAGAGTTCCTGTTGGAGCCTGATGTGCCCTCCAGAGTTTATCATTGTACTTAAATATAGACTGGGTGAAAAAGAGGTATTGTTGACTTGCTTTTGTTTGGTTAATTATGAATGTAGAAACATAGATGGAGAAGTCTGCTACTACAGGCGTAGAACAGAATGCCACAGTGGGGCATCTTGTACTCCCCTATGAAGTATGGCAAGAATATGGGGGCACCAAATGTAGGTCATTGCAAAGAGCTGACTTCAAGCCGTCTTTAAGCATTCTTTCCCTATAGGGGAGTGTTTGTTTTGTTAGGAACCTTCAGGAACAGTAACCAATCCAGGTAGGAGTCAAAAAGTTTTGTCTGAATATACACAGCTCATAACAGGAAAATATAAAGTGTGAGTTTCCTACAGGGCCTCTAAAGAACCGAAAAATATTCTGATATCAGTTTGCATTATGTAGAAGATTGCTATGACTTTCATTGTTTTATTTTTCTTATTTTACTTTGAAAGGAGAAAAAATTTCTCTTTGTTAGTTGTCTTGAGCAAGGCTGTGGAAATTATGGTGTGAAGATAATTTCATATATGCTATGGACATTTGCATATATGGATTTACATGTTATATTCTCAGTATGTAAGAGACTTTACTTTAGAGGGGATCTTCATAACACTGTTGGAAAATTAATAACCATTGCAATAAGTTGAAAATAACCATAAAAATAATTTTAAAAATGTTGTCTTGGGGGAAGATGGCGATGTGAGCAGGGTGGCAGAAATCTCCTCCCAACACTATATTTATCTACAAAAACACAGAAAATACATCTATTCCTAAAAGAGAGACGAGAATACACAGGAAGCACACAGCGTGCAGCTACACCCGGGAGGACTCAGCACCCCAAGAGGTGGGTAAGATACGGAGCCACGACCCGGCGGGACACGAGCCCTCCCAAACCCCAGCGCACCGGCGGAAGGAGAGGATTCAGAGCCGGGAGGGAGTGGAAGTGCACCCCGCGAAGTAGACAGCACCGGTGATTTGCGCAGGGTGTGCTGACCCACATTGCGCAGTGCAGCAGAGATTGGAGAGACAGAAGGGCAGGATCTGAGCAGGGAACGTGCCAGGGTGCATGCAGCCGGGTCCGGGAAGGAAAAAAATGTGCGCGCTTTCTTCAGCGGTCTTAAAGAGACAGGAGCCCAGCGGAGGAGCCGGATCGCCCCAGCACACTCAGCCCAGCAGGCTGGGAGCCCTGGGGAGTTTCAGATGCCTTAGCTGGCGACTGAGGAAGAGTAGCCATACTTAACACTTCTCACTGACATCAACAACCTCCTACTCGTTCCCACCCCTGCCAGAGCGATAAAGGGCCCTGCGGAGCGGCACAGTCACAGGTATGGAATAGTGGGGCAATAGCGCAACCTAGAGCATTCCCACAGAATCTACGTATGGTGGGCTTTTTTTTGTTTTTTTGTTTTGTTTTGTTTTTTGTTTGTTTTTGTTTTTTCTTTTCTTTCTTTTTTTTCTTTTCTTTTTTCTTTTTTTTTCTTCTCTTTTTATAGTCTTAAAGAGCCCGCTGACATATGTGGCAACTGTCAGTGACCAAATGACACAGCCATGAAAAGACAGAGGAATATGGTTCAGACCAAAATTAACCAGACAACCCCAGAGAGTGAGTCTGAAGGGAAGGAAATGCACAGTTTCCCTGAAAAAGAATTCAGAATAAACGTCATAACCATGCTGATGGACCTACAGAGAAATGTGCAAGAGCAGATTGAGGAAGTGAGGAAACTGAGGAAAGACAATACAGAAGTCAGACAAGCGATCGACGGGCTTAACAGCAGAATGGATGAGATGCGAGAGACTGTTAATGGAATAGAAAACAGAAAACAGGAGTACAGAGCAGCTGAGGCAGAGAGATAAAAGGATTTCTAGGAATGAAAGAATATTAAGAGAACTGTGTGACCAATCCAAACGGAACAATACTCGCATTATAAGATTACCAGAGGAAGCAGAGAGAGAAAAAGGGATGGAAAGTGTCTTTGAAGAAATAATTGCTGAAAACTTTCCCTCGCTCGGGAAGGAAGTAGTCTTGCAGTCCACCGAAGCTCATAGATCTCCCAACACAAGGGACCCAAGGAAGACAACACCAAGACACATAATAATTAAGATGGCAAAAATCAAAGAAAAGACAGGGTATTAAAGGTAGCTATAGAGTGAAAAAGATCACCTACAAAGGAAAACCCATCAGACTATCATCAGACTTCTCAACAGAAACCTTACAGGCCAGAAGAGAATGGCATGATATATTTAACGTTATGAAACAGAAGAGCCTCGAACAAAGAATATTGTATCCAGCACGATTATCATTTAAATATGATAGAGGGATTAAACAATTTCCAGATAAACGAAAGTTAACAGAGATGGCGTCTCATAAACCACCACTACAGGATATCTTAAATGGACTGCTCTAGAGGGAAGCACACCTGAGGCTAAAAGAAATGTCACCGGAGAAAAAAAAATCATAGCAAAGAAAGCAGATCATCCAAATACCAACTAAAGGCAAAGAATAAAACACCTATAATACAAAGAACGGAGGAGGAGAAATAAGAAGTGAGAGAAAGAAAGAAACATCAGACTGTGTTTACAATAACTTAACAATAAAGTTAAGTTAGATTGTTAGATAGTAAAGAAGCAACCCTTGAACCCTTGGTAACCACGAATCTAAAGCCACCAATGGCAGTAAGAACATACCTATCAATAATCACCCTAAATGTAAATGGACTGAATGCACCAATCAAAAGACACAGAGTAACAGAATGGATAAAAAAGCAAGACCCATCTATACGCTGCCTACAAGAATCTCACCTCAAATCCAAAGATATACACAGATTAAAAGTTAAGGGATGGAAAAAGATATTTCATGCAAACAATAAAGAGAAAAAAGCAGCTCTTGCAGTACTTGTATCAGACAAAATAGACTTCAAAACGAAGAAAGTAGCAAAAGATTAAAAAGTACATTATATAATGATAAAGTGGTCAGTCCAACAAGAAGATATAACCATTATAAACATATATGCACCGAACACAGGTGTGCCAGCATATGTGAGACAAATACTAACAGAATTAAAAGAGGAAATAGACAGCAATGCATTCATCTTAGGAGACTTCAACACACCACTCACTCCAGAGGACAGATGAACCAGACAGAAAATAAGTAAAGACACTGAGACACTGAACAGCAAATTAGAACAGATGGACCTAACAGACATCTACAGAACTCTACACCCAAAAGCAACAGGATACACATTCTTCTCAAGTGCACATGGAACATTTTCCAGAATAGACCACATAGCAGGCCAAAAAAAGAAACTCAGTAATTTCAAAAATATTGAAATCCTACCAACCAACATCTCAGATCACCAAGGTATAAAACTAGAAATAAATTTTAGAAAGAAATCAAAAAGGCTCACAAATACATGGGAACATAACAACACTCTCCTAATTAATCAATGGGTTAACGACCAAATCAAAACAGAAATCAAAGAATATATGGAGACAAATGACAACAACAACACAAAGCCAAAACGTCTGTGGGACGCAGTAAAGGCAGTTCTAAGAGGAAAGTACATTGCAATCCAGGCCTATTTAAAGAAGGAAGAATATTCCCAAATGAATAGTCTAAGGACACAATTACTGAAATTGGAAAAAGAAGAACAAATGAGGCCCAAAGTCACCAGATGGAGGGACATAATAAAGATAAGAGAAGAAATAAATAAAATTCCGAAGAGTAAAACAATAAAAAAAGTCAATAAAACCAAGAGCTGGTTCTTGGAAAAAATAAACAAAATAGATAAACCCCAAGCCAGACTCATTAAGAGAAAGAGAATCTTCACACATAAACACAATCAGAAATGAGAAAGGAAAAGTCACGAAGGACCACACAGAAATACAAAGAATCATAAGAGAATATTATGAGAATCTATATGCTAACAAGCTGGAAAACATAAAGAAATGGACAAATTCTTAGAAAAATACAGCCTTCCAAGACTGACCAAGCAAGAAACAGAAAAACTAAACAGTCCCATCACCAGTGACGAAATCGAATTGGTAATCAAAAACTACCCAAGAACAAAACCCCTGGGCCTGATGGATTCACCACTGAATTCTACCAGACATATAGAGACGAAATAACACCCATTCTCCTTAAAGTTTCCCAAAAAATAGAAGAGGAGAGAATACTTCCAAACTCATTCTATGAAGCCAGCATCACTCTAATACCAAAATCTGGCAAAGACCTCACCAAAAACGAAAATTACAGACCAATATCCCTGATGAATGTAGATGCAAAACACTGAACAAAATATTAGCAAGTCGAATTAAAAAATACATCAAAAGGATCATACACCATAATCAAGTGGGATTCATCCCAGGGATGCAAGGATGGTAGAACATTCGAAAATCCATCAACATCATCCACCACATTAACAAAAAGAAGAACAAAAACCACATGATCATATCCATAGATACTGAAAAAGCATTTGAAAAAATTCAGCATCCATTCCTGATTAAAACTCTCAACAAAATGGGTATAGAGGGCTCGTACATCAACATTGTAAAAGCTATATATGACAAATCCACAGCTAACATCATACTTAACGCCGAGACGCTGAAAGATTTTCATCTAAGATCGGGAACAAGACAAGGATGCCCACTCTCTCCACTGTTATTAAACATAGTACTGGAGGTACTAGCCACAGCAATCAAAGAAAACAAAGACATACAAGGCATCCAGGTTGGTAAAGAAGAAGTCAAATTGTCACTATTTGCAGATGACATGATACTCTACATAAAAAACCCTGAAGATTCCATTACAAAACTACTAGAACTAATATCTGAATTCAGCAAAGTTGCAGGATACAAAATTAGGACACAGAAATCTGGTGCTTTGCTATACCCTAATGATGAACTAACAGAAAGAGAAATCAGAAGAACAATTCCATTCACAATTGCATCAAAAAATAAAATACCTAGGAATAAACATAAAGAAGGAAGTGAAAGACCTGTACTCTGAAAACTACAAGACACTTCTAAGAGAAATTAAAGAGGACACTAACAAATGGAAATGCATCCCAAGCTCTTGGCTGGGAAGAATAAATATTGTCAAAATGGCTCTACTACCTAAAGCAATCAACAGATTGAACGCAATCCCTATCAAACTACCAACAGCTTTCTTCAATGAACTGGGACGAATAACTCTAAAATACATATGGAACCACAAAAGACCCCAAATAGCCAAAGCAATCCTGAGAAGGAGGAATAAAACATGGGGAATTACACTCCCTGAGTTCAAGCTCTACTACAAAGCCACAGTAATCAAGACAATTTGGTATTGGCACGAAAATTGACCCACAGACCAGTGGAACAGAATAGAAAATCCAAACATTAACCCAAACTTATACAATTAATATTTGATAAAAGTGCCCTGGATATACAATGGGGAGATGACAGCCTCTTCAGCAGCTGGTGTTGGAAAAACTGGACAGCTACATGTAGGAGAATGAAACTGGACTACTGTCTAGCCCCATACACAAAGGTAAATTAAAGGTGGATCAAAGACCTGAATGTAAGTCATGAAACCATAAAACTCTTAGAAAAAAACATAGGCAAAAATCTCTTGGACATAAACATGAGCGACTTGTTCATGAACATATCTCCCCGGGCAAGGGAAACAAACGCAAAATTGAACAAGTGGGACTATATCAAGCTGAAAAGCTTCTGTACAGCAAAGGACACCATCAGTAGAACAAAAAGACATCCTACAGTATGGGAGAATATATTCATAAAAAACGTATCTGATAAAGGGTTGACATCCAAAATATGGAAAGAACTCATGCACCTTAACAAACAGAAAGCAAATAATCCAATTAAGAAATGGAGAGAGGACATGAATAGACACTTCTCCAAAGAAGAAATTCAGATGGCCAACAGGCACATGAAAAGATGCTCCACATCCCTAATCATCAGAGAAATGCAGATTAAAACCACTATGAGATATCACCTCACACCAGTGAGGATGGCCAACATCCAAAACCAAACAACAACAAATGTTGGCGAGGATGTGGAGAAAAGGGAACCCCCCTACACTGCTGGTGGGATTGCAAATTAGTTCACCCATTGTGGAAAGCAGTGTGGAAGGTCTTCCAAAAACTCAAAGTAGAAATACCATTTGACCCAGGAATTCCACTCCTAGGAATTTACCCTAAGAATGCAGCAGCCCAATTTGGAAAGGACAGATGCACCCCTATGTTTATTGCAGCACTATTTACAATAGACAAGAAATGGAAGCAACCTAAGTGTCCATCAGTAGATGAATGGATAAAGAAGATGTACATATACACAATGGAATATTATTCAGCCATAAGAAGAAAACAAATCCTACCATTTGCAACAACATGGAAGGGGCTAGAGGGTATTATGCTCAGTGAAATAAGCCAAGCCGAAAAAGACAAGTATCATATGATTTCACTCATATGTGGAGTATAAGAAGAAAGAAAAAATACTGAAGGAACAAAACAGCAGCAGACTCACAGAACCCAAGAACGGACTAATAGTTACCAAAGGGAAAGGGTCTGGGGAAAATGGGCAGGAAGGAAGGGATAAGAGGGAAAAAGGGGCATTACGATTAGCAGATGTAATGTTGTGGGGCACGGGGAGGGCAGTACAACTCAGAGAAGACAAGTAGTGATTCTACAGCATCTCACTACGCTGATGGACAGTGACTGTAATGGGGTTGGTGGGGAGGACCTGATGAAGGGGTAGTTTAATAACCATAATATTGCACATGTAATTGTAAATTAATGATAATAAAATAAATTATATTTAAAAAAGTCTTTGTATCATCAAAAAATCTTGTAAACAGTGATATCTATACTCAGTTTAGAAAAAGATGCATATATTTGAAATAGCATCAGCTCTGATGTTAGGACGTTCTAAACTAAATCTAACTTTCTATTTCTTTTAATTCAAGTAGTTGATAATTTACTCTGTGTACTTGTTTAACACATCTTGCATTGGTTTATGTAATATTGTAATATGCAAATATTTAGCCCAACTTAAGCTTAAGAGAATGCCTTTAAAAAAAAGCAAATAGCAGGGTTCCTGGACAGAGTGCCTAAGCAGTGCTCAGGAATTCTTATCATCATTGGCAGCTCTTTCCTATATTGTTTTTTCCATGTTCTTCCTTATTTCTAGCTACTGAAGTCCTACTCAAGATCAAACTTAAATATTGCTTGTTCTTCCAGTCTTAAATAATTTCAACTGCCTTAAAATAATTAAACTTATAAGTGTAAGTAATACTTAGGAAAACTCTACACTTTCTTAGGCCTTTAAGATAGAGCCTCAAAAATTAAGAGAAAAATGATTGGATAACTGGTATGATTAGCACATTACATCCTTTTCACAGAAGGGTCATTTTCATGAAACTGATATTTTAATATCAGAAATGGGGGAGTTCTACTTTACATTCCAGGATTTTCTTTAAGATATTATAGAGATAATGCCCACATTCTTATACACAGCACAGAGTAACTGAAGTAAGCTGTTGTTCAGTACTTGCACTATTTTTAAAGAGAGGTAAAAGGGCAGTATGCAATTTTGTATAACTAGATAGTTTAATAATTATAATAAAAACTCATATAAAGAACAAAATTAACTGTACTTGCAAAGGGAATGTAGAACACATTAAAATTTGCTTGAATAAGTGCTTCCTTTTAATAAGCTAAAGCAGATTCTGTGTCTGTACAATTGGATACATTCCTATCAGGACAGGAAGGGCTATTAAAGCTGAAGAGGCCAGAATATAACAAAATCTTGAATAATATTAAATGCTTAATAATGTCTTCCTTTATCCAGTGATTCTTCCTGATATTATTCGTGGATTTCAAGGAAATGTATATAATTAAAATATCTGTAATTATTATTATTTTTAATATGAATTTTAATTGTTCAAACATTTGAATATTAACAATATAATAACCAAACATTGTTTTTATTTCTTCAATGCTATCAACTCAGAATTGATAAAATACAAAGCAATTCATGCACAAGAAAAATGTGTCAAACACAATTTGAAAGGGTCAAAAGGTTTTCAAAAAAGTCTCCATTCTTGTGGCTAACATTTTCTTTACTATACCTTTTACTTTAGTCTCCTGTAGGGTTGTAAAGGAAAAGTATGATCATTAAATCCATAAACAGTTATGACTTGACGAAGTCAAATCTTAGCAAAATGGCAATACTGGATGATTTTTTCTTAAAAATTGGATGTTTGGTTTTCTGCAGTATATTTATTTCTATTTAGAGTGTTCTGGAATTCACAGATATGAATTGCCTTAATGATAAGGGAGGCTGATGCAAGCAATGTCTTAACATGAAATTGGCAGTCTTAGCAGTGGTAAAATAATTTTATTTTTTCATGGAAATGGAAAGCTCAGCTGACTAAAAGTAAAATCATTGTTTACATCTTATTAATTCTTAAAAGGTCAAAAGCAAAATACAATTTTTGATTTAGCAAATTGCATTCTAAATACTAAAGATTTGCTTCATCTTTATAGTGAGCTGATGAAAGCTTTTAAGAACAAGTTTTCAAATTCCTGAAATGTGTTATTATGCTGAGAGGGCATTTGGTAGAATTTGAGAAATGATAAAATCTCAGAGTAATAGAGATTCTAAGTTACCGAGAGAATTGTAGGGAAATCCCTTAAAATGGAAGGGCAGTTGCATCTAGCGATTACTGCTCAGCTCCTTTAGGGTCTGCCGCTGATTATCGCTGCCATTACTGCTGCCATGGGGGCTGCATCTTTCCTCTTGCCCTCTGAACCAAAGAAAAAAAGAAAAACAAGACATTTCCTTTGCTAATTGCACATAGAGCTGGATTTTTAGTTTAAGATTTAAAAAGCCAGGGAATAAGACAAGGAACACAAGTCCTGATCATACAAAGAGTCCGAACTGGATTAGAAGGGACATTTTAGAGATTTTCAGAATATGAGAGAGTGTAATAGACTGAATGCGTCTCCCCAAAATTCATATATTGAAACCCTAATTCTAATGTGATGATGCCTGGACATTTGGCCCTTGGGAAGTTCTGAGGTCACGAAGGTGGAATCCTCGTGAATGGGATCAATGTCCTTATAAGGAGCAGCCAGCAGCCTACTTGGCTCTCTTTTCACTGGGTGAGGGCACAGTGACAAGTGAGCTGTCTTTAAACCAAAAAGCAGACTCACCAGACATCGGCTCTGCAGGAACCCTGATCTCCAACTTACCAAGCTCCACAACTGTGAGAAATAAATGTTGTTTTAAGGCCTCCCAGTCTTTGGAAATTTGTTACAACAGTCCGAACTAAGAGAGGTCTAAAATACTACCAGTTCTTTAGGTTTCCAGTATATTAATAATGAAGAACTCTAAAGAAAATTATAAAAAGTGGTTGTTCTCTGAATTTAAACAAATTAACGCTTAACACATAAATATGCCACTACATATATAGCTATGCCACTTTCAGCTATGTCATTAAAACCTAAATTTTATTTTCCTTAGAAATATGAGGCCTTGGGACAAATGACCCCTTTTCCTGCCTTGCTTGTATAGGTCTTGGACTACTTCACAGAATTTTTGTCTCACTGTGATCAAATCTTAAATGTAGAAAGATATTCCACTGGGTCTCTTAAATGCCTGACACAAGGTAGCAGTTGCTGTCTTTCACACTCATTATGTATGAACACCTTTTATCGTATTCAGACTTTAAATTTTCTACTGAAAGAGAGGATGGTTCCCCATTCCTTCTTCCTTATTACCTACATCTGGTTTTCTGGCAAAGAAAATTTCAAGAGGAGTACCATACCCTATTATCATGTGTTGACCACAGTTATTCACATAAGGTGACAGTAAGGTCATTCCACCACAAGTGACAGGGTAGCCAATGACTTTGGTTTTGTAAAGCTAGCACACTTCAAACGCTAACAATTTGAAGATCCATACTGTTGAAATTTAAAGTTGCTTTTCCCATTTTATATGGAAAAATCTTCAGTAGTCCTATAAATAGGTAAACAATTATTGTATCACTGCTCAGAGTTTACACCCGTACCGGGGCTACACTGACTTTAGGGGAAACTTTTACCCACTGGTCCTGCTACCTAAGGTGCCATATACAACATCTATTATTAACCACCAGGGATTAAAGTAGTTGTGTGGGCATGTCAAAATACCACTGGCTGATAATGTATGACCTGTATACACAACCTTTTGCACAAAGATGAATCGGGCCATTCAGAATACTCCCTTGAGTACTTGGAATTGGGCAACAGTCAGTGACTGAGGGAGGTGGTATTGGGTCTAGAAGCTGGTCTAATTGACAGGTATTTTTTATTTCAAAATAGGGTTGAAATACATTGCGGGAAGCATACAGGCTGAGGGAGCAGGACCTCTGAGTAAGCAGAGGAATTAATCTGATAGATGAAGCAGAACCAGCCAGAAGAGCCAGAAACATGGTCCAGGTGCTGAAAGAGAGAGTTGCAGTTTTTGACAGTTTTTTTATGTCAAAAACCAGATGTATTTTGTCAGTGAAATACCGATTTTTTTTTCCCTGAGGTGTCTTGAATTTGGGTCAGTCTTAGCTTTTACATAAACGTGAATAAATCATTGTCAGTTCTTACCTTTTACTTACTATGCTTGACTAAACATTTTGAGAAAGACTTCAGGGGAAAATTAGATGAGTATTCTTCTCCACCTCATTTTATGGAAGTGTTCCTTTGAGGACACACTGAGAAAAAGCCAATTTAAATTTGACATCAAAGTCACTGATGATTTAGCAGCTTTAACTTCAGAGAAGAGACTGAGATTCAGCAGTTGAGACAACGAAGTTTAAGGGTCAGTGGGTGCCCGATAGACTATTTCATGAAGAAGAAAGGGAGAATGATTGATGGAATTGTTAAATTAATGGCCTACAAGAAGCTGTATGTTCATGAAAAGGCACCCAGCCCAAACACAGATTCTAGCTTATATTCTTCAGTAACTTACTAAGTACCTCCTGGATGCCAGGCATTGTGCTAGGTTCTTGGTACTCAGGGGAGAAAAAAAAAGCAAAAAACAAATAAACAACAACAAAACAAGGCTACCTAAAAATAATTACAGCTTTCTCTGCTTAGGGACTTGGGTTTTGCAGCAAATCTATTATAGTACCTGAAATGATCAATAAGTGATATTTTAAAGCTTCATTTTTTTTATAAAGCTTGTATTAAAATGTTATATATGTCAAAGCTAATATATGAAATCACTAATAGTAACATGTTGATGAGGATCAATTAGGTTAGTAGATGATCAAAGGGAAGATAGCACTATTGGTCAAATTTTAGGCATCAGAAACAGCACTAGAGAAATATTTATCATAGAGACCTCATTGAGTCTCTACAGACCAAAAACTTTAGAGAACTAATTTTTTCCTTCTAAGAATAAAACAAATTTGGATTTAGAATAGATGACAACTAGACAACCATTTGAAGTAGCACCTCTATAGAGAGTTTCAAAAGTGAAGAAATGTCTTGAAGGTACTGGGTTTTGGTCAAAGGGAGGGATTAAATGGAGTAGGAGTTTAATAGAAACAAGTGCAGAAAATAAATAACACTTAGCAAAACAGAGGCAGTGAAAAGCCAGAAGAGGAATGCTGGAAATCTGGATGGTGTTCTGGCTTCATTTGATATGCATTAAAAACCATAAGTTTTCCAATGTCTTTTCCCTATGGTAGGTCTAGGGTGAACCAGAAAATTGTTCTCCTAAATTTGAGAAATTTAAATTCAAGAATATTACAACATTAATAACTGTCTTACAGTGAAATGGTACCAAAGATGAAAACAAACATTAAAAAAAAAAAGAGCTGCTTTTAGAAGAAATGAGGCTTTCAAACTCAGAATTATGTATAATTTAATTCTCAGATTAGCATTTTAGGGACTAATTGGCTTTGAAATTACTTTGTTTTTAGAAAGACATATTGTTGAACTCTTACTTCATATGATTAAATGAACATTAACTTAAAGTAAAAAGAATGGTGGCATTCTATGAATATAAAAAGAAATATAAATGCTGGATGACAGTAATACCATTTATACATGACACTGGAGTTTGTGTTTTGGAAAGTTCTGCTTGTATATTACTGTTCCTTCTCATGTGCATTAAATAAGTGAAATGAAAGTATATCAAGAAGCAGAAAATGGATAAACAGAAAAAGTTTAAAGTTCTGTTTGGATATTTAATATATTACAATCAACTGCCAAATGTGTTATCAGCAGTAAAGTTGTAAGAGCTACGTGCCAGGAGCAAGTCAAATAAACATGCCTGAAAGAAGATAAGAGTATAAATATGGAAAGAAGTCACATCAAAAAAGTTGGATGTCTCAATAGCTAGCTCTGGAGATCTGACTTTATGGTGGTGTCACAGAAAGATTCTGAACTCTCCTCCTCTCACAGACACTAAGTCTAGGGCTACATATGGAACAACTTCCTCTTAAAAATTCTAAAGGCTGGCTGAATAACAACTACACATATTTGGCAAATGACAAGAAAACCATACCAAAGGGAATAGGAGAGGCTTGGACAGATCTCACCATAAACCCCACCAGAGGTACAGCAACCAATGACCGAGACTGGCACCTCAACTTTTAAGACCTACACATGAGAGACGAGTCCCCAAAACATCTAACTGAAAAACAACAGAGCTCACATTCCAAAAGCTACAAGACTGTGGTAACCGAGAATCTGTTTTTTAAAAAGCTCGTACTCACTGCTCTGGGTCCAGTGCAGAGGCAGTCATGGCACCCAGACCTAATGTGAACGAGGCTCACCTGCTTATACTGATGCATGACCCCAGAGGCAGGCACTTAATTTAACACATACATATGGGGAGTTCTGCTTGTATATTAGATTACTGTTCCTTCTCTTCTGCTTTAAGTACATGAAATGAAAACATACATACTAAAAAGCCAGCTATGTTTTTTTTGGTTCTGTGATTCTATAAGAATTATCAAGAAGGCCCCTATATTCTGCTGATAATAAATAGAGTGAGTGCCTACATTGCCGCAATTAGGATTATTCCTAACACCCGAGAGAGGACAGAGGCTATCGATTTAAAGCTCTATTTTAGAAATCAGAGGGGTGTGGAAGGCAAGAAATAAAAGCTGAAACTTTAATTCAGTAGGAGAATATTAGATGCATGAGGGGAAGAAAATTTGTTCCTCATCAAGGAAACTGACTCGAATGAATTGGAGTAGGAAGAGGGATGTACTGACTAACTAACTGGAAACTTCAAAAGAGTAAACAGGCTTCAGATATGACTGGATGAGCATTAAAACTAGGTGATTAAGAATGTGTCTCTTAATCTCTTAACTCTATTTCCATCCCTGTTGGCTACATTCTCAGTAAGTTTTTTGCTAATGGGAATAAAAACAGCTACCACCAGATGGATTCAATTGCCTTTCAAGCTAGAAAATTAATTAAAGAGACTGCCTCTTTTCCAAATGTTTCCACAAAGATTCAAACAGGATTGTTATTTGCCTGGGTTCTGTCATGTGCCCACCGCTAAGCCAGTCACTGAGTATAGATAATGAGGAATCTGATGGTGGATCTGGGAAATATTTCATCTTATGTATGGGTGAAGGGTGCAGGGGAGAGCAGGATAGAGACATCCCCAAGTCCAAAGGGAGGGTTCCTCAGAAGAAAGAGGACAAAGGAAGGGGAGTGTGGATAAAATGAGAGTTCCTGTGGCCAGCATTCTCACCTGGCCCTGGTTGACTAGTTCACTGCACACCTGTGGGCAATACATGGCTGTTGACTCTATATAAAGAGCTCCACCCAGTGCTCTGGGTGTGACACGGTGGCATGGCTGCAAGGCTGCAGAAGAGCAGAGCAGAGGCTGGAGTGGTGGCAGTGCTGAGGACAGAGGCCCAGAGGATGACTGTGCAGACAGAGGAGACCAGAGGCAGAGACCAGCTTGCTGCATGCAGACTCACTCTGAATGAACGGGATTTTAGTGACTGGCCTGCCACTGTGAAAATAAAGTTGGGTATAACCCTTTCACCCCAAGAACAGTTTTGCTGTCAATTTCTTTGGTCACACTGAATCCATAGCGAACTTGCCCGGGGCTGAAACCCATTGGCAAGACAGGGAGCAACAGCACTTAATGGGTAGACGAGGAATAGTGCCATGACAGTCCGCTGCAGCCTGGCTTCTCAGTGTGACGTGACTCCTCATAGCATCCATGTTACCTGGGAGCCTGGTGTAAATGCCCACCCATGACCTACTAAATTAGAATCTGTAGTCTAAAAAGAACCCCAGGTGATTTACATGAATGGTAAGTTTTTAAAAGCACTGATTGACACTTGCACAAGGGATTCCATCCATAACCAATCTTTCCATCCCTGCCTTCTGCCAGTTCATATTATTAATCCTTTTCTTACCCTATCTCCAGGTTCAAAGGCTCTCCTTAGTGGCACAAAGTCTGAGAATGTCTGATACTTTCCACCTAAGGCTCTCCTATCTCACAATAGCCAAAATAATCCCCACACAGAGTGACATGAAACAGCAAGTTAGGGTTTGCTTGCAGGATTGATTACACCCATCAATTTCCATCTCTATAGAAATTTTAATTTAACTTTGTTTTCCATTTTACCATTTATCAACTTTTCTTTTGCTTTTTGTTAGGTTATCTTACAGTTTATACAGATATACATTTAGGAGGATTATTGGATATTCTTTTATTCAGTCCTTGCTTAGACCTTGTATAAATCATTTGATTGGCAGTTGTTTTTTCTGCTATTGTCTGGATAATCCCCGATACCCAGGCAGGGGTTGTCAAAAATATTCACCATTCTTTCTGTTTCACAGCTTTGTGGCTCTGCTGTTCCTCTTGCTCTGTGTTAATGTGACATTACTGTCAGAAAATTTTCATTTTGGGCATCATGAACAATTTCACTGCATTTTTCCATGGTAGTTTATAAAATGCCCTGGAGTCCCTTGTTACTCAGTTGTAATCACAGGGCTGAGGTGATTTTGGCTTTTCTTATGGTCCAGTTTACCAAGATGCTTTGATAGTTTTGCAGAACCCAATTCTATGTGGCCATTTTGCCTTTAACATGACATTCATTTGTCCCTTAACTTTAAATGAATAGAAAATGTATCACTTAGTTTACTTCTAAGTCTCTACATCTATTAGCTACTTCACTTGCTCCCTGACTCCTGTTTTCGTGAAGATATTTTGCTAAAATGTACCATTCCTGGAAACCAAAAACAGCCTATTCGCCAACGTAGAATGCTTACCCCTATTTTATTGGTTGGTAATGACAGGGAAGTAGCATTTAGCCTCTAAAGGTTTAATTTGGAAACTTAACATTTATTTGAAATTACTTACCTTCACTTTTCTAACATTCAAACCACTTCAAGAGCAACCAAAAATAAATTACTTGGAAATAATCATACTTTTTGGAGTATGCTGAAATCGGATACTCAAAGGGACAAAATTTAAAATGGCTGCTTTTGCATTTTGTTACATCTCTTTTCACAATAGGAAAAATGTTCTACTTACAATGTATAAGTAGTCCACCCTCTCACTCGATGGGATAAATTATTAACTCTTGTCCTTATGATATGGTAAATGTAAGTGCCTTAGGACACACTATGAAGACTGGGCAAATAGGCACAAAGCCATGCAGTCATTGTTTCGTCTCTTCTGGGAAGTCATTTTATCCTGTAAAGTGTGGAGAAATCACAGGTAAAGTGGAAAAACACTGAACATATTTTTCTTTAGTAAAATATAAATTCCCTTATCAGGTTTTACAATACTAAACAGCCACCACTTTATTTAAAAAATGTAAACAATACTGTATGTGAGCACAGATCTTAATCTAAATCATTCTTTAATCTGGTTCAAGAGAAGCCACAAGAAAGTGAATCCCAAATGCTTGGTATAAACTACACAAGTGAAGTGAGAAAATAGTAAGATAATAGTTTCCTTAAATATTAAGTTATATAGGAGAGTTCCTTTCAGTAGCTACTCATATAATTAGGGTTAAATAAACAAGGATGAAAGGGCATATAGAGAGTTTTTTTATGGTGAGTTATCTCTCATGGCTCATGGAAGTTCTCTAAAAGAAAAAATGTATTATTCCCTTAACTGCTAAGGCTTTTAGAATCTACTGAGCTTCATGGAACTTTATATGAGTCTCTGATCTCTCATGAGTCACCCTAGGTCAATGAGTCTTTGGTAAGACATGTCTTCTTTGCTGTTTAACCTTGAGAACACACTGCCCAATATGGTAGTCACCAGCCACAGAAGCCATTAAGCATGGGAAATGTGGCTAGTTCAAATTGAGATGAATGAAAAATACACACCAGATTTATAAGCTCAATTTGAAAAAATAAAAGAAGGTAAAATACCTTATTAAGTTTTATATTGATTATACATTGAAATGATAATATTTTGAATACATTGGGTAAATATATACTGTTAAAATGAATCTCAGTTGTTTCTTTTCACAATTTAAATGTGGCTACTAAAGAATTTAAAATCATATATGTTGCCCTCATTTGTGGCTAATGTTATATTTCTATTGTAGTGCTGATCTAGTGTCTTTATTGCTTCTGAAAAGAATTTAACTTGTTACACAATTGCTTAATAATACTTAAATTCCTAGTTGATTAATGAGATATTTTTATCTTCCATATTTCTGGGCAATTGAAACAGAAGAACATATGCATTTCTAATGTGGTTTGAAATTAGGTGAATATATAATGCAATGTATTTGATCATTCAGTGCTTTTCATTCACTAGTCAAGCTATCAACTAATTGCAATATAAAGACCAACAAATTACTTAATGCTCAAAAGAGAAAGAGACAGAAGAATGTTTCCCTGCATATTCTTTGGAAATATCAGTGACCTTGGCATTCAGATATCACATCTGTGGCTTAGCTAACGGTAATTTTTTTTCCATATTAGGAGAAACTGTTCTTTCAAAAGGAAAGTTAAAAGTAAATGAATGGCGTTATCATTTATATTATTAAACACAATTTTTGTTAGTTGTTGAATTAAACAGCCAATTTATAAAAACTGAGTAGTAAGAAAATACCTAGTCTAAGTCATGAAAATGAAGAAACAGTTGGGTTTCCTAGGAAGCAATTTGCAGAGGTATTCTGCAACATGAAGAATTGATGTTGAATCCTGCTTTGTTAAGTGGCTTTGCTCAAGAATTTTATCGACACAATTATGATGCATTTTTCCATTAGAAAACCAATTTTCACATAAGTGGTAAAATCAAGCTCCAGCTTGATTGTTATGGTGAGAAGGATTATGCTGTCAAATCAGATGGATTCTTGTGAAGGCAATGTTTTTGTTTAGATGAATACTGAAAATTATTTGAGTGCAAAAGATCAGCATAACAATAAACTTCCTACTTCACTGTATAAACTTTAAAGATAACTTTTTTCTTCTTTCCTAAGCGAGAGTTTAAAAACACTAGAAAAAATGCATAGAATTTTGTTTTTCATAAGGATTAAAAATTTTTTTGATTTTGATTTTGTATTGATTGGAATACTATTTTGACGGTGTTTTTACTGATGTTAATATTTCCAATATTCCCAAGTTGTACACTTCTTATATTGCAAAACATTATCATCAGAGCCTTTAATTTTGTGCGTTTTTTTGTTGTTGTTGTTATTGTTTAAGTACGGAATAAAACCAGGAATGGTTATTGGGATAGATCTGTAGCCATAAACATCTTGCTCTGGAATGCTTGATTTTACCCCATGCCCACTGAATAAACTTGAGAGTTATCTCTCTGGTATTCCAGCCTTGGATTATTCCAGCAGATTTAGCCTGCCTTTTGGTTTATGACTTGTTGACTCTAGCTCTGTCCTTGCAGATGAAGTAAATACTCAGTAAATTGTCAAAAAAATGAATAGGGGAATGGATTAAATATGGCAGCGTGAGATGTGAGACACAGGCTTCCTCCTAAAACCACATATAATATGAAAATATAATTAAAACAACTAATCCTGAAAGAGCAACAGGAAAGAGGTCTGTGCCAAACTGCATACACCTGAAGAAAAGAATAAACCTCACGTAACAGGGTAACATAACAAAGCCGTGGCCCGGGGGGACCCAAGCCCTTCCCCCACCCCAGCCCACCAGTAGGAGGAAGAGAAACAGAGCAGGGACGGAGTGGAGGCCTGGGACTGCTGAATACCTAACTCCGGAGATCTGCTCTGGGAGCACAAACCTACAATTCATGATGCATGCATGATACTCTCATGATTATGGGGTTGGAAAGCTAAGACAGGCAGAATTCCTGGAGAGACTGAGATTCCAGCCACTTGTGGAAAGCAGGGATCCATATCCGGCTGCTCTGTGACAAAAGAAAGGTGGGCAGTCTGAAAGACATTCTAACAAGGAAGCTAAGGGGGCAAAGATTGCACAGAGCTTACTGCTCAGGAGAGAGATCAGGTAGACAAAATTGTCCCAGTTCACTCTGTCAAGCAGGTTGGGAGCTTTGCCATATAGACTCTCATATTTAAGGAGAAAAAAGAAATCTTCCTCCTTAGACAATCTTCAGGTGCTCCAGATCCCTGGCTGGCTACACAGCTTCAAAGAACCCCTCCGTGATATGCAGCCTACAGCGCCTTTCTCCCGGCTAGACCCACCACGCTCGCAAACTGGCAAACCCTACCCTGGCATTAGGCCAGCCAGAGGGAATATCTGTCTATAGTAACTACAAACACAAAGCATAGAGGCCTATACCTGTGTTCTCAGCCCACTGGTTTAGGCAGTGGACACAGGCACAGCAGCTGGGAAGCAGGAAACGGCTCTTTCCTCCCCCCAGGCACCAATTCCACTCCCCTGCGACCCCCGACATTGCTTCAGAGGCTGAGCAGCTCCAGGGAGTAGAGCTTCTGGGCACTAGAGGGCGCCATATACAAATATGAAACGCAAAAGGAATCTGGTTCAGAGTAAAATTATTAATACCACTCCTGAGAAAGATTTAAATGATATCAACCTCATGACTCTTCCTGAAAGGGAGTTCAAAATAAAAATCATGAACATGCTCATGGAGGTATGGGAAGATATTCAAGAACTGAGGAATGAATTCTGGATGGAGATCCAATCTTTGAAGAGCACAATGGACGGTATTAAAAGCAGATTGGATATGGTGGAGGAGACGATAAATGAAATAGAAACTAGAGAAGAGGAATACAAAGAGGCTGAGCATTTTTAGAGAAAAAAGGATCTCTAAGAATGAAAGAATATTGAGAGAACTGTGTGAACAATCCAAATGGAACAATATTCGCATTATAGGGGTACCAGAAGAAAAAGAGAGAGAAAAGGAATAGAAAGTGTCTTTGAGGAGGTAATTGTTGAAAACTTCCCCAATCTGGGGAACGAGATAGTCTCTCAGGCCTTGGAGGTGCACAGATCTCCCAAAACAAGGGACCCAAGGAAAACAACACCAAGACATATAGTAATTAAAATGGCAAAGATCAAGAATTAGGACAGACTACTATTAAAAGCAGCCAGAGAGAGAAATAAGATCACATGCAAAGGAAAGCCCATCAGGATATCATCAGACTTCTCAACAGAAACCTTACAGGCCAGAAAGGAGTGGCATGATGTATTTAATGCAATGAAGCAGAAGGGCCTGGAACCAAAAATACTTTATCCGGCAAGATTATCATTTAAATTTGAAGGAGGGATTAAATAATTTCCAGATAAGCAAAAGCTGAGAGAATTTACCTACCAAAAACCATCTCTACAGTGTATTTTGGAGGGACTGCTCTAGATGGAAATGTTCCTATGGTTTAATAGCTGTCACCAGAGGTAATAAAACCACAGTAAAGAAAGTAGAATAGCTAGTTACTAAGCAAATGCAAAATTAAATTAACTATCCCCAAAGTCAATCAAGGGATAGACAAAGACTACGGAATATGATACCTAATATATAAAGAATGGAAGAGGAAGAAAAAGGAAGAAGAAAAAAAAAAGAAACTTTAGACTGTGTTTGTAGTTGCATATTAAGTGAATTATGTTAGATCTTAGATAGTAAGGAAGTTAACCTTGAACCTTTGGTAACCACGAATCTAAAGCCTACAATGCCAATAAGTACATACCTATCGTTAATCACCCTAAATGTAAATGGTCTGAATGCACCAATCAAAAGACATAGAGTCACTGAATGGATAAAAAAAGCAAGATCCATCTATGTGCTCCCTACAAGAGACTCACTTTAAACCCAAAGACATACAAACACTAAAAGTAAAGGGATGGAAAAAGATATTTCATGCAACTAATAGGGAGAAAAAAGCAGGAGTTGTAGTACATGTATCAGACAAAATAGACTTCAAAACAAAGAAAGTCACAAGAAACATAGAAGGATATTACATAAGGATAAAAGGGTCAATCCAATAAGAAGATATAACTATTATAAATATCTATGTGCCTAACACAGGAGCACCTACATATGGGAAACAAATACTAACAGAATTAAAAGGAGAAAGAGAATGCAATGCATTCATTCTAGGAGACTTTAACACTCCACTCACTCTGAAGGACAGATCAACCAGACAGAAAATAAGGAGACAGAGGCACTGAACAACACAATACAACAGATGGACCTAACAGACATCTACAGAACTACACCCAAAAGCAGAAGAATACACATGCTTCTCAAGTGCACATGAAACATTTTCAGGAATAGATCATATACTAGGCCACAAAAAGAGCCGCCCTAAATTTAAAAAGATAGAAATTGTACCAATCAGTTTCTCAGACTACAAAGGTATGAAACTAGAAATAAATTACACAAAGAAAATGAAAAATACCACAAACACATGGAGGCTTCACAACATGCTCCTAAATAACCAATGGATCAATGACCAAATAAAAACAAAGATCAAGCAATATATGGAGAAATATGACAACAATAATTCAACACCATAAAATCTGTGGGACACAGCGAAGGCCATGTTAAGAGGAATGTATATTGCAATACAGACCTACTTCAGGAAAGAAGAACAATACCATATGAGCAGTCTAAACTCCCAATTAACGAAACTAGTAAAAGAAGAACAAATTACACCCAAAGTCAGTAGAAGGAGGGACATAATAAAGATTAGAGCAAAGATAAATGAAATTGAGAGGAATAAAACAACAGAAAGGATCAATGAAAGCAAAAGCTGGTTCATCAAGAAAATAAACAAAATAGATAAACCCCTAGCCAGACTTATCAAGAAAAAAAGAGGGTCCACCCACATAAACAGAATCAGAAATGAGAAAGGAAAAATCACTATGGACACCACAGAAATACAAAGGATTATGAGAGAATTCTGTGAAAATTATATGCTAACAAACTGGATAACCTAGAAGAAATGAAAAACTTTCTAGAAAACTGCAACCTTCCAAGGCTGCCCAGAAAGAAACAGAAAATCTGAACAGAGCAATTACTAGCAACGAAATTGAACTGGTAATCAAAAATCTACCTAAGAACAAAACGCCTGCACCAGATGGCTTCACCGCTGAATTTCATCAAATGTTTAGTGAAGACCTAATACCCATCCTCCTTAAACTTTTCCAAAGTGTAGAAGAGTAAATACTTCCAAACTCAGTCTATGAGGCTAGCATCACTCTAATATCAAAACCAGACAAAGACACCACAAAAAAAGAAAATTACAGACCAATATCCCTGATGAACATAGATGCAAAAATACTCAACAAAATATTAGCAAACCAAATTCAAAAATACATCAAAAAGATCATCCATCATGATCAAGTAGGATTTATTCCAGGGATGCAAGGATGTTACAACATTTGAATATCCATCAACATCATCCACCACATCAAAAAAAAGGACAAAAACCACGTGATCATCTCCATAGATGCTGAAAAAGCATTTGACAAAATTCAACATCCATTCATGATAAAAACTCTCAACAAAATGGGTATAGAGGGCAAGTACCTCAATATAATAAAGGCCATATATGACAAAACCACAGCCAACATTATACCTAACAGCGAAAAGCTGAAAGATTTTCCTTAAAGACTGGGAACAAGACAAGGATGCCCACTTTCCCTACGTCTATTCAACATAGTACTGGAGGTCCTAGCCATGGCAATCAGACAACACATAGAAATAAAAGGCATCCAGATTGGCAAGGAAGAAGTTAAACTGTCCCCGTTTGCAGATGACATATTGTACATAAAAAACCCTAAAGAATCTACTCCAAAACTACTAGATGTAATATCTGAATTCAGCAAAGTTGCAGGATACAAAATTAATATGCAGAAATCTGTGCATTCCTATACACTAACAGCGAAGCAGCAGAGAGAGAAATCAGGAAAACAATTCCATTCACAGTTGCATCAAAAAGGATAAAATACCTAGGAATAAACCTAACCAAGGAAGTAAAAGACCTATACACTGAAAACTACAAGACACTCATGAGAGAAATTAAAGAAGGTACCAAAAAATGGAAAAACATCCCGTGCCCTTAGCTAGGAAGAATTAATATTGTCAAAATGGCCATCCTGCCTAAAGCAATCTACAGATTCAATGCAATCCCTATCAAAATACCAACAGCATTCTTCAATGAACTTGAGAAAATCATTCTAAAATTCATTTGGAACCAAAAAAGATCCTGAATAGCCAAAGCAATCATGAGAAGGAAGAATAAAGCTGGGGGGATTATGCTCCCCAACTTCAAGCTCTATTACAAAGCCACAGTACTCAAGACAATTTGGTACTGGCACAAGAACAGACCCACAGACCAATGGAACAGATTGGAGAGCCCTGATATAAATCCAAGCATATATGGTCAATTAATATATGATAAAGGAACCATGGACATACAATGGGGAAATGATAGCCTCTTCAACAGCTGGTGTTGGCAAAACTGGACAGCTACATGCAAGAGAATGAAACTGGATTCTTGTTTAACCCCATACACAAAAGTAAACTCGAAACTGATCAAGGACCAGAATGTAAGTCATGAAACCATAAAACTCTTAAAAGACAATATAGGCAAAAATCTCCTGAATATAAGCATGAGCAACTTCTTCCTGAACGTATCTCCTTGAGCAAGAGAGACAAAAGCAAAAATAAACACATGGGACTATATTAAACTAAAAAGATTCTGTACCACAAAGGACACCATCAACAGAACAAAAAGGCATCCTACAGTATGGGAGAATATATTTGTAAATGACATATCTGAGAAGGGGTTAACATCCAAAATATATAAAGAACTTACATGGCTCAACACCCAAAAAACAAATAACCAGATTAAAAAATAGGCAGAGGATATGAAGAGACAGTTCTCCAAAGAAGAAATTCAGATGGCCAACAGACACATGGAAAGATGCTCCACGTCACTAATCATTAGGGAAATGCAAATTAAAACCACAATAAGATATTACCTCACACCAGTAAGGATGGCCAGCATCCAAAAGACTAAGAACAACAAATGTTGGCGAGGATGTGGAGAAAGGGGAACCCTCCTACACTGCTGGTGGGAATGTAAGCTAGTTCAACCATTGTGGAAAGCAGTATGGAGGTTCCTCAAAAAACTAAAAATAGAAATACCATTTGACCGGGGAATCACACTCCTTGGAATTTACCCAAAGAATACAACTTCTCAGATTCAAAAAGACATATGCACCCCTATGTTTACTGCAGCACTTTTTACAATAGCCAAGATATGGAAACAACCTAAGTGTCCATCAGTAGATGAATGGATAAAGAAGAGGTGGTACATATACACAATGGAATACTATTCAGCCATAAGAAGGAAACAAATCTTACCATTTGCAACAACATGAATGGAGCTGGAGGATATTATGGGCAGTGAAATAAGCCAGGCAGAGAGACACCTGCCAAATGATTTCCCTCATTTGTGGAGTATAACAATGAAGCAAAACTGAAGGAACAAAATAGCACCAGACTCAGGGACTCCAAGAAGGAACTAGTGGTTACCAAAGGGGAGGGGTGTGGGAGGGCGGGTGAGGAGGGAGGGAGAAGGGTATTGTGGGGTATTATGTTTAGTAGACATGGTGTGGGGTATCACGGGGAAACCAGTGTAGCCCAGAGAAGGCAAATAGTGAATCTGTGGCATGTTACTACACCCAAGGACAGTGACTGCATTAGGGTATGGGTGGGGACTTGATAATCGGGTAAATGTAGTAACCACATTGTTTTTTCATGTGAAACCTTCATAAGAGTGTATATCAATAATACTTTAATTAAAAAAATGAATAGGCATCTTGATCTAAAGATTTTTGAAAAGCTGTTTTTATTAGTGAGGAACAGTTAGCTACAGTTTTTGTGAATTATGGAGTCCTAAGATAAGAGTGTCATTATTTTTGACAAAATTGAATTTTGTGCTGGGAAATAAGGTGATTTGTTTTGTTGTTGGCAAGAATCACAGAAGTATGGGTGGGTTTTTTTGTTTTCCATTTGATATAATTCAGAACTATAATTCAAGAGCTATAAACATCACAGGCTTACTGGTGACTCCAAACACAGAGTTCGGAGCTTCTGGAGTGACTGCAGATGAAGGGTGCTCGTAGGCCAGAGAAATACACAGAGGGCTACTCTTGAACTGTGGAAGTCTGTTATCTGTCCTGGCTTGCCTGTGTCCTCGGCATCAGCTTTCAGTGTACCGGCCCCAGACCGTCCCTATGGAAAGGATGAGTGAGACAGCACAGGATGGATGGATAGTGTGGTGCCTATGACAACGATTTCTTGTAAGCCACTCTTGTACCTCCCGCCCCCCCCTTTTCTACTCTTCTGCTGCTCAAAGTACCCCATGGAAGAATAGCAGTGACTGGGGCTGAGATTTATAAGAAATTGATGCTTTAACAATTCCATTGTTGAATGTTCACAAGGAAAGATCTGTTTTTCTTTTTTGCAGGGGTTATCATTCCAGTCTCCTAAAATTCAAGACACTAGGGGAAAGTAGTTATAATTTCTTAATCCATAATTTCCTAATTTTGTGGCACTACATAAAGAAGTAAGCTCCATGGGCAGAAGCAAGTAAAGAATCACCGAAAAACTTTGGGGGAAGGGTCAAGAAATTTTAGTTTTTGTCCTTCCCCACTACTGACTAGCATTATGATCTTGGGATCTCAGTTTATTCATCTGTAAAATAAAGTATTTAGATGCCTATGTTTCCTTAAAACACTGTATGATTCTCTTACAGTCCTCATGGCTTTGTTGCCTTACTGGA
>JAVSCE010019255.1:0-15836 GCA_032199065.1 Smutsia gigantea | reverse complement strand
TTATGTGTGAAGACTCTCTTTTTTTCTAGATAAGTCTGGCTAGGGTTTATCTATTTTGTTTATTTTCTTGAAGAACCAGCTCCTGCTTTCATTGATTCTTTCTATTGTTTTATTCTTCGCAATTTTATTTATTTCTGCTCTAGTCTTTATTATGTCCCTCCTTCTACTGACTTTGGGCCTCATTTGTTCTTTTTCTAGTTTCATTAACTGTGAGTTTATATTATTCTTATGGAATTGTTCTTCTTTCCAGAGGAAAGCCTATACTGAAATATACTTCGCTCTTAGTACGGTCTTGGCTGTATCCCACAGATTTTGCGGTGTTGAATTATTGTTGTCATTTGTCTCCATATATTGCTTGATCTCTGTTTTTATTTGGTCATTGATCCATTGGTTATTTAGGAGCATGTTGTTAAGCCTCCACATGTTTGTGGGCTTTTTTGTTTTCTTTGCGTAATTTATTTCTAGTTTCATACTTTTGTGGTCTGAGAAGCTAGTTGGTACAATTCCAATGTTTTTAAATTTACTGAGGCTCTTTTTGTGGCCTAGTATATGATCTGTTCTTGAAAATGTTCCATATGCACTTGAGAAGAATGTGTATCCTGCTGCTTTTGAGTGGAGTGTTCTGTAGATGTCTGTTAGGTCCATCTGTTCTAGTGTGTTGTTCAGTGCCTCTGTCTCCTTACTTATTTTCTGTCTGGTTGATCTGTCCTTTGGAGTGAGTGGTGTGTTGAAGTCTCCAAAAATGAATGCATTGCATTCTGTTTCCCCTTTAATTCTGTTAGTGTTTGTTTCACATATGTAGGTGCTCCTATATTGGGTGCATAGATATTTATATATAATGGTTATATCCTCTTGTTGGATTGATCCCTTTATCATTATGTAATGTCCTTCTTTGCCTCTTGTGACTTTCATTGTTTTAAAGTCTATTTTGTCTGATACAAGTACTGCAACACCTCCGTTTTTCTCCCTAGTAGTTGCATGAAATATCTCTTTCCATCCCCTCACTTTTAGTCTGTGTATGTCTTTGGGTTTGAAGTGAGTCTCTTGTAGGCAGCATATAGTTGGGTCTTTTTTTTTTATCCATTCAGTGTCTCTATGTCTTTTGATTGGTGCATTCACCATTTACATTTAGGGTGATTATTGATAGGTATGTACTTATTGCCATTGCAGGCTTTAGATTCATGGTTACCAAAGGTTCAAGGGTAACTTCCTTACTATCTAAGAGCCTAACTTAACTCACTTAGTATGCTACTACAAACACAATCTAAAGGGTTTTTTTCCCCTCCTTTTCTTCCTCCTCCATTCTTTATATATTACGTATCATATTCTGTACTCTTTGTCTATTCCTTTTTATTACCTCTGGTGACAGCTATTTAACCTTAGGGACACTTCCATCTATAGCAGTCCCTCCAATATACACTGGAGAGATGCTTTGTGGGAGGTAAATTCTCTCAGCTTTTGTTTATCTGGAAATTGTTTAATCCCGCCTTCAAGTTTAAATCATAATCTTGTCGGACAGAGTATTCTTGTTTCGAGGCCCTTCTACTTCATTGCATTAAATATATCATGCCACTCCCTTCTGGCCTCTAAGGTTTCTGTTGAGAAGTCTGATGAGAGCCTGATAGGTATTCCTTTGTATGTGATCTTTTTTCTCTCTCTGGTTGCTTTTAATACTCTGTCCTTATCCTTGATCTTTGCCATTTTAACTATTATGTCTTGGTGTTGTCCTCCTTGGGTCCCTTGTGTTGGAAGATATGTGCACCTCCAAGGCCTGAGAGACTATTTCCTTCCCCAGATTGGGGAAGTTTTCAGCAATTACCTCCTCAAAGACACTTTCTATCCCTTTTTCTTTCTCTTCTTCCTCTGGTAACCCTATAATGCGAATATTGTTCCATTTGGATTGGTCACACAGTTCTCTCAGTATTCTTTCATTCCTAGAGATCCTTTTTTCTCTCTGTGCCTCAGCTTCTTTGTATTCCTCTTCTCTAACTATTTCATTTATTGTCTCCTCCACTGTATCTAATCTGCTTTTAATACCCTCCATTGTGTTCCTCAACAATTGGATCCCCATTCTAAATTCGTTCCTGAGTTCTTGAATATTTTTCTGTACCTCTAGGAGCATGTTTATGATTTTTTTGAAATCTCTTTCAGAAAGATTGATTAATTCAGTCTCACTCGACCCTTTTTCTGGTGTTGTTGAGATTTTGCTTTGAACCAGGTTCTTTTGACGTTTCATATTTGTATGTTTCACCCTCTAGTGCCCAGAAGCTCTACTCTCTGGAGCTGCTCAGCCCCTGGAGTGATGTCGGGGGTCGCAGGGGTGTGGTGCTGGTGCCTGGGGGGAGGAAAGAGCTGTTTCCTCCTTCCCAGCTGCTATGCCTGTCTCCACTTCCAGAACCAGTGGGCTGAATACACAGGTGTAAGCCTGTATGCTTTGCATTCGTAGCTGCTGTAGGTGGGGCTTCCCTCTGGTTGGCCTGACGCCAGGGCACGGTTTGCCGGTTTGCAAGCCAGGTGTGGGCTGGCTGGGAGGAAGGTGCAGCAGGCTGTATGTCACAGTGGGGGGCCTTGGGGCTGTGTAGCCAGCTAGGGGGATGGAGCGCCTGAAGGTCATGAAAGTTCCCAACCTACTGGGCAGAGTGCACCTGGATAATTTTGTTACCTGCCCTTTCTCCTGAGCTGCAAGCTCTGTGCAATCCTTTCCCCTTTAGCAGCCCTCTCGCTGTTAGGAAGTCTCTCAGAGTTCCCACCCAGATCAGCCAGATATGAATTCCTTTTTCCACAAGCAGCTGGAATCTCTGTCTCTCCAGGTATTCCACCTGTCTTAGCTTTCCAACCCCACTACTCACCAGAGCACAATGCAATGTAGGTTCGTGCTCCCAGAGCAGATCTCCAGGGCTAGGTGTTCAGCAGTCCTAGGCCTCCACTCCCTCCCTGCTCTGTTTCTCTTCCTCCTGCCACTGAGCTGGGGTGGGGGAAGGACTTTGGTCCCACCTGATCATGGCTTTCATAAGTTACCCTGTTCCATGAGGTCTGTTCTTTTCTCCAGTTATATGCATTCTGGCACAGCCTTCTTTCCTGTTGCTCTTTCAGGATTAGTTGTATTAATTATATTTTCATATTATATGTGGTTTTAGAAGGGGGTCTCTGGCTCATCTCTCACACTGCCATCTTTAATCCACTCCTCTGACATCAGGGATTTTATCCTGGATGCTTCCCATGTAGTAACCCATTCAATTGCTTCTTACCAGGACCCTTACATCTTTCAAGGCTACATTTAAGAGACACCTTATTCATGAAAGCTGCCTGACCATTGAACTTGAAAGTAACCTCTTTTTCCTTTGAAAGTTTATGATACTCTCTGTGAACTCCTTGGAATTTCTGAATACTTCCTTATCTTAGTTATTTGTGGGCATGATTCAAGATTATAAAAAGTTTTACTCCTAGACTTTGATTATACATCATTTTCCTTCACTGATAGTCACCCATCAGTGTGCACGTAGGTTGTTTCCATGTCTTGGCTGTTGTAAATAATGCTTCAGTGAACATGGGGGTCCAAATATATTTTCAAGTTAGTGTTTTCATTTTCTTCAGATAAATAGCCAGAAGTGGGATTTCTGGATCCTACAGCAGTTCTATTTTGAATTTTTGAGGGACCTCCATACTGTTTTCCACAGTGGCTGCACCAATTTGCATTCCTATCAACAGTGCACAAGGCTTCCCTTTTCTCCACATGCTCACCAACACTTTCCTCTTGATGATAACCATTTGATGATAACCCTTCTGACAAGTGTGAGGTGATACAGTGGTTTTGATTTGCATTTCTCAGCATGTGTGCTTTCTAAACAGTTTTGGGGGTTTGTTCTCAGTATGTAAGGTTTCTGAGTTCCTTAAGTTTCTGTGTCCCTGAGCATAATGTTTCTGAGGTGTTTGGGGGTCTGTAATCCAGAGTGTGAGATCTCTGCATTCTTAGGGAGTCTGTGTCACAGTGTTTCTGGGATGTTGGCAGGTCTGTGTTCACATTATGAGCTCTCTGGCTATTTTGGGGTCTGTATCCTGGATCTGAGGTCTCTCAGCTATTTGGTGTGGTCTGTGTGCAGGATTGGAAGCCTCTTGACTCTTTGTGGGTTCTACATCCAGGATTTGTGGTCTCTAAACTGAGAGTGTGAGTTATCTGAACTGTTTAGGAGTCTGTGTTAATGTGTGAGATCTAATGGCTGGTTGGAGTCTTTGTTCTTGAGGGCCCTGGACTGGTTGGCTGTTTTCCAGGGTGTGTGGTCTCTGGCTGTTAGAGAGCTTGTATTCTTGGTGTATAGTTTGTGAGATAGTTTTTAGTATGTATCCAAGATATGTCCATTTACAGGTCTCTGAGCTGTTTCTGTTATATATTTTCAGTTGTGAAGTCTCTGAAATATTTGGGGAGTCTTTATTGAGAGTGTGACATTTTTGAACACTTTGGGTATCTGAGAATACCCTGAACCGTTTGGAGTTCTCTACTCATGAGCTATGTCTGAAGTATGACATCTCTGAGCAGTTTGAGGGTCCTCATCTCAGAATACAAGGTCTCTAAGTTGATTGTTAAATGTATGTTTAATGTCTGACTGCTGCTAGGTCATTCCTGCTCAGGAGTGAGGTCTCTGAACTCTTTGGTGGTCTGTGTTTGAAGGTTTGAGTCTGAAGTGTTTCAAAGTCTGTGTTCAGAGTGTGAAGACTTTAAACTCTTTGTGGGTATGTGTTCCAAATTTGAATCAATGGTATTTGGGGTTCTGTATTCAGGTGTTTTAGATTTCTGAACTCATTAAGGGTGTGGATTCCAAAATTGCAGTCTGAAGTATTTCGAATCTATGTTTAGGGTGTGAGTCTTGTGAAATATTTGAAGATGTTTGCCCCAAGGTTTGAGTCTGATGTATTTGGGGTCTGAGTTTGGGATCTGAGGCTTTACATGCTTGAATGATCTGTGTTCTAAGGTTTGAGTCTGAAGTAATAGGGATCTGTGTTAAGGAATGTGTGGTCTCTGAAATCTTTGAGTATCTGTTTTTTTGGATTGCATATAAGATAGTTGGGGGTCTGTTTCAGAGCATGAGGTCTCTGAACTCTTACAGGGTCTTTGTCCCAAGGCTTAGTGTGAGTTATTTTGGGCTTCTGTGTAGGATGTGAGGCCCTTGAATTTTCAGAGGGTTTATGTCCCACAGACAGACTCTGAGATGTTTGGGTATCTGTGTCCAGGGTGTGACACCTCTGAATTTTTAGAGTATCTATGTTCCAAGTTTGGGGTGGAAGTATTTAGGGTCTGAAATCCTTGCTTTTTAAGGGTCTGCATTCCAAGTTTTGAGTCTGAAGTACTTAGAGGTCTGTGTTCAGAGTGCCAGATCTCTGAACTCATTTGAGGGTCTGTATTCCAAGATTTCAGTTTTAAGTATTTTGGGATCTATGATCAAGCTGTAATTTCTTTGAAATTTCTGAGTTTGCAAACCAAAGTTTGAATCTGAGGCATTTGGGCATCTCTTTTCAGTGTATAAAGTCTCTGGACTCTTTGAGGATGTGTGTACCAACATTTTTGTCTATGTTTTCAGAGGTTTGTGTTCAGAGTGTGAGGTCGTTAAACTCTCTAAGCGTCTGAGTACCAAGACTTGAGTCTGAGATATTTGAGGTTCAGTATTTAATGATGTGATGTTCCTGAAAACTTTGAGGGTCTTTGAGGTTTTAAGGTTTGAGTGCCATATTTGGAGGTCCATATTCAGTTGTGAAGTCTCTGAACTTTTCGGGGGTTACCGAGGTTTTATGAGTCAGTTATTCAGCAGCAGTGTTAAGCGTATGAGGTGAACTGTAGGTTTATATATCCCAGTATTTGGGTCTGAAGTATTTGAGGGTATGCAGTCAGGGTGTGAGATTTCTGAATTTTTAGAACATCAAATTGTACCAAGTTTTTGTTGTGAGTTACTTGATGTCTGTGTTCAGGATTTGAGGTCTCTATACTATCTGAGGGTGCATTCATTCATTTAACCATTCTCTTCTTTACTAGAAACAAAAATTGGATTTGGGTTTTAGGAGAATTTCATGGAAGTCACTGCATTAAACCTGCCCTAGGAACCCAGCCCTAGTGGGAGAAGTATAGCAAGTGGCACAGGATTCCTGATCCCAAGACACAGAGCCAAGAGAGCTCAGCTTACAACAGTTGAAAGGGATGTGAGTGAGGAATGTCAGTATGGGGAATAGGACAAGAGAGATGAGGAGGTAAGAGGGAGGGAGAAAAGAAGCAATACAAGCAGAAAGGAGAAGTCAAGAGACATCAGAATAAGAGCTCACACTTATTGATGCTTAATATGGACCAGGCATTGTTTTTCGCAACGCAGAGCAAAAGCCTAGAAGGAAATGAAGGGGATTAAGGTATGCAACCCCAAAATACACCACTTTGGCATAAGGATTATTTTGAGCTGAAGAAATTTGAGTTCCTGAGATCCCTTACCTGTTTAAAAGCAGAGACTCTTTAAAAAACTCAAAAGAACTCAACTGTCATAAACACCTTCCCTGGGAGCAACTCTTCTCTTCTGAAGAGAAGTTGGCACCATATCCAAACAGACATTGTCTCAAGACTATTATGTAAAAATGAATAAAGTAAATCTAATTGAAAATGGAGTGGGGAAGCAACGAAGGGGGGTTCTTACTCACATACCACTGCTCATAGTTTACTTTACATACTCCAATAAGGAAGATTTTTCCCCTTGCCCAGCAACAACCCAGCCAATGAGAAATTGCCACAACTCAGCCAATAAGAAACCACCACAGCCCTGAACTGCCACTGTCCTCTAATGAACTTTCATTCAAAATAACCCCTCCCCATTCCCTCCTTTTCTGTAAAAAGGCAAGCCCCTCTCCTTTGTTCTTTGGATCTGCCTATAGTTTGCCATAGTTTGCATATCCTGAATTGCGGTATCTCTGTTATTCCCAAATAAACTCATTTTGGCTGATTAAATAACTGGCTATTTTCTTTTTAAGGTCAAAAATTATATCTCCCATCTGTTCTCCTAAGGGCCCACTTATCTTTTCAAAAAGTCATTTGCTTTTTCATAAGTGTGCTTTCTCCACCTCTCTTTCCCTAAGTATACAGACTCCAAATTCTAACTACCTCTTTGAGTTACTCATCATTGAATGATCCCAAGTGTTTAGGATGTAAATGTTAATAAATACTTATTAATAAAATAAAAAAATACTTCTGTTTTTTTGCTGTCATTATTCTGTCCTTTGTCAGTCTAATTTCCAGGGTTCCAGGCAAAGAACATAAAAGGGTAGAGGGAAAAAATTTTTCTTCCCCTTCAGAAATTATAACATATATTAAGTGGTAATCTTGAATGTGAAACTCTGGATAATTTTCCAAGTAAGTATTTTTTCCTTGAATTTTTTTAGTTTACACTAATCATCCTTTGTTTTGCTTACAGTTTTAAAAAATAATTTTTCTAAAGGCTCTCCTAGCCCTTTAAATGTTTCAAGGTAGCAAATTGTTCTGAGATCTTTGTTAGGTTAGAAATCAGTGAGTGACCAGGGTGGTATTTACAGCAAAAGAAAGATTTGAGATGCTGCATTAATTGCTGGTGTGGAGAAAAAGTGCAGAGGGGATAGAAGGTCAGAAAAAGACTGAAAGTGTTCTGAAAAATGCCAGGGCAATACAGGCAAAACACAGGTCCCTAAGAAGAGACTGCATTATCAAGATAAGTGTTTTTATTAAGGCTTCCTAGACCTCTCCCTGGTTTTGGCTCATTTGATTAGGTCACAGTATGTATAAGGCAGTACTGCTTGTGAACAATGCTAAGATTGTGAGTTCAAGCTTCATCCAGAGCACTTCTTACTTTCTGAGCAACGCTGAGGATGTAATTACTTGTATCACTTTTCTTGCTTTCTGGAAGACTATAGATTGACAAAGGAAAACTGGGAAATCAATACATAGTGAAACAGTTAGACCCAAATCTGACCTCAAAAACATCTGTAAAGCAGTAAGTAGAAAGTGAAATATCATACCAGCTGTAGCAGTGAGTTATGAATTACAAGATTCAATTTAATCACTCTAAAAAGAAACATGGAAATGAATGCAAATGTGAGAAAACACATTATCATGGGGAAAATAAACTAAAATAGAGTTATAAGACTAATAGGCTATTTTGGCAAAGGGAAAGATGCCTTTGCTAAGTGGATTTAGTGGATGTGGAACGAAGTGGGCACATTAGACAAGTATTTGGGGAGTAAAATGGACAGACCTCAGCAAGGATTGAAACTTGGGGTGAAGGAGAGAGAGATGTAAACGTTGAGACCAGGTTTCTGTGTTGGGTAATAAGATGGGTGACAATGCCATCAATTGACATGGAGAATACTAGAAGAGGAGTGTTTTGTAAATAATTTCAAAACAGGAATGCTTCTCAAAGGTCTCACTGTCTAAATGGAAGTTGAGATAAGGGATTTCTCTCATGGGCTATAGTTACATGTCCCTATGAGTTTGAGACTCTGTTTCTCCACACTCCTCATATCCCCAATCTCATATAGCCCTGTAGTGCCAGTATTGTTTATTGTATATGCCTTTCTTTATAAATAGATACACAGATAATACATGAAGATGACTTAGTGCAGAAGCTTTAGGCCATCTCTAAGTATATGGACTACATTAGGCCATTATCATCTACATCATTCTCTCCTACTTTATAGGTGACAACTGGTCAGTTACAGGTATTTTACTTCAGACTTTTTCTCTTCACTCACGCATCACACATGCATACACACACAAAAAATGTCCCACTATAAGCATTACCCATTTGTATTCCATCAATAGTGTGTCATGGAGAAATCCTTCTGGCCAGTGCAGGCCAATTCTCCTTATTCTGTTTTGCAGATCACTTGTGCTTCATGGTATAACATGAACCCCCATCACTCATCTCATTTATACTACAATGTGCATTGACTATTTATAAACATGTAACATTTTTACCGGTTGTTTGTTTTCTCCTTCTGTCTTGTGCACACAGGTGTCTCTCTCTCTTTCAATCTCTATTGCTCTTGCTCTCTCTCTCTCTCTCTCTCTCTTTCTCTCTGTGTGTGTGTGTGTGTGTGTATCTGTGAGGGTTTATTATATATTCTTAGAGTATGATTGCTTGGCCAAAGAGTGCAGTCATTTAACAAGCCTTTATTGAGCACCTACTGAGTGGCTAGGGATTGTTCTGGGAGTTGGGGAAACATCAGTGAACAAAACAGGTAAATATCCCTAAGAGTGGAGTGATCCTCTATTATTTTGATGAGTGCTGCCACATTGTTGTTTCTCATTGATACAGGGAAGTTAATGCTTCTTTACTTCTAAACACACTTTCGGATTAGGGTTCTTCAGCAGACCAAAAATATTCAGGTAGTCCAAAAGAAGGCAGGAAAGTGGGAACAGAAAAACAAGCAAACAAAAACAAGACAAAACAAAAGCTAGAGGGGATAGAGAGAACAGCCTTCCTTCCCAATAATCTGACACCCCTATATACAACCCTGTCAATTATTACATGAAATGTTAATTGTATGAACAATTCAATTAAAACATAGAGATGCACAGAGTAGATAAAAAGCAAGGCCCTACCAAATGCTATACACAAGAGACATACTTTAAATATAAAGATACAGAGAGTTTGAAAGTAAATGAATGGAAAAAGTTATACTAGCCACACAAAAACCCTAAGAAGGATGGAGTGGATATTATAAATCAGATAAAGTAAACTTGAAGACAGTATTACTTCAGATAGAAGGAAAATGTCATAATGATAAAGGGGACAGTTTTTAAGAAAGTTATAACAGTTATAAATATGTATGTAGTACTGGAAGTCCTAGCCACGGCAATCAGATAAGAAAAAGAAATAAAAGGCATCCAAATTGGTAAGGAAGAAGTAAAACTGTCACTATTTGCAGAGGACATGATACTGTATATAGAAAACCTTAAAGACTCCATCAAAAAATGATTAAAACTAATAACTGGATTCAGCAAAGTCACAAGATACAAAATCAGTACGCAGAAATCTGTTGCATTCTTATATACTAATAATGAACTAGCAGAAAGAGAAATCAAGAAAACAATTCCATTTACAATTGCATCAAAAAAAAACCTAGGAATAAACCTAGTCAAGGAGTGCAAGACCTGTACTGTGAAAACTGTAAGACACTGATGAAAGAAGCTGAAGAAGACACAAATCAATAGAAATCTATCCCATGCTCATGGATAGGAAGAATTAATATTATCAAAATGGCCATCCTGCCCGAAGCAGTTTACAGATTAAATGCAATCCCTATCAAAATACCAATGGCATTTTTCAATGAACTAGAGCAAATAATCCTAAAATTTATATGGAGCCACAAAACACCCTGAGTTGCCAAAGCAATGTTGAGAAGGAAGAACAAAGCTGGAAGTATTACGCTCCCTGATTTTAAGCTCTACTACAAAGCTACAGTAATCAAAACAGTATGGTACTGGCATAAAGAAAGAGAAGTAGACCAATGGAACACAATAGCACAGAAATAAACTCACACATATATGGTCAATTAATATATGACAAAGGAGGCAAGAATATACAATGGGGACAAGATAGTCTCTACAATAAATTGTGTAGGGAAAACTGGATAGCTACATTGAGGAGAATGAAACTGGATTATTGTCTGACACCATATACAAAAGTAAACTTGAAATGTATTAAAGGCCTAAATATAAGACATGAAGCCATAAAACTCTTAGAAGAAAACAGGTAAAAATCTCTTGAACATAAGCATGAGTAATTTTTTTCCGGATTTCTCCCTGGGCAAGGGAAACAAAACCAAAAATAAACAAGTGGGGATGACACCAAGCTAAAAATCTTTTGTACAGCAAAGGACACCACCAACAGAAGAAAAAAGCCAACCTACAGCATGGGAGAATATATTCATAAATGATACATCTGATAAGGGATTAACATCCAAAATATATAAAGACTCATATGACTCAACACCAAAAAACCCAAATAACCCAATTCAAAAATGGGCAGAGGACCTGAATAGACATTTTCCAATGATGATATTACAGATGACCAGCAGGCACAGGAAAAGTTCCTCCATATCACTAATCATCAGGGAAATGCAAACCAAAACCACAATGAAATATCACCTCACACCAATCAGAATGGCCTCTATCCAAAAGACAAGAAATAATAAGTGTTGGTAAGGATGTGGAGAAAAGGGAACACTCCTACACTGCTGGTGGGAATGTAAATTGTTGTAGCCACTATGGAAAGCAATATGGAGGTTTTTCAGAAAACTGAAAATAGAAATACCATATGACCCAGTAATTTCACTTAGGAATTTACCTGAAAAAAACAAAATCTCTGATTCAAAATGATATGTGCATCCCTATGTTTAATGCTGCATTATTTATAATAGCCAAGATATGGAAGCAACTAAAGTGTTCACCAATAAATGAAAGGATAAAGAAAAGTGGTACGTATATACAATGGCGTATTATTCAACTGTAAAAAAGAAAGAAATCCTGCTATTGTGACAACATGGATGGACCTAGAGGGTATTATGCTAAGTGGAATAATCCAGGTGGAGAAAGACAAATACCATATGATTTCACTTATATGTGGAATCTACAAGCAAAGCAAAACAAAACAAGTGAACAAAACAATGCTAGACTCATGGACACTGAGAAATGAATGGTGGTTCCTATGCAGGAGGGATTGGGATGGGTGGGTAAAAATAGGTGAACGGGTTAAAGAGGCACAAAATCTTAATCATAATATAAATTATTCATGGAGATGAAAGTACAGCATAGAGAATATAGTCAGTCAATAGCTCTGTAACATTTTTCTATGTTGACACATAATAACTACACTAGTTGGGGTGAGCATTTGATAATGTAGGTAACTGTTGAATCATTATGTTGTACACTTGAAATCAACTATACTTCAAAAAATATGAAAAATGTATGTATTTAATGATAGAGCTTCAATATCCATGAAGCAAAATCTGACAGAATCAGGAAATTTTAACACCCCTCTTTAGTTGATGGAATGACTACACAAACAAAAAAACAGTGAAGACACAAAGTTTGAACACCACTATCAGCCACCTTGACCTAACTGACATCTATAGAGCACTCCATCTGACAATTGCAGAGTATATGGTCTCTTCAAATACACATTGCATATTTCACCACAACAGACCATAGGTTGGGCTTTAAAACGTCTCAATAAAATTTAAAGGACCAGGATCACAAAGAGTATAGTTTATGATTACAGTTGAATTATATTACAAATCAATTGTAATATGATATATTGGAAACCCCCAAATACCTGGAAATTCAACAACATACTTTAAAATAATTCATGGGTCAAAGATGAAACCACAGGGAAATTAGAAAATATTTTGAGCTGTATGACAGTGAATGTCATTCACTAAATGACAGAAAGTAGATCAGATCAAAATTAATGGGATTGAACTAAAGGCATGCTTAGAGGGAAATTTATAGCTCTAAATGATAATAATAGGAAAGAAGTATGTGAAATCAGTGACATAAGTTTTCCTCTTAAGAAGCTAGAAAAAGAGGAGCAAAATTAATTCCTGGTGACTAGAAGGAAAGAAGTAATAAAAGAGCAGAAATTAATTTCATTGGAAACAGTAGAGAAAACAAAGCCCAAAGTTAGATTTTTGAAAAGATCAACAAACATGACAAACCTCTAGCTAGACTGAACAAGAAGACAAGGGAGAGGAAAAAAATCACTGATATCAGGAACATACATGGGGTTATTAACAGAGACCCTACAGACATTAAATTGATCATAAGAAAACAGAATGAACAACTTTCAGTTAACAATTTGATAATGTAATCAGAACAGGTGGAGGGAGACGTTGAACTGTGATGTAGGCCCAATAACTGCCATGGCTAACTGCTTGGGGAGCTCTTGAATGCCCATCAGAGTTATCCCAGGTTGGGTCTAGATGGTTGTGCCTTTGTATCCCTATATTGATCAGTCATTAAATGTGGGCCACCCAGGGAAGGAGTGTGCCTTTGAGTGAAGCATCTCTCTGCAGATGAGACAGTCCCTGAAGGGGCTGACACCTGTCTGCCAACAGCATTCCCCGGCAGCTGAGGGACTAAGCCCTTCATTAGAGGAGGATCTGGGAAGTGCTGTACAGTGTCTACCACAGGCCCCTTTAGAAAATGCTTCTTTTCAAACCAGATCAACACTGTCAGTTACAGGACAGAGTGAACTGAGGTAAAGAGGATTAAAGGCATGATGACTTACTAGAATAGTAGATGAAAAAACAGCATTAATATCTACTACCCATGTGTGTCAGGCATCATGGTAGGAACCTATAGTCCCTGTTCCTGCCCTCAGTGGGAGAAGGCACAGCAGATGGTATGAAATGAAATCTCACATAAAATATGTGTTATGATAATGCCACAAGAATGAAGATGGGTGAATGATTCGGTCTGCCTTTAGCTAGAGGTGGGGTGTGGTTATGTGTATGAGTGGGCTGGATTTTCAGAAAGGTTTTAGCTAACATTTTAGCACCTATAAGCTCAAAAAGGTTTTATATAGGGTGTGGCATTTGAGGCATTCTTGAAACATAGTCCTGATTTTTAAAAATGCACTCAGAATTAGAGTATAGTTTGGTTTAGAAAAATATGACATACTCAAGAGTTCTTTTAAAACAACTGAGAATGGAAGAAACATCTGTGTTAGTATAAACAATATATTTTTTTTCCTGGAAACACTTTTCCTACCAATGAAGTGCTGCATTTTAAAAACAAGCATTATAATATCTTCAGGAAAAACATTCTTTCCCTTGGGAAATATAATAAAAATCTATATATAATGAGCAAGGAATATCTAGGATATTTTAATTTACAGATACTATTTTGGAAATGTGCTCGTGATGTTAAAAAATAAAAAGAAATTCCCTCCATCTCTTGGCTATGTATATATAGGACTTTTCAGTAAGAAATGGCACTTCATTGAGTTACCTCAGATTCAAATCTTGGAACACAGAATCCCTAAGAATTCAGAGATCTCATACCCTGGACACAGGCCCCCAAAACCTCACACTCAACGTTGGAATAAAGGCCTGCAGAGATTTCAGAGCCTTCACACCTGGAACACAAACCAACAAATACCAAAGACTCATAAAACACAAATACCTCGGATTAGAAACTTTGAACATAGATACTCAAAGACACCTCATGCACTAAATTTAGACTTCAAATACTCCAGAACCAAACTTGGGACAAAGACCCTGAAAGAGTTCAGACAATTCCCACACTGAATACAGACCTCCAGTTAGCTCATACCCAAACTTCAGAACACAGAATCTCAAAGACTTCAGAGACCACATATCCTGGGTAAAAATCCCAAATACCTCAGACCCAGAGTTTGGGTCACAGACCTTCTAAAAGTTCACAGACTTCACCCTGAGCAGAGTCCTTACACACCTCAGACTAAAATCTTGGAAGGGGATGTAAATGAGTTCAGAAAGCTCATTTCCTAATAACAGACCCAATTACCTCAGAATTAAATCTTGGAATATAGATCTTGAAAGAGTTCAGCTACTACATGCCATTAACTCAGACCTCCAGTTATATACAACTGGAACCTTGGGACATGACAAAGATGTTCAAAAAATTCAGAGGCTTTACACTCTGAACAAAGACACCAAAATAGCTCAGAGTCAAACCTTGAGACACAGAAACCACAGATTTTAGAGACCTCAGACTAAAACTTTGGAATATGATTTTCAAAGATTTCAAAGACCTCATATCCTGAATACAGACTCAACAAATACCTCAGAATCAAACCTGGGACACAGACCCTCTAAAAGTTCAGAGATGAACCTCTGAATGCAGTCCTTAAATGTCTCAGACTCAAATCTTGGGAGAAAACCTCAAAGATTTGAGAGGTCCCACCCTGAAAAGAGATTCCTCAGGTATCTCAAACTCAAACTTTAGAAAACAGACCTTCAAAGAACTCACAGACCTCACTCCCTGAACTAAACTGCCAATAACCTCACACTATCCCTTTGAACACAGGCTGTCAAATAATTCAGAGATAACATATCTTGAATATAGACTCCCAGTTACTTCAGACTCAAACCTTGGGATATAGAACCTCCTAGATTTCTGACATTTCACTCCTGGAACAAAGCCACCAAATATTTAAGATTCAAACCTTGGGAGAGAACCTCAAAGATATCAGAGACCTTGCTCCCCAAAAGCAGACTTCAAATCTTCAACCCACACTTGGAACACAGGCCATTTAAAATTTTGGAGACTTCATACCTTGAATAGAGACCCACAAAGTATTCAGAGAACCCACACCCTGAGTACAGACCTACAAGTACCTCAGACCCAAACCTTGTGACACAGACCACACAGTGTTCAGAGTTCACACCCTAAACACAAATGCCCAAATACCTGAAATGAAGTACTGACACAGACTATCACAGATTTAGAGGCTTCGTGCCAGAACAGAGACCCTAAATACCTAAGACTCAAATCATAGAATATAGATTCTCAAAGATTTAAAACTTAACCCCTTTAACACAGATTCCAAATTACTTCAGATACAAATTTAAAGCAGATACTCAAAGATTTCAAGTATACTCTCAACTCAGACACCAAATACTTCAGATGAGAACTTGGGACACAGACCCTCTGAGTTCAGAAACTGAACACCCTGAATACAGACCTGCCCACGTAAATCAGACTCAAACCATGGAAAACATATTCTCAAAGTTTCAGTGACTACTGGTGGTTGAACGTAAATATTTAGTTCTGGTGACGGATGCAAAATATCTCA
>JAVSCE010019254.1:0-107290 GCA_032199065.1 Smutsia gigantea | reverse complement strand
CATGTGCAATATTATGGTTATTAAACTACCCCTTCATCAGGTCCCCCCCACCAACCCTATTACAGTCACTGTCCATCAGCGTAGTGAGATGCTATAGAATCACTACTTGTCTTCTCTGAGCTGTACAGCCCTCCCCGTGCCCCCCCAACATTACATCTGCTAATCGTAATGCCCCTTTTTCCCTCTTATCCCTCCCTTCCCACCCATCTTCCCCAGTTCCTTTCCCTTTGGTAACTATTAGTCTGTTCTTGGGTTCTGTGAGTCTGCTGCTGTTTTGTTCCTTCAGTTTTTTTCTTTGTTCTTATACTCCACATATGAGTGAAATCATTTGATACTTGTCTTTTCCAGCTTGGCTTATTTCACTGAGCATAATACTCTCTAGCTCCATCCAAGTTGTTGCAAATGGTAGGATTTGTTTTCTTATGGCTGAATAATATTCCATTGTGTATATGTACCACATCTTCTTTATCCATTCATCTACTGATGGACACTTAGGTTGCTTCCATTTCTTGGCTATTGTAAATAGTGCCATGATAAACATAGGGGTGCATCTGTCCTTTTCAAATTGGGCTGCTGCATTCTTAGGGTAAATTCCTAGGAGTGGAATTCCTGGGTCAAATGGTATTTCTATTTTGAGCTTTTTGAGGAACCTCCATACTGCTTTCCACAATGGTTGAACTAATTTGCAGTCCCACCAGCAGTGTAGGAGGGTTCCCTTTTCTCCACATCCTGGCCAACATTTGTTGTTGTTTGTGTTTTGGATGTTGGCCATCCTCACTGGTGTGAGGTGATATCTCATTGTGGTTTTAATCTGCATTTCTCTGATGATTAGCGATGTGGAGCATCTTTTCATGTGCCTGTTGGCCACCTGAATTTCTTCTTTGGAGAAGTGTTTATTCATGTCCTCTGCCCATTTCTTAATTGGATTATTTGCTTTTTGTTTGTTGAGGTGGGTGAGTTCTTTATATATTTTGGATGTCAACCCCTTATCGGATATGTCATTTATGAATATATTCTCCCATACTGTAGGATGTTTTTTTGTTCTGATGGTGTCCTTTGCTGTACAGAAGTTTTTCAGCTTGATATAGTCCCACTTGTTCATTTTTGCTTTTGTTTCCCTTGCCTGGGGAGATATGTTCATGAAGAAGTCGCTCATGTTTATGTCCAAGAGATTTTTGCCTATGTTTTTTTCTAAGAGTTTTATGGTTTCATAACTTACATTCAGGTCTTTGATCTATTTTGAATTTACTTTTGTGTATGGGGTTAGACACTTCCAATCTATTTTTTAATCAATGCTATAAACATTAGTAAATTGACTTGTATTTATAAATATTAAGTATATTAGCAGCATTTCCCCATAGCGGGAAGAAAAGTCAGCAACTTTCCAGGGAAATGTAAAAACATAATTGATGTTTTAAAAAGAAAATATTAACCATTATATTCATTTCTGGAAAACCAAAAGCAGTGTGGAATCCATTATTTATAGGATTGAGCAGTAAATCATGAAGTGTTAGCTTGCTGGAAGAATGATTTAGAGAAGGACTAGCTTAGCTAATACTGTTCATCTGATTGAAGTTCTGATATTTTATGTGTAATTTCACCAGAGTTGAGCCTGCTATATCAAAATAAGGCTGGTTGCCCTCTTCACCATTTGACTCTCAAGAACTTGCCAGATGCCAAACACTCTCTGAATAATGTAGTAGTGTTGTCTGTTTTATTTCCCACTGTCTTGGAAAAAAACCTGATTCTAATAATAGAGTTTGTTAGTATCATCAATCCTGAGTTGGAGCTTTGATAATTTTAGAGCTAATTAAGGAACAAGGACTTATATTTTAAGCAGGGGTTTTCTCATGAAGCAGTTTAATTTTAATAGTTTGGGACTAGATTTGTAAACCAAATTCTTGTTAAATATCTGGTGACCATTCTGTCCTCCTGTTTAAGTGGTGATATTAATTTATCTGCTTTGTTGGGTAGGTTAGCATTCAAAGCCTGAGTTTGAGGTTCAGATGCTTTCCCCAAATAGGCTTTTATTATGCATGACTGAACTCTTTGAGCCAGTCTAGCATGCTAAATAGAGGAGCTCCTCACTGTGTGAAAATAATACCTGATTAAAAACACATTGATTTTAATTTCCCTTTGCAGATTGCTCTGCCTTAATGTCATCTTTCTTAATTATCTTTAACACTCAAATGAAGAAATTCAGTTCATCCATTTATCATAGATGAAAGAAGAGATCACACCCTTCTTTTTTCTTTTTTTCAATGAGCATCAATTATTAATTGTTAAAATAAAAAAATCAGAATAGGAGAGTGGGTTGCCTTTCAATTGAAAATATATAGAGATACATGCTTATGAAGAAATTCTGCTTTTGCAAATATTTATAACAAAGACAGAAATAGAGAAAGCTTTCTCAGTGTTCCCTGACACATTGCCAATAAAAATGAAAAGTACTGAGAAAATCAAACACTTGATTTGGGGCTGTGCAGAGGGCCACATACTCATCGATTTTGTTATTAAGATCTTTGCCATAGAAAAAGTCAGCAAAAAGTGCAAGGGACTTGATATGACATCACTGCATATTGGTTTTGAGCATAGGACCTGGCTATCATTGTGAAAACGTTAAATAAATTGATATTAGTATGTTTTTAACTTCAACTGATCCTTACTTTTGATATTAGTATGAAATTAGCAGCTTAATAGTATTCATGATATTTTGCGGTGTGTTACTTACAAATACCTTTACATGCATTATTTCATTTGATATTTCTAGCAACTTAACAAGGTAGAGAAAACATCTTTACCCTCATTTTGCAGATAAGGATATTGGGAGGACTTAATTGATTTGCCTAGGCCATATAATCAGTGAGAAAATTGGAACCAGTGAGAAAATTGGAACTGGAATTTTTGACTCTTAACTTAGGGCTACTTCCATTGTACTATAATGTCTGTCATTCATGCCATCTGTGTTTTTCAGTATCCCCCAAAGTTCAACATCAAGTAGTGTTTGTTATGCTGAATGAATTAGCAAGAAACAGCGATATTACTTTTAACCTGCAAATATTAACTTTTATTGAGATGGATAGCTTTCCTATCAGAATTTCTCATTTGTACCCAGCATCTACATGTGAGCGATTTTTCCTTTAAATGAATCTCCTTAATTGAAATTAGAGTAATACTTTTTTGGCATCCTAGGAGCACATTAAAAATTTGAAAATTTGAAAAGTGTTAAAATTTGTTTTACTCTCCAAATAGCATGCTTGTCTACTTAGGCCACTATCTGTTCACATTCTGTAAACTGAGAATTCTCTGTTGAGAAGTGTGTATCAGATTTTTTTAAACCCAGGGAATTAAAAATGAATACTTGGGTTGATATTTTTGGTGCCCCTAATTACGAAAACAGGTGTTTTGATAAAACTAACACTTCGAGAGAATCTGAGTATGAGGTACTCTCAAACTATGTTTAATGGGATTTTGCTGGCCTTTGTATTGTAAAATAGAGACTTTCTCAGATGTTTGTAAATCTCTGGTAAAATGGGAAATACTCTCTTAATTTGATATTTGCTCCTAGTGTTTTTGATGTTGTGTGGTCTCTAAGGGTCTTTGGGAGAACTTTAATTCAACTTTATTAAACAGTTTGTATGTTAGTAATCTTATACCACTATTTCTTCTCTCCTATTTCCCAAAAGGTTGGGGACTAAAAAGTATATGTAAACAACTTTGCCCATTTCAAATTTACATTATGAAAATTAAGTATCTACTCTGCTTTTTACATGAAGAAACAGCACTGCTGTAAGACGACCTTTTTTTTTTTCCTGTAACAAGACCTTTAGCCTAGTCTAAGAGAGCTAACTTGACATTTTTCTATTGGTAAACATGTTGCCTTTAATTTTCACTTAATATCTCCTTATTCTTATGCCAGGGAGAAAATATTACAAGTAATCTTAATTGGCTATTTTGTTCCAGTTTATCCTTTATTCTATGGTAATCACAGATGGATATAAAATATCCTATTTAATAATTAGTCTCTTTAATGATTTTGCTTCTAAAAGGCCCTTTTTTTCAGCCTTTGAATTTTTCGTCAGAATGATTTTAGCTGAAGACTGCACTCATGGTGAGATAAGCATCCCCCTTTTTAAAAATCTAATTACAAGATTCTGTTTTCTGAATCTTTTTCTTTGTCAGTACCCCTTTTAATGTAATTCAGTTGAGACTCCGCTGCTCTTCATGGTGATACTTTGGTCTTTCCCAAGATGTTTCAGCTAATTCAGAGTCTATCAAGTTTTAAGTGAGTAATTTACAACATATTTTAAAATGTGTTTCAAATCATAGGAGCCTGTATTGAAATTCACGCTTCAAGGAGAAATGCACATCAGGTCAATGCTAACCAGAGCCACATATACACAACTGTATAGCTCATGAGTTTAGGTAATAGTGTGGTGGCCTGACACTCCTTACGTGGTAGTTGTTGTGACAGAGAAATGGCCGAATGTGAATGGCTAATCCTACATCTGAATGCAGGTTGTTTGCTTTTACTTTTACTGAGTAAACAATTCCATTATATTTTCAAGAACAAAAATTTCCATGTCATTTGACTGATTTGCATGAAGACAAGGTCAGCTTCTGGGGTGGCACTAAAATACCATGTAACTAAATTATGAATGAATGCCATTATTCTAGCAGCACTTTCTCTGTTTCTTAACTTTTCGAGACCTCTTCTGTTTCCACCTCTTACTGAAGTTCCCAAAACAAAACAAAAGTATTGAAATAGAAAATGTAAATATAGGCTAGGAAATAGCATAGAAAACCAGTTAAATTACCTGGCTCAGAATCTAGGAGTTTTTTTAGAGGTAACTTGTCAAAATTATAAAAATCATCTTAATGGATGGTAAGGTGACTCCCTGAGCTAGCACATCTTATATTGTAATTTTTGCAACTAAGTCGAGGGCTTGCTTAGCCTTCTGAATATCCTGAGGAGGGAAGAGAGATGATGTCGATTGCTCAGACTTGCTGAGATCAAGCTTAATAAGTACAGTATAGACTATTAAATACAAGAAACATTGATGTGACTCTCAGTTTTATACTCTGACACAATCATTAAGAAATTTATGTTAGACTGTATGGTAAACAAAAAAACTACTCAAGCTGTGGGACAAAACAAACTATGCACAGGTAACTCCAGGTATTAATGCCATTCATTATAGAAATCATATTTTCCAATTCAAAATAGCATAGTTTGATGACAAGTTTGCTTGTATTTGAGGAGACAGTGAAAGAGACCAAATATTTAAAATCTGGTCTGTACCTGAAGCACACCTGATATTTTATTTCCGGAGATTAAAAAAAATTATAAAGAAAACTGAGTTCCTGACTGTTCTAAACAAGTCCATTTTTCTGGACACACTACAGTTGCCTTAATTTTGCGTGTTTTCCTCGGGGTTCATGTAAACCGGTCTTTATATAAAAATTCAACTGTAGACTTTAAAGGCCTTTAGGCCTGGAAAGACTTGAGGCCTGTCTAATCCTTTCCTCTGCTTAAATACTATTATATTAAATCTTCTGAGGGGAGTGTAAGACAGGTAACAGCCTCATTTCAGTTCTATTCCTAGTACACCGTAACGATCAGCAAGGTTATCTTGAGAAAAGTTTTGCAAGATCCTATATAAAATAAAGTTGCTTAACGTTATAAGCAAATGATTCTTGGGAAGGATGGGTTCTGAGGCCGTCTTTACTCAGCTAGGCGGTGAGAAAGGGCGGCCTTGTTTTGACACTTTCCCAAGCAGGACCGGAAACGGCCAGAAGCTGGCCGAAGGGGTCAGCAGGGGAAGGGGTCCTGGCCTCGCGTGGGAGAGAGGCCTTGGCCGCCGTTTGACACGCAGTCATGGCAAAACCAACCCTCTCTTTCTTTTCTTCCCCCAGGCCAGCGCCTGGGACTCCCCCCTGCTTGAGAGGCTGCAGGTAGTTCTTGCCTCTCTACGTGCAGTGCCGGTGCCCAGATTGAGCTCCTGCCTGGCGGCCCGGTACCCCGAGCGAGTGCGCGCCTGCGCACCGTGACCAAGCGCGCCAGCTTTCCTTCAGGCCTCGCGTTCCTCCCTCCCCCGCGCGCCTGCGCGCCGGCTGGGAGGAACTCAAGCGTTTTGGCCTCGGCGGGCAGGCGGACGCGCGCGTGCTCGCGGCAAGGGGGCGGGTCGCGCGCGCCGGTGGGAAGCGTCCGGCTGCCACAGCGCCAGCTCCGTCGTAAGTCGCTGCAGCCCGGGTCCCACTCGCCCCTCCTCCCCGCTCCCCCGCCCGCCGCTGCCTGGGCGCATGCGCCTCCGGAGCTCGAGGGTCGGTTTCGGGTGTGTGGTGGCGACAGAGCAGAGCTGCGAGGCCCGAGAGTCAGAACCTGGGGGAGAGGAATGGTCTCTGCACGGGGGGGAGCCGGAGGAGTCGCCGCCGCTGCCGACGCCACCGCCGCAGCCGCCGCCGCCGCCGCCTCGGCGCCCGCCTCCCGGCGCTGACGGGCTCATACGAAGCCGGCGAGGGGGATCCCGCACCAGCGGTCGCCGGCACACCGCCCAGCATGGTCCGGGAAACCAGGCACCTCTGGGTGGGCAACTTACCAGAGAATGTGCGGGAAGAGAAGATCATCGAGCATTTCAAACGGTGAGTGACACGAGGCCCGGAGCCGCGCTCTCTCCTCGGGCGCCGCTGCCCGCTCCGGCCCGTTGCCGGCCCCTCCCCGTGCGCGGAACTGGTGCGGGGACGCGGGCTAGACCCACGGACGGGTGCCGGAGCGCGCGGTGTCTGGCCGCCGCTCGGCCCGCGTCGCGGCGTTGGGCCTCGGGTCTCGGTGGAGCCGGCCCGGCTGCCGCCCTCCCCCTTCCCAATAAGGAGGAGGCTGTCGTCCCCGCGGAGCAGCGCCGGGAGGGTGCTCTCACGCCGGCGAGGCAGCGGTGGGGTCGCGTCCTTGCGCGCCCGCTGCCCGGGACCCGAGCCCCTACCCTGGCCCGGCCAAGTCTGGAGTCCCGCAGCAGCTCCCGCTTCTCGTCCTGCGGACGCGTGAAAATGTCTGACCTAGAGAGCTTTTTGTGCGAAAGGAAAGGTTATACAAAAACAAGAGTCTTGGTAGGTAATGGAGAGACCTCTCGGAACTGGGAAGACGCTACTACGTTCTAAGGACTTTTCACAGGATGACAGACCTAGAAACTAAATGGAAAAGGCAAACGAAAATATATGTTTTGATTTTTTTCCCCTTGTTTTTGTGGGGTTGGGTAGAGGATGGTGTCTGAAAAGAAGTTGGCGCGCCTCCTTCGGCGCTTGGCCTGCCTGCCTTCCAGCTCTTTCTGGGTTCTGTGGAGGAGGAGGATGGGCACTAAGTGCTTGAGGTGGGAGACCCACCTCAGGCGGGATGGGAGGGTCGTCACCTCCCTCCAGAGCTGGGAGGCCCCTGGCGTGAACCCTGAAGGGCCGCCTTGAAAGGAATGGTTTCCCTCCTACTCAGAATTTTTAATCAATGGTGAGAAACATGCCAGTCTTTCAAGGTTAGATGTATCTGTTTTCTTAAAAATTTGCCAGAATATTTTTTGTCCGTGGAATATAGGAATGTTTTCGAAACATCTTATTTAGTCGCGTTTGAGTCTTGTTTTCTTTGTGAAATTATGTGTACCATAACGGACAGAGTCTTTAATAGTAAGTCCTGAAAATGACGACTTACTTATACTTGGTGCAAATTGAGAAGAGGACTAGCAAATCTCTATCCTCGAAAATTACTGTTTCTTCTGATATTCAAGATTCTGGAAGGTTTTAAGTTTGGTTTACTCTTAATTCCTCTTATTACCTAGTGAGTGAAGGAAATTGTGGAGCACCCTTATTAGTGAGTCACCATGGGAAAAATAGGTTGCGTCGCTCGCTCTTCAGCAGCTTGGATAAGGAAATGGAAGCAGCGGCTGCAGAGCTCCGCTGTCTTTCAAATGGAGGATCATTGATTGTGTCTGTGGTTGCTGTTACTGGGGTATTAAATCTTCGCTGGCGGAGCGCGCGCTTGCGCGTGTCCGCGTGTGAAAAGGAGCGGGGAATAGTGAGGCCATTCATAACGTGCTAAAGCTGTCCTCCGCAGGGCTGGGGGAGGCGCGCTTCCCGGGACTCTCCCGGTGTTTACTACGCTGTGCTGAGAAACCAGGCGAGGGGCAGGGAGCAAAACCTCGCCTCTGCCCCAGTGAGAGAGGGGAAGACCTCGGCTCGGTTGGGAATCAGATGGGAACTTTCTCTTTGCTCCACCCCTTTCCCAGCCCCCCACTCTGCATACCTGAAGTGTTTTAGTGGAAAAAGCCTTTAGGTGCAGATTTTTCAAGTGGATGTGCTCACTTTTATCTCCTTGTGGACTTTATGGTACTGCCTGGGAAATTTGTATGCACCGACGTGCAAACACGTGCATTGCAGCATTCTATTTGCTCTTCAGTGTAGAGTGGCCAGACATGTCGTTTCGCATTATGCAGATCCCAGAGACACTACATGCTTATCGCGGGGAGTCTGATGAGATGAGAGGTTAAGGGAGAGGAAAGCGGAAATCGTCCAAGGGAATTTTGGAAGGTTTATAAGTGTATGGTGCTACGTTCCTGCTTGTGTGAATGACTTTCTAAAATGGCGGCCAGGACCCACTTCTATGTGGGAATCAGCAGAGCAGATCTCAGAATGCACAGAGGGAGGAGGGGGCGGAGGATTCGAACTGCCTTCGAAAGCGGCGGGCTGGAGGAACGTTACAGTATTGCAGAGGGCCTAGCTGCATTTTGCTCACGGCTGCATTTAAAGGAATATCTTGCCTATTGCAGAGCAAAAGCAGATGATAGTGAAAACATTATTTTTAAACTAAGCAGAACGTATTTCCCCGAGACATTTTTAAAAGTGACTTTAAAATTTTTAAACAAATTTACGATAGTTCTTTGAACAGCTAGTACATTGTTATGTGTTAAAAGGGTGTAGAAAGGCCCTCAGTAGATCCTAACTGGAAAAAAAAAAGGGTGTAGAAAGATGTACAGAGAAAAATCTCCCCTTCACCCCTGACCCTGGGATTCCCAGTTCCCATCTTCCCCTTCCAACTCCCACCCCCAACAGGTAATCTCTATTTCTGGTTTCTTATCCTTAAACATATACAAGAAATGTTCTTGCTGATACAGCTGTGGAGCTAAATAGACCTTGTTTGGAGAAATCACTATTTCTCTATCACTATTGTAGAAAACGTTTTGTAAAGTGTATGATAGTTACTGGGAGGGGAACTAAGTCTGAGTAATGTAAATGAAAGGGATAAAAAGGTAGTTGTACCGAATGATGGCTCTGCAAGAAAAATGTAAGATTATTCACTTCTGGTATTTTCTAGAAATCAGAATGAGAAAAACCATACAGTAGCTATATTAAAACTGAGGTTAAAGTGCCTGTTTTTACCCTTTTCCCTAGCTGATTACAACATTAACTAATAACTGTTTTACAGGATTAAGAGGTGTATACTGGGAATACATTATATAAAACGTTTTCAAAATGAATATTCTAATGGTGATTAGGCTTTTGCAGTAAGTGTTTGGATTAAAAAAAAAGATTAAAAGAGACAGCTTTGGGAACAGGGCAGCTTAGAGTCATTTTGGGGGTGGGAAAGGTCAGAGCCAATTATTTTTTTATTATTTATATTTTGATCAGTGTTTTTGTTAGAAAATAGATTGAGGGAAGGGTGCTCATTTGGCTTTTTCCCTCTGTGCCCAAGAGACCAAACCCTTAAAACGGAATCAGAGCATTTTCAAAATTTGGCTTTACCTTCTTGCAGTAAGAATACATCTATTGTGTTCACTATCTTTATAGCTTTCAATATGCTGGTTGAAGAAAATTAGATGAGGTCTGTTTTTGAATCAGATTTTAGTTCACAAAGATCTGTAGCAGGGACTGAATTTGCACAATAGAGAAAGTCCTTTCCTTTGTATGTTAGCTGGGTTGAAGGGGGAAGGGAGGAGTCATACAACAATTGGTTGCTGTCTTAGTTGTGAGAGGGAGGAGAGGTGTGTGCAAAGGCGACTCCTTGAATTAGAATGAATGCATGAAAAGAGCCCTTTAAAGAATATAAAATTCTGTGTCATTTATTTTCAGTTATTAAGAAAATCATATATTCAGGTTCTTGCATATGAAGCAGTTTGTGTAAAAATTTGTTAAAGAATGAGACCCATTTAAAAATGTATTTTGCTTTTGCTAATTTTAAATGTCTTATCACGATGATTTTCCTGGGTTTAAATAGCTGGGGTATATATTATGTGGTACATATTATTTGGATATCCTACTTTTTGGGCATAGTATAAAATACGGAAGAGTTTCCTTGTCCTTACGTACTCTATAACTAGAAATATTTTTAGACTTAAAACAAATTTGACTCACCGTGGCCTACATCATTGCTACACCATTTCCTCTTCTGAGCCCAGCCAGTTTCTATGCAGAAACACTTCTGGTTTGAAAGTTACAGTTTTGAATATCATTTTCATGATAGGCTTTTGCACGTTAAAAAAATTTTTTTTAATGCAGAGTTATCTTGAGAAAATAGCATTAGAAAATTAATACAGAATGCTTGAAATGTTCTATTTTATTTCCTGAGTAGAATGGATGCCTCTCGCAGATTGGACAGCACAGGGCTCAGTACCAGGACGAATGATGATGTTTGACTTGTGTAGAGAGCACTTTTTCCCAACTATTTTCTTGTAGAGTCTTGATTTGCTCAGGCATTGTATTGTTTGGTACGCTTATGAAGAGACTACAGACTCAATTTGTGAGACATTTTTAACCCTGTGAACACTAACGCTTTGGGAAGAGTTACAAAGATAGTGGTGATGTGAAAGCTTTCTCTTATAGTCTTCCAAGTCTTACTTTCCCCTTAGTTTGAAATTTTGCCTGAATTAAAAAAACAATTTGAAATATTTCATGAAAACTAGCACTCCAGTTGGAGACTATGTATTTCTTTGGTTTGACTTTTAAGAATCTCTAGTGTTTGAGCTGCAGTTAACTAGTATACAGTATTTAGAGTGAACATTGTAGTATGAAAATAACCTTGTTTATATTCATTAAAATTGGGCTCCTGAATTTCCTTATTGGATGATTTGAAATAAATATTGTTCAGCACCTTGAAGCACATTCTTTAGCCTGTTGAACAAGAGATTAAAAGTACAGTTTTTCATAGTTAAGCTTACAGCCTTTACTATTTGTTTTCTTTATCTTTATTTATTATTAGCATTATTGTCAGCCTTACAGCCACTCATATTTTGAATGAAGGTAGAATGCTCTATTATGGAAACCAATTAGAATGTTTAATCATTTTATTAGAAACCATGTAATTTTGGTGTGATATCTAGCTGGTTTTTAGTATGTGGAAATAAGTTTTACAGTGAAAAGATGTTCTTGGTATAATTTGAAGTTATTGCAATATTCAGATTTTTCCTCTGTATGTGTCTCTATCTGCCAAGTTGAAAATTATAAATATCTAAAACACCTCACAAATGGAATGTCTATATAAAACCCTAACTTAGTGAATTTTTGGTTTTAATTAGGATTTCATCCTGAGTATAGAGATGAATTGACACTAGCATATATTAAAATTTTTTATTATGTAAGGAATTGCTCCAATTCTTACAGTTAAGGAATATTTGTGGGGAAATTAAAATGGGAAACACTTATTTGTCCTGTTGCTTGTCCAGGTGCTATTTTTAGTTCAGCATTAAACTCTAGGAGTATGTGTGTTTTTGTGTCTGTGTTTCAGTTACTTGAGAACATTGAAAAATGAAATGAAGATTTTCTGATTATACCTTGTATTGTCTTTGATTACTACATTCCTACAGTGTTTACACCCAGTATATGTGCTTTTACATAAAATACATTTATAGTTTGAGTCTTAAAATTGTCTCAAAGTGATTTTTTTTGATCTTCACCTCATTTTATTCCTTTGATTTAAAAACTAGGACATTTGTACTCTTAAAAACATCTTGTATTTTACAAAAGTACATTTGACATATAATGATTTGTGTCTTTTGTAAATCAGTAAATTGGTGAGTGGTAGATTTCTTTGTCTCAAAATTTAAAAAAATTATGCTGTTTGCAGGAAAGGCTCTTTTTTGTATTCAAGATTATTTAAAAGTCACCTTGGACTAAAATAAGATTTTAAGAAGTTTTTCACTCTATTATATCAATAGGATACTAGAATCTTCAGTGAAAACTGTTACCTTTTAGATCAGAATTCAGGAGGAGGTACTTAAACTTGAATGGGAAAATTTTATATCTTTATATTCACTAAACCTCTTTATCAGATTTCAGTATTTCCTTCAATTATAAGGTAGTAGTGTCATGGTAGTACCAATATGGCAGTATAAGTGCACCTGTGATTTCATCAACAAAAATAGATGTATTTTAATATTCATATTGCAGTTGTTGTAGATCTCATTTATGCTCATCACAACTTGTAAATTAAAGTAGCTCTCACACCTGCTGCTAGATACTTTTATTTAGTGCATTAATAAATACACACATGTATTACTATATGACCAATATGTGTTGCTATATATGTAGATATATTTTATATGTGTAGATATATTTAAAATTTTTTACCTTGAATTTTGAAATTACAGAAAAATAGAAAAGTAGAAAAATAGTAAATGAATTTCAAGTAGCCATCATTCAGCCCCTACACCCATCAACTGTGGTCTGTGTTGCCTTATGAAGAAAAATAAAGCCAAGGAGGGGAAGAGTAAGGGGCATGGGGCTGACAGAGGTCTCTTTGAAAAGATGGCATTTGATAAACCAGGACAAAGGCCTATCCTGAAAATAGTTCAGGAGTAGTATAAAGAATTTCCACATCCTCTTCACCCACATTCCCTGGTTGTTAATATTTTGCCACATTTGCTTGTTACCCTCTTTTTGTTCTGGCATGATATACTGTCACCCTAAATTCTCTAGTGCATATCTCCCCCAAACAAGGACACACTTCTTCATTATACCACCAGTCTTCCCAGCCAGGAAATCAGCATTGGTACAGCACTACACAATTTGTAGACCCCAGTCAGATTATGCCAGTCATCCTAACAATGCTTCTTTCCCCTTTTTCGTCCAGGATCCTAGCCAGTACCATGGGTTGCCTTTGGTTGGTGTTTTTTCAGTCTGGAGCAGCTTCTCAGTCTTACTCTAATTCTCATGTGCTTGATAGTCTTAAATAGCATTAGGTCTTTGATTCTGCAGGATGACCTTCCACCTAAGTCTGTCCATATTACCTCATGAGCAGATCAGGTCATGAATTCTTGGAAGGAATACCACAGAAGAGATTCTGTGCCTTTCTCAGGGTATCATGTAAAAAGTCAAACAGCATTAATCCATCTGGTAATGTTAACTTTGATCACCTAGTCAAGTTAGTGTCTTCACCATTTTCCCCTTTGTGTTTGATTGGCATTTTGTACGGAGATATTCTAATACTAATCACCAATAGTCTCTTCCATCATCAAGCCTGTATTACTAGCCTTAGTATCCATTGATAACTCTCGCTTATCTATATACTACTGTGATTGTTGCCAAATGAGTATATATTACTGGGGTTCCTTCTACATGTATTCCATATTATACATATGGTTTCTGTTTGTTTCAATGGGTTTTTTTAGTCCAGGGCTACCTGAATTTACCTAGATTTGAACAGTGGGAACTTCTTCAAACTGGCTACTGTATTCTTTTGCTATTTCCTTATCATTCTTTAAGCATTTGTTTATTTCTGGTAAAACAGGCTCATCTTGTATTTTCCCTGCCCTCATCCTGAAATTAGCCATTTCTCTAAGAAGCCCTGGTTGCTTTTAGTGTAGGAAGAAACCAAGATCTATGTGCTCATTTTACCCATTGCTACAGAGCTAAAAATGTGTATATACTTGTATATGTGTTATGTGTATATACTTGTATGCACATATGTTTACATATATACATATGTGTCTTCTATATCATGTTTTAAAACTGGGTTCACAGATGTTCCAGTACATGAGGATTCTTTGTAACTCCCATTTCCATGTTTGTAAATCCCTTCTCAGACGGTGAGAAACCTGACTCTCATTATTCCCAATACACAGGTGACCCTTGGAGCAACGTTGGGGTTAGGGATGCCTAACCCTTGTGCAGTCAAATCTGTGTATAACTTGACTCCCCAAAAACATAACTATGGGATTAGGGGTGCCAACCCCTGTGCAGTCAAATCTGCATGTAACTTGATTCCCCCAAAACATAACTATTAATAGCCTACTGTTGAGGAGAAACCTTACTGATAACATAAACAGTCAATTTAACACACATTTTATCCATTATATGTATTATACACTGTATCACAATAAAGTAAGCTGGAGAAAAGAAAATATTTTTTCAAATTGTTGGAAATCTCTAAATATTTTTTTCCAATGTAGTTAATTGAAAAAAATTAACTTGTATAAGTGGACCCATACTGTTCAAACCCATGTTATTCAGGGTTCAGTTGTATTTACTTATTTACCCAGTCAGTTATGTTCTCAATGTAACTAGTAACTCAACCCCTCTGCCACCTCCGGGCACATTTCTCCTGATGCCTCTGTACCACATCCCCTCCCTCTCAACTACACTTTTTGGAAATCAACATTTGGTGGGGCGGGTGGGGCGGGCGGGGCTGGGAAAGGAAGGTGGGACTAGAAGTGACTTGAATATTTTTGCCCTCAATTTTTTCTCTGAAGGGAGACAACTTGTAAATGAAGTTGTCTGGTGCCTGCCTCTGGTGCCATTTTAAAGCAGATTTAGAGCTACCCCACTCTTAAAATTTTAGTTTTGGTTCTACTTCAACCACTGACTTCATTACATGAGCTTAATCACTGAATCAGTCTGAGCTTCACTATATACTGAATCACACAGAAGAGGGTTAGTTTCTTAGGAATAATACTGCGAATTATCACTACTCATTTATTTGGGTGTCAGTCACTCATTTTGTGTGGTATCAGCAAAATTTCGCCTTACCTCTCACAAAACCTTGTTGACCTCAACCTTATTTCTTCTCTTTCTTTTTCAAATTGATATATAAAACATATAACATATTTCAGGTGTATAACATAGTGATTTGATACTTGTATATATTGCAAAGCAATCACCAGATCACTACAATAAATTTAGTTAACATCTATCACCATTCATAGTTTAAAAAATTTTTTTCTTGTAATCGTGACTTTAAAAGATTTAGTCTCTTAGCAACTTTCACATATGCAACACAGTATTGTTAACTGTAGTCTCCATGCTATACATTATATTCCCATGATTTGTTTAATTTATAACTGGAAGTTTGTACCTTTTGAACCCCCTATCACCCATTTAGCCCACCTCCCATGCCCTGCCTCTGGCAACTACCATCCCTGTATCTGTGAGCTGCTTAGTGTTGGCTTTTTTTTTTTTTTAAGATTCCACATAGAAGTGAGATCACTTCTTCCTTTTTCTGACTTATTTCAGTTAGCATAATGCTCTTAAGGTTCATCCATCTTGTTGAAAATGGCAAGATTTCTTTCTTTTTTATGGCTGAGTGTATTCCATTGAATACATACACCACATCTTTATCCATTGATTAATGATGGACACATAAGTTGCTTCCATTTCTTGTCTATTCTAAATAATGCTGTGATGAACATGGTGATGTATACATTTATCTTTTCGAGTTAGTGTTTTCATTTTCTTTGGATAAATATCTAGACGTGGAATTGCTGGGTCATATGGTAGTTTGATTTTTAATTTTTTGAGGAACTTCCATACTGTTTTCCATAGTGGCTGCACTCAACTTTCTTTTCCTTCTCCCTCTGCACTACTCTTGATTCCCATCCAAGGAGTTCCTTAATGAATTACACCCTTATTCCTTGGCACAAGCCTTAGAATGCTGGAGTTTGTATAGTTTGTATCATTTTGAAGTAGACCCCAGACATTTTATCTGTAAATGTTTCAGTATTTATCTGTAGAAGATCAGGACTGTTCAAAGATATTTTAAATACCCAGTCAGTATTTTCAGATACCAAATTAGTGTTCTAAGTTTGCAGTTAAGATTTTTTTAAAAACTAAGGTTCTTAATATAAGGTATGCAAATTGTCATATGTATTTCTTCAAAAAATTTTAGTATAATTTGCATACAGTAAAGTGTTAGCTATTCTAAGTGTAGAGTTTGTTGAATTTTGAGAAATGTAGTCATCCTTGTAACTACCACCGCCACAGTCAAGATACTACAGTTTATTTTTAATGGACATTCGGACTATTTGAGTCTTTTTTAATGTGTAAGTTTTAATTTTTCTCTCCTTACAACTTACTTTGTTGGAAATCAGGTTAATTTTTTTCTGTGGAGTTTCTTACAGTGTGGGTTTTGCTGATGACATTGTTGCTTTGTAGTATCCATAACATCACCTTTTGTCCTTTATTTATTGTATGTCCCTAAGTGCACCTATTTTTAAATATTTTGATAACTGTATTTCAGTATAATTGGTTTTCTTCATAATCCTGGGCATTTTATTAATATTATTTTGAGAAAGGGTTTATAGATTTTACCATACTGTCAAAACAATATGTGGCATAAAAAGGTTAAAAACTATTGGTTTAGACAAAGCATCAGGTTAAGAGTAAAATGCTAGCAGCATATTTAGGTGCTGATTTTAGCTTTGACATATAAAGGTTTAGGTGAAAAAGTAAAGTACACCAAAGCATGTTAAAACTAGGAAATGAAACAAAGGTAGTGTCCTCTGAATAGCTTGATTCATTCCCCCTTCTCTTTTCTTCACTGTAAACTTACATAATTAGAACTGCTGTTTCTACTGTTTTTGTCGTTTTGTTTTTACATCGCCCTTACCCTATTTTTACCCTAGAAGTCATGGGATCTTTAGATTTTTTTAAGGTTATTCCTTTTAGTCAGCTTAAATTCGCCCACTGAAATGAATTTCAAGCACACAGATACTGATTTCTATTATATAGATGGGCCCACCAGCTTTAATCAGAGAAAACAAGATTTGTGAAAACCTCAAGTTAATAGAGAGCTCCTAAAATTGAATTTGTGTATGATGCCGTATATAAATTAAGAGACTTTAACAGTTCTGTAGCGCATTTATTACCTAAAATTGGTACATTTCATTTCTCCCCCAAATTGTGTTGGATTATATGATTTCTAAGGTCTTTTCAGTTTAAGAAATCTTGTTAAGAGCTGTCATTCTTTTTTTTTTTACCTTTCTACTGTCTTTTTTTTTTCTGGTATCATTAATCTACAATTACATGTGCAACATTATGGTTACTAGACTCCCCACATCAAGTCCCTACCACATACCTCATTACTGTCACTGTCCATCAGCGTAGTGAGATGCTGTAGAATCACTACTTGTCTTCTCTGTGTTGTACAGTCCTCCCCGTGCCCGCCCCTACATTATGTCTGCTAATCGTAGTGCCTCTTTTTCCCCCTTGTCCCTCCCTTCCCACCCATCTTCCCCAGTCCCTTCCGTTTGGTAACTGTTAGTCCGTTCTTGGGTTCTGTGAGTCTGCTGCTGTTTTGTTCCTTCAGTTTTTTTCTTTGTTCTTATACTCCACATATGAGTGAAATCATTTGATACTTGTCTTTTTCGGCTTGGCTTATTTCACTGAGCATAATACCCTCTAGCTCCATCCATGTTGTTGCAAATGGTAGGATTTGTTTTCTTCTTATGGCTGAATAATATTCCATTGTGTATATGTACCACATCTTCTTTATCCATTCATCTACTGATGGACACTTAGGTTGCTTCCATTTCTTGGCTATTGTAAATAGTGCTGAGATAAACATAGGGGTGCATCTGCCTTTTTGAAACTGGGCTGCTGCATTCTTAGGGTAAATTCCTAGGAGTGGAATTCCTGGGTCAAATGGTATTTCTATTTTGAGTTTTTTGAGGAACCTCCATACTGCTTTCCACAATGGTTGAACTAATTTGCATTCCCACCAGCAGTGTAGGAGGATTTCCTTTTCTCCACATCCTCGCCAACATTTGTTGTTGTTTGTGTTTTGGATGGTGGCCATCCTTACTGGTGTGAGGTGATATCTCATGTGGTTTTAATTTGCATTTCTCTGATGATTAGGGATGTGGAGCATCTTTTCATGTGCCTGTTGGCCACCTGAAATTCTTCTTTGGAGAAGTGTCTATTCATGTCCTCCGCCTATTTCTTAATTGGATTATTTGTTTTTTTGTTTGTTGAGGGGCGTGAGTTCTTTATATATTTTGGGTGTCAACCCCTATCGGATATGTCATTTATGAATATATTCTCCCATACTGTAGGATGTCTTTTTGTTCTACTGATGGTGTCCTTTTCTGTACAGAAACTTTTCAGCTTGATATAGTCCCACTTGTTCATTTTTGCTTTTGTTTCCCTTGCCCGGGGAGATATGTTCATGAAGAAGTCGCTCATGTTTATGTCCAAGAGATTTTTGCCTATGTTTTTTTCTAAGAGTTTTATGGTTTCATGACTTACATTCAGGTCTTTGATCCACCTTGAGTTTACCTTTGTGTATGGGGCTAGACAGTAGTCCAGTTTCATTCTCTTACATGTAGCTGTCCAGTTTTCCAACACCAGCTGCTGAAGAGGCTGTCATCTCCCCATTGTATATCCAAGGCACTTTTATCAAATATTAATTGACTGTATATGTTTGGGTTAATGTTTGGATTTTCTATTCTGTTCCACTGGTCTGTGGGTCTGTTTTTGTGCCAATACCAAATTGTCTTGATTACTGTGGCTTTGTAGTAGAGCTTGAAGTCAGGGAGTGTAATTCCCCCTCTTTTATTCCTCCTTCTCAGGATTGCTTTGGCTATTCGGGGTCTTTTGTGGTTCCATATGAATTTTAGAATTATTTGTTCCAGTTCATTGAAGAAAGCTGTTGGTAGTTTGATAGGGATTGCATTGAATCTGTAGATTGCTTTAGGTAGTATAGCCATTTTGACAATATTTATTCTTCCTAGCCAAGAGCATGGGATGAATTTACATTTGTTAGTGTCCTCTTTAATTTTGAAGAGCTGTCAATCTTGATAACATGTAAAGGTCCCTGCCTGGAATGCTATAAAGATTTAAATAGTATGTATTAATGGTCAGTTGGGGTTATAAAAGAGCTTAATATCTAGAAATACTGTATAGCTGTCTTTCAAAACATTGCTGTATTGTATTGGTTACTTTGAAGTGAATCATTCTGCTAATGAGCTATGCTTGACAATCAAAAATAGCCTTCCTATGTCAAGACTTGAGTGGTATTTGTAGTTTCAAGTAGTTTTAAATTAAATCACAGATTATTTTGAAAAAAATGTAACTCTGTATATGTGTTTTGTTATACTGATGTAAGGTGTCTAAGGATATAGTCTAGTTTTTCTTGTCACTTTACACCTCTTATTTTTCTTATGAAGTAACATTTTCCACAATCATTTTGACACAGATTGACATAATTTGCTTTGTCAGTCCAGAAGTAGATGCATAAAATGAACTTTCATCCCAGCTTTGGGTCTCATTGGGTTATGACATTTGATTTCCTTTGTGTTGATCTTACCGGAAATTTTGTTTTTAAAATTTTTTCTGGGGATCCTTCCTAAAAGGCTTTTTGTTGGTAGAAAAGCTTTTTAGTTCTGGAGATTATAATTACCCAGGTTAAAGTGTTTATTGGGGAAGTTTGCCTATATAATAAATTTAAGGAATGATTGGCTGGAAACTAATGACTTAGTGTTTAATTTGTTGGGATTGATTTCATTCCAGGGTTCTTTATTGAGAAGCATGTTTATTTAAAATTTGTGTAACAGTGGAATTGAGTAGAGAAATCCAAAGACCTTTTAAGATTGAAGAGTGAAAAAGAAGAATTTATTTTCTTAATCTGGGAGTAGAGGTAGTCTTTAAATAAAGACTTTACAAAAATACTCATAGAGGTGCGTGAAAATAATATGAAATTTATGGATATTACAGAAAGGTGGGATCACATTTTTGTCTTGATTCTTTTCCATCTAAGCAACTATATATTATGAAAATAAGGATAAAAGTCACTAGTCAAGTGAAATATTAGAAGTATTCATAAATTTCCCTAAGTGTTTTTTTTTTATTATTATTTTACTACAAAGTAAGTGTAAGTCTGGGGAAGGGAAATCCTGGGGCAAAATACCTCTTAAGACCGAAATCAGTCAAAGGGAGAAATAAAGTTTAAAATCCATTTATTGCTTATAAACTGCAGTCCAGGGCCTTCTCTCTTTCCTGCTCCAGCAGAAGCAAAACTGGCCCTTCCCCTCACCTCTCAGGTATAGATAAGCCCTCCATTGCCTAGGTAATTGCCCACTGATATGGAGATGAACTCTCCACCCCTGAGGAATGATGCAAATGCACTAAAGCCATAGTTCTCTCCACCTCTGAACACCTATTGATATGCAGATGTACTAAAGCCAGGCGAGATATTCTGGAAATGTTACAGTTTTACATAAGGTTTGAAATGAATACCTTCTCAGCAATTGTACTGTAAGTAATAGTCATATTAAGCCAGGTAAGAAGCACATTTTCAAAGAGCTCTGTGCATTCACACCAGGGACTCTTGATACTGCTACTTTAGTTTTGTTTCTGATTAGCTTACCTCACTCCTTTTTTCTTCAAATTGCTGTTTTATTTACTGCCATTACTTTAAGAAATGGTTAATCATGATTATTTGCATTCTATTTACATCTATACTTGAGTTTTTCCCAGAAAAGCGCTGTGTAAATGAGACACAGATACGAAGTTATTCATGAATTATTGTGAGAACGAATGTCCAAAAGTCAATTTAGCAGTCGTCATCATGATTATCTATATTCCTGTACTACATTATTTTGATTCCTAGAGTGTAGACTCTTCCCTCCTGCCCTCTGGAGAAATACATTATGAATTCTTTCTCAGATTATCTAATACTCAGGCTTCTTTTTTGACCTAACTGGTATAATCTAAAGATCATAGAATCTTTGGAATTTTTTCTCCTCATAATTAGATATTCTTTAAGAGGTTTAAATCAGTCAAGTGCTATCCTTTTGTTAAAAATTAATTTTACTTAGTAAATAGTTTCTCATTAGATTGGTATGCAGTTTTTTTTCACTGATGTAATGGTGCCTAGAATCTGAAGAGTTTTGTTATTCCAAGGCTTTACTGAAAACATTTCCTTTTCCCAAGAGTTGTATCATCAAGCTTTCATGTACAGGAATTTAGGCGCACCATGGATTCAGTAACAGATGAGTATCGTTTTGTTGATTGAATGAAGCTTATCTTTAGTCTTCAAGATGTCTTAAACCCTCTTTAATTAGAACCAATAATTTTTCATTTATAAGAAAAGTATTATGTTCATAGACATAGTCACAATAGCTAAAAGATGGAAACAACACTGCATGCATGACCCCTGAATGGATAAACAGTGTGCTTAATAAGTGTGTGATAAATAGAGTAAATACAGTGGAGTATTATTCAGCTTTAGAAAAAGGAAGGAAATAATTACACAAGCTACAACATGGATGAACCTTGAAGACATTATGCTAAGTGAATTAAGGCAGTCACAAAAGGACAGACAGCTAATGATTCTATTTACATTAGGTACCTAGAGCAGTCAAATTCATAGAAAGTGGAATGGTGGTTGCTTTGTTTCTTTACTGTTAGAAGCAGGGCTGCAATAGGAATCTTGTACACTGTTTGCAGATATGTGCTATTGTACATGTATAATAAATTCCTGTGAATGGAATTTCTGGGATGGGTACTTAGTTCTTAAAAGATACTATCAAATTGTCTTCCTAAGAGGTTTCTCTAATTTATACTTCTACAGACAGTGTTATGGAAAGTGCCTGTTTTCTTATACTCTGGCTAATTATTAAAATTTAGGTCTTTGTGTTATATGATATCTTTTTTTAAAATTTGGATAAAAATGAACAGCTTTTTTGAGTGCTTGTTTTATTTTTACTATTGGTGTGTTTTATGTGTAGTTTTTGAACAACTTCCTATTCAGATATTTTGCCCAATTTTGTTTGGGCCTCTGCCTCCCTTGATTTTTAAGAACTGTTTGTATATTTATTTATATCATTTATTTCTCATGTGTTGTAAGTATTTTTCCCTACTTGTCTTTTGACTATATTTTTGCTATTGAGGAGCTGGAATTTTTATGTGGTCTTTTCCTTTATGACCTAGGATATTACCTCATGCGAAATAAAAGTCTTAGACCCAAGATAGTACACCAAACTGATAATTTTATTTGGGGGGCCAGGGAGATAAAACACAAATCAGCAAACTTATAAACCATTCTTTCTTCCCCTTCTTTTTCTACTCTTTCCCCCATCCTTCCAGGTAGAGGAACATCTCAGGGTATTAGTATTTTCTAAACTGAAACTAAGGCTCTCTAGTTGACTGCCTTTTGCTGGCATTAGGGGTTCTGAGTCTGTTTTTTGCTATCTTTAGTAATTATTTGGACTTACTCAAAAGATGGAGTGATTAAAAGATGAATATATTAATTATTTAAGAATAGTGTATAAATCTGTTTTATGCATAAATTTATTTCACAGTAGATTTCCTGCAAGAATTCTCTATCACTGTGAAATGAAGATAGCAGGTTTTGGCTGTCATCAGTAATAGCTTACTTATCTTCCCAGTCAAGCATGCTTGAAATAGAAAATGTCTTCCTAGCATGCCCAGTTACAGGAAATGTGTCATACAGTTGATTTATATTGAGATAATGTAGACACTTGTGACTAAAAAGAAATAGAAAATCTTCTATATTAAAAGACAGTGATGGGTACTATTTTATATCTTTTTCTTTTAATAGTCTTATCAAGATATAATTCACAAGGCATAAAATTCATCCTTTTAAAATGTGCAACTCAGTTGTTTTTAATGTTTTCACAGAGTCGTGCAACTATCACCACTAATTTCAGGACATTTTCATTATTCCAGAATGAAACCCCATTACCCATTAGCAGTCACTCCCCATTCTCCCTTCTCCGCAGTCCCTGGCAACCACTCATCTACTTTTCTGTTTCTATGAATTTGGCTGTTTTTGACCTTTCATATGTATGGAATCATACAGCATGTTACTGGCTGCTTTTCACTTAGCATGTTTTCAAGGGCTCTCCATATTGTGCCCTGTATTAGAACTTCATTCCTTTTCATTGTATGGACAGACAACATTTTAAAAATCTGTTCATTAATTTTTGGACATTTGGGTTTCCATTTTTTGGCTATTATGAATGATACTACAATAAACATTTCTATACTTGTTTTTATGTGGACATAATATGTTCAGTTTTCTTGGGTGGAATTGCTGAGTTATATGGTTATTCTTAATTTAATGTTTTGAGGAACTGCCAAACTGTTTTCCAAAGTGGCTGCATCATTTTATAATCTCACCAGCAGTGTATTAGGGCTTGGATTTCTCCTTATCCTCATCATCACTCGTTATCTTTTTCAGTTTAGTCATCCTAATGGGTTTGAAGTATCTCCTTCTGGTTTTGGTTTCTATTTCCTTAAAGACTAATGTTATTGAGCACATTTTCTTACATTTATTAGACATTTGTGTATCTTTGGAGAAATGTGTATTTCTATCCTTGCCCATTTTTAAATTGTATTATGTCTTTTTCATTGTTGAGATATAAGAGCTCCTCATCATATAATATTGATATGTAAGTATTTTCTCCCTGTTTTCTGTAAGCTTATATTAATTTTTAGTATTTGTCCTTGGATAGAATGAGGCCATTAACTTTTAATTTATCTTTGTCATGCTAACAATTTATATTTTTCTTTGTCATTTAGATAATTGTTAAAAGTTAAGCCTTGCTTTTGGTTTTAATTTATATAATGACACATGCCATAGTACAGATATCACCATCTTAGTTATGTCCAAATTGTAGGATTTTTGCTATGTAAGTACGTAATGCAGTTACACACTATGTTTACTGTGTTGAAGTATGGGGTATCACTAAGTGTGAATGAGGTAGATTTACCTACTACCTTTATTGTGATGACAAGCAATAGTTTTGATTAATTTTAAGGCATTGGAATTTGTACATTTAAAAATGGTTAAAATAGTCAGTTTTATATTTTATCATAATAAAAATAAAATTTTTTTAACCTCTGATTATACAGGAAAAATATGGTCAGTTCTGATTTAAATGGTGTTATGTAAGTCTCTAGGGATTCTGTCTTTCGGTCTACTTGAGGTATTTCCAGTCACTTGTAGAGGTCTGACACAGAGGGGAAATCAGTGTTTGATCTAAATATAAGATCAAGTGAGTTGATTTATAAATAAGTAATTCCTTCATAAATTTTTTTGGCTATAAAAGGGTAATATAAGGTGATGTTACTGCATAATTCCAGAGAGTTTGGTGGTTGTAGTGGATATATTTATGACCCAGCTTATCTGAGTTCGAAAGAGGAATTTTTTAATCTTTGTAATATAAAAAATAAACATCTATTGTCTCTATTATTACCGGTAGCCCAACCAACCCTTAATATTCATCTCTTAGGTCTTTTTATCCCTTATGGCATATTCAGTTGCTCTTCACATTCTGTCTATTCATATGTATTGTTCATTTGCTTTTGAATAAGTAACAACTTGGTCATGATGGGATAGAAGGGTGGAAAAGTGGGCAATACACAAAGCCATTGGTAGTTTAATATAATATATAATCTTTGTAAAGTCATATATTGGGTTTTAGATTAATGGTGTTTAGGTTAATTGCATACCTTCTTCAACGAGGCTTGATATTCTCATCCTGTAATTCTACTTGGAATAGCAGGACAACGTTGGAACTTTAGAAGAGATCTCTTTACCTGGAAATAGAGTAAGTAGTAATATTAGTAATCATAAAGACTCAGAAATGATCTTTTAACTGTGGGAGTTCACCGGGCAAAGGAGGACTAGATTCAGAATTGAATGAATTATCAGTGGAATGAACCTATTGTCATGTTCCAAGAATGACTGGGGAGGATTATTTTTTGTAGTAGGTGGGCTGTGTAAAAATGAAGTATGTGGCTAGTGTTGCCATTGCTTATTAGTAGGGTCAGTTGCAAACATTAGAATTAAAATTAATCATTGCATTCTTACTGATAACCCAGCCAATAATGGTTGAATGCAGTGCCTTCTGGAGAGAAGGGCTGCTGAGAGAATTAATTGGGTTTTAGCGTACTAGTGAGTTTTAGCTTTATGTAATTGGTGTTGCTTTGGAAATTATGGAATGAGTTGCTTGTGGAATTGATGAAAACAGTTTAGAATACGAGAAATCTACTTTTCACCCATTAGGGAACTGAAAACTGTAAATAAATTCCATGAGACTGGGGATCTTTGTGTCATTCCCTGACTTGAATCAAATGCCTAGGACAGTGTCTGTGAGAAACTATATAATTAATAACTGAGTCAGGATCAGAAGCCTAGTCTCTTTTCTCACACTCTTATGCTTTGTCCTCTGCTGTTTCACATTTGCCTCAGCTGAAAAATCTGAGGCCCATTAACACAGTGAAATCTTTAAGGACCTGCTAAGGATGGTCAGTGCTTATTATTACATAAGTTGTAGATGTTGAAAGGATGGTGAACATTTCAGCACTCCTGGCGTTAATATTGGATAATTTTTAAATTCTCTCTTAAAAACTTAGAAGAATACATCGTATGTTAATCACTTTAATTTTTTTTTGGTTTTTGGTATTTTATTGGAATTAGTTGATACACATACTATGTTGGTTTCCGTTGTACAACATAGTGACTCATTAATTATATACGTTACTAAATGCTCACCATGGTAAGTGTAGTTACCCCGTTACCATAACAAGATATTACAATATTATTGGTTCTATTCTCTATTTTGTACTTCCATTCCTATGACTAATTATTTTATAATTTGAAGTTTGTACCTCTTTATCCCCTTCACTTATTTCACCCATCCTACCACCCGTCTCCCCATGGCAACCCAGCAATCTGTTGTTAGTATTTATGGGTTTATTTCTTGTTTTTGTTTTTTTAGGTTTCATATATAATCATATGGTATTTTTCTTCATCTGACTTACTTTGCCAACCATGACAACCTCTAGGTCCATCCACATTGTAGCAAATGGCAAGATTTCCTTCTTTTTTATGGCTGGGTTATATATTGCATTGTGTATATGTACTACATCTTCTTTACCCATTCATCTGTTGATGGGTTGCTTCCATATCTTGGCTGTTGTAAATAATGCTGCAGTGAACATAGGTGTACATATATTTTTCAAATTAGTGATTTTTTTTCTTCAGGTAAATTCCCAGTAGAATTGTTGGGTCATAAGGTATTTCTTTTTATAACTTTTTAAGGAACCTCTATATTATTTTCCACAGTGTCTGAACCAATTCATATTCCCACCAGCAGTGCATGAGTGTTTCCTTTTCTTTACATCCTCGCCAACACTTGGTAGTTCTTGTCAGTTTAATTTTTTTTGATGTTGAAGATTTTTGGCCAAACAGAAACCAGTTTAGTAGAGTTTCCAGTCTTCTCAGTGTAGAAGAGTAATGCAGATTTATAATACTTGATCAACTTCTCCTTTGTTAAATTTGGAGATAAATTTGTGCTTTGATTCCAAAATGTTCTCTCATAAAACACTGATAGGGACAGTGAGCCTACCCTTTTGAGGAAAGAGTGCAATTTGACTTTGTCCTGTGTGCATAATCTGTACATTAAATAGTCCTTCCTTCAATATTGCATTTAGCTCTTTATTATTCAGAATTTAAGCCTGAGCATTTGTTTTCCCTGTATTATTCTCTGGCGGCTGACTTCTCTAGATGCGAAGTTGGCTTCTGCTTCCCTGTTAGTGGTAAGCTTTGTGTGTATGGTAGTAAAATATGTGTAATATGAAATTCATTATTTTAATCATTTTAAAATGTACAATATAGTGGCATTGAGTACATTCATAGAATTATGTAGATGTCACCACTATCTGTTTCTAAAATTTTTTCATTCCATATAGAAACTCTGTACCAATTAAGGAGTAACTCCCCGTTTCTGCCCCCCAGCCCAGGTAACCTCTGTTCTACTTTATGTCTCTGTGAGTTTGCCTATTCTAGATACTGCATATAAGTGAAACCATAAGCTGTTTGTCCTTTTGTGTATGGCTTATTTTATTTAGTATGATGTTTTTTGAGGTTTACCCATGTTGTGGCATGTATTAAAACTTCATTTCTTTTTATGCCTTAATGTAATACTGCATTGTATGTATATACCACATTTTGTTTATCTATCCATTGATGGACACGAGTTGTTTCCATCTTCTGGCAATTGTGAATAATGCTGCAGTGAACACTGGTGTACACATACCTATTTGAGCCTCAGTTTTTCAGTTATTTTGGGTATATACCTAGGAGTGGAATTGCTGGGCCATATGGTAATTCTGTGCCTAACTTTTTGAGAAAATGCCAAACTTTCCCACAGCGGCTACATTATTTTATAGTTCTACTAACTATGCTCAAGGTTTGAAAGTTTTCCACATCCTTGCCAACACATGTTCTTTTTTTTCTTTTCTTTAAATAATCACCATGCTTAGTGAGTGTGAGGTGGTGGTATCTCGTGGTTTTGATTTCCCTAATGGCTAATGATTTTGAGTATCTTTTCCTGTGTTTATCGGCTGTGTGTTTATCTTATTTGGTGAAGTGTTTTTCCCTATTAAAAAAAGGGTTGAGTTGTAAGATTTCTTAATAGAAGTCCTTTGTCAGATAATATTGGAAGGTATTTTTAATGTTTGTATGGAAAGAACTACTTCAACTTCTATCAGTTTTTTTCCAAATTAAAAAGATTCCTTTCATCAACTCACTCACACCACATAATTTTGTTACTTCTACTTCAGTTTTATGATAAAACTGAATTTAAGGATAATGTTTCCCTTGTGAGAGGTAGTAACTGGAATCATGCTAGAGGATTTAAAAGAGAAATTCTGCTTCTTCATATGTCAGCTTAAAGGGAAGTGTAAAATTATGAGGTTGGGTTGTCAGCAACTAAGAGGGCTATATTTAAAAGTGCTGTGCCTGCCTTTCTTTTAAAATGCCAAATTACAAGTTCATACAGTAATTAGTTCCTAATGAAATTTGTAGAATTTTCATGAATTTTTTTTGTTGCAAATAATTATATTTCTTAATATGCTTCAAAATATAAAAGGTGCCCTTAAATCTTTCTTCACAGGCATTATAAAAAAATATATTATTTTTATTCGAAAAAATAAAAAGCATATGGTCTATCAGAAGATTTTCTCAAATTTGTTAATCTCAGTAAGAAGTTATATTAGTTATACCTAAATTACAAATTTTAACAGTTTTCTTTTAATCTGGAAAAGAAGAGTAAAAAGCAAAAATTACATTAAAAATTAGACTGTTACAAGTGGACACAAAATACTTGAATTTATTTTGTCTTCATGCAAGAAGTGTTTGAAATTTTTTTTCAGTACATTTTTACATAAGTAAAGTGAAATATGTGTAATAGCTATTTAAGTTATAGTTTTTACTTTAATAAAAATCTTTTAAGATTTCTAAGTTACTTTGAGCAATCTTAGGCTCAATATCCTGTTTAGAATATAAAAATTCCTAAAAACTTCTGAGAGATTCATTTCAGCTAAGTGTTCTAGAAAGGTGAGAGGTATTTTAGTAAATAGCCTTAAGAAAGAGAGCAGTATAATGTTAAAACGTTTGTTTTAAATGTTAAAAACATTTGCCCCAAGGGAGAAAAATATGAGTGTAAAAGCCATTTTAAATGTCACTCTGCAACCCCTCCCCCACACATACATAATGTAAATTGTCTAAATATTAAAAACAAAAACTATTTTTGGAAAATTATTGCTATGTAACAATAATGTTGACTTTATTTCTTCCAGATATGGCCGTGTGGAAAGTGTCAAAATTCTCCCCAAGAGGGGATCTGAAGGAGGAGTGGCTGCCTTTGTGGATTTTGTGGACATCAAAAGTGCGCAGAAAGCTCATAACTCAGTCAACAAAATGGGAGATAGAGACCTACGCACGGATTATAATGAACCAGGCACCATTCCGAGTGCTGCTCGGGGATTGGATGATACAGTTTCCATAGCATCTCGTAGTAGAGAGGTTTCTGGGTTCAGAGGAGGTGGTGGAGGGCCTGCTTATGGTCCTCCACCATCACTTCATGCACGAGAAGGACGTTATGAGCGGAGACTTGATGGGTAAGTTCCAAGGTTTCTGTAGGCAGGTATTTTGTATTTGATATGGTGAGAAACAGAAACTCATATTTAGGGGCCCTAGATGGATTTAAAGTTTTGGGCATTCTCAATGTTTCCTATTTTGGGTTGGAAACAGAAGTGATTTCTATCCCAGTGGCTGGTATCTTATGGAATCATAGAGGATATTTCCTGCAGCTGGTTGGATATCTACTCCTGACATATCAAGTGGTGGAAGATTTTGTGTGGCAGCATCATTTTTGGAGTTACCTGTCTTCTAGAATTAATTATTCCTACTTTTGGATAATGTTAAGGCCTTCCTTGGATATATCCCTTCTACCTGATGGAGCTACTTGGCTACAGCTTGTGTGGTTGTACTATATGGAATATTTATGGAATATTAGAGCCTACAGATTCTTTTAGAAGTTAATATCTGCTTCTCAGTTTTCACTACCTGAAGTGTACAAATGAATTGGATTGTCGAAAACAAAAAACAAAAAACCTAGCAGATCATATGATTCAACCGCTTGGATTCTACAAACAATACTTTAACCTGGAAATGTATACTTGGATGAAGAAGAGTGAAGGCAGTGTTTGATTTTTCCAATTTGGATCTACACAGTTTTCATGTTGGAATTATACTTCTTGATGGAATGGGGAAAAATTGAGATGATGGACGTTCCTAAATTCTGGAATATAGCCATTCTTTCTTAATTGCTGGAATGTATGGAATGTCATGCAGTCAAGATTCCATTAGCCCAAGGGAGGAGGATTACTATGTCGTTTCTTAAGCAAGTTGCTGCCCAATTAAAAGTACTTTAGTTTTGAATACAAGGTGACGATCAGTTGTGGATACAGCAATCAAAATTGACTATGCTGGATGGCTACAAAGGTGAACTATTGGCGAGCGACTGTGCCTTCCTCATTTGGTGGAATCATAGAGGATTCATACTTAGGGCTGGAAGTTTTTATGCATGTGGATCAATTTATAATTGCCTACTATCTCAAGAAAGAAGTCTGGGGGTTTGAGAGTTACAATTTATCTGGGACTACTTGCTTCCGGTGGAATTATTTTGTCTGGTCACTAAGATTTTTTTTTCCTTGTGGTTCATCTAAGTATCATTTGACACCCTTGCCCATTAAGAAGGTGGATTACCCCCATAAGAGGGGCCAAAATTGGGGAAGTTATGTTCACAATTCTCTCCCTAGATTTAATTGGGATTATAGGTCGTGTTTCCACACTTGGAAAAGGTTGGTATGTCCTGACCTGTGTATATTAGTCCCTCTCCTAACCCAAGTCAAACTCTTTTTTTTTCCCCACTAACTCTAGAAGTATTTAGTACTAATAGATGAATCAAAGAATAGCTATTAGATTTCAGCTCTGCTAGGTCTTGTGCCTGCCTTCTGTATCTTCCTAATGGATAAGAACTTTGTTTTGCATATTTGTAAAATATCAGCTGCAGCAGTAATTCTCCTAGAACTATTGCCTATTGCTTCTGTTATATCATTAATAATAGCTTTCACTGATTAACATTTGATAGGTAATTGAATTATTTATGAAATTTCTCTTAAGTCTCAAAGGAAACCTTGTTTGTTAGACATGGAAATATCTATTCAAAGTCCAGAAATGTAGTGAATAAAAAAGGAAAAAGTCATTCAATACATTTAAGTAGGAAAGATATTAATGGAATTTTTGGCCATGCTAGTTGCTTTTCATCATAGCGGCAAAAAGCAAAAACAGCCTAGGAAAGTGTGGTTGCTACTAACTGAAATGGTGAGTGAAAATGAAGATAAGTGGAGAGATTTGGAATCTATGCATGTACTGGTGACATATTATTAGTTGTACAGTTTTTGCCAGATGTCATTCATTGGAAAGATTCTAATTCTTTATTTTGTAGTACATTAGTCTCTTTTGATAAAAGATCCAAAGATAAAGCTGAGAAGAAACTCAACCTCAGTTGAGATACAAGTGAAATGGTCTCTTAGGAACTCTGGAAGTGAGTTCTGGTTTCCTACAAAAGTGTAGAACTTAACATTTCTTTATAGGGTTAGAATTGGTTTTTAATATTAATATGTAATTGCATGTGTGTAATTGTACATGCAACAGTTTTTGTACTCTTAGCTTAACAAAATGTTCAGTTCATATCCTAACGAAGTACTTTTTAAAAGTTAAATAGCCATTGCTAATAGTAACCTTAAAGTATCTTATCAGAGTTGCCTAATTTCATCATAGGCAACTTGAGGATAGCTAAAACCTAAGAGAACTTATTTCCTGTAACCAATAAGTACATATATTAATTAACTGAATTTTAAAAATTATGTGGAATAGGGAAATAAAATGACTTTTATTCTTTAATTAGTTAAATTTACCATAGAATAGCATGTGGCATCCCAATATTTTTACATCCGAAGTGTTTTTTGTTTGTTTTTAAGATTACATATTTATTAGATGATTTTTTTGGGCATAGCAATGTAATAATTTAGTAGTTTTTATAATTACCCAAGAAGTCAAAAGTTAATGAAAAAAAATTTCATTTGAAATATTCTGGACTTCTTTGAAAATGCCCGCCTACTGCTCGGACATGCATTGTAAAAGGGCTTTCATGTCTATGTTAAAATGTATCATGGAAATTTTGTCTGAAATAAATTGCAAAGTAAATAGAAGCTTGGTATTTATTTTAATTATGAAACAACAGAAAAATCTGATACTGAAATGACAGTCTCTTCTTGTTCCATTAAACTTAAAATGAAAAGGAGATGATATGTGTTTATTTCTGCATATAAGCCAGAAAATCCCTAATAAAAAGAGCCATTGACTTGAAAACACTAGTCATGAAAGCCCAGTATACAATTAAAAGAGTGATTGCTCAGTAGTGAATACAATTTTTGGAGTTAAGTAAAATGTTAAGCTTGTTAGTGTTTGCTTCCTAAGTAGGTTAATGTTGTTTAGAAAATGAGCAGTTGCAAAGACAAATACAATGCTGAAGTGAATGTTTGCATGACTTGCTTTTAGTTTTGCTTGCCCCTTTCTGATTTATTAAATATTTTTCCCCCCTCCTAAATGCAGGGCTTCAGATAACAGGGAGCGTGCTTATGAACATAGTGCCTATGGACACCATGAACGGGGGACGGGAGGATTTGATCGGACAAGACATTACGATCAGGATTACTATAGAGATCCTCGAGAGCGGACTTTACAACATGGGCTCTATTATACTTCTCGGAGTCGAAGTCCAAACCGTTTTGATGCTCATGACCCCCGATACGAACCTAGGGCTCGGGAGCAGTTTACACTGCCCAGTGTGGTACACAGGGATATCTACAGGGATGACATTCCCCGGGAGGTACGAGGCAGAAGGCCAGAGCGGAATTACCAGCACAGCAGGAGTCGGTCACCACACTCATCCCAGTCTAGGAATCAGTCTCCACAGAGGCTGGCTAGCCAAGCGTCTAGACCCACCAGGTCCCCTAGCGGCAGCGGCTCTAGGAGTCGCTCCTCCAGTAGCGATTCTCTCAGCAGCAGCACTAGTACCAGCAGTGACAGGTAGGTCTGCGGCCTTTCGTTGTTACAGACGAGCTGTTGAATAAGTGTCAAAAATTCCCGACGATCAGTGGTAATGATTTTTATTAGCACAGGAGTATTTTTAAGAGAAAATACTCTCGGATTATGTATATAATGAGTAAAGAAACTTTAATTTAGCGTGTGACCTTTGAATTCACTATCATTGTGCCCACAGCTAGATGATGCCGAGGACAGAGTCAGGTGATGATTTGCAAATACTCTTTCATCCACCAGATGATCAGTATTAAAATTGCCAAAAAGGAGGATAAGTGGTAATCTTAGTTATGTGAAACAAATTGTGTGGCACTGAAAAATATATCTCTTTAAAGTTTTTAATTTCATAGGTGTATAATAACTAACTTCTATTATTTGGTTGAAAGTTCATATAAAAGCTGTTTGGTTAAAGATGTATTGGTGGGATGTATTGTTGACACACTTATCAATGACTAAATCAAGTTATCACATTGTAACAAATTTTAATAATAAGGTAGTAGCTAACATTTATAAACTCAAGTAGAAAAGCTTTTCTTTAAATGTAGGTTGTAACTTTGCTAGTCACTAAGGCTGAGTAAGCTGATTTCATTGGCTGGGAGCTTTTTTACAAAGGAGTTTATTCTAAAGATGAAAATAATAAGTCAAGGGTAATTTTAACAGGAAACAAGTTAGGTATATGGATTTTGAAATCAGAGATCTTACATAGATGGTACAGCTTACTGCTTTTATAATTTTGGGCAAGTTACTTAAGCACTCTAGGCCTCAGCTTTCTCATCTTTTATAAGAACTGCTTTGTAAAGTTTTGTGAAGATTAAAGTGAAAAAAATGTATGTAAAGAACCTAGCTTGATACCAATATATGTTAAGTAGTAATGCCTTTAATAATTGCTAGCTATTATTAATTACTGCTTCAGATTTTAATAGTCTTTGAGCATTGTCCATTTCATAATAATAGATGTTGTTTATATTTATAAGAATAGGTGTTAAGTATCCCAGATAGTGTAGGTGGTATTTATTTGGGTGGTATATATTTTGAATTCACAAAATAAAAATTCTTTTACATATTAAAATGCCCAGATTATTTTTTGTTAGTATTGCCCGCTTAGAGTTAAGAAAAGGAAATGATCATGTAATTGAATAAACAGCTCCTTATAAACCTCTTATTTTCCTAATTCATAATAATAAATGAAAACATTTTATCTAACTATTTAGATATAATTAAAACTATGGAAGATGGAGCATATTATAATGAAACAAACAGTTTAGGAAATTGGGAAAATTAGTTTTGCAGCTTTGCAGCTCTGTGACATGGTTGAAACTCTTAGCTTCTCTTGAATTATTTGGTATATTGTCGAGATAAATGATTGACAAGATTTATATGAACTCTATAAACTGGTTGTAAAAATCTCATCATGTTCTGTGTTTAGTTGTCTAAGATACTCAAGTTTTAGTCATTTTTCCCAAATCTCATTAAAAAGGATGCCACTGAATTCCATTGGATCAAAGTTTATTGAAAATCCAGGTGATTGTTGGGAGTGTTGAAGTTAGAGAAGAAGTATGATACAAGGTCTTCAGGGTGGCATCCTTTGTTGGGAGCTGCAGTGGTTTGGAATCTGGCCCTTATTAGCATTGTAGGCTCAAAATCTTGAACTCAGAAGTGAGCTGATGAATTTGATGGAGCTATTCTCTGTTTATATAATCAAAAGAAACAGTTGCATACTTCTGAATATTTATAGTTAGAAAGACAACTTCCACAAAGGCAGGATGAACTTAGAAAATCTACATGGGTATTAAACCATCATAGAGGATATTTCCTCTTCTTTCAGCTGCCTGACTCATACTTAGGGCTGGAAATTCTTATGATTTAGGGCTATGAAGGATATGTAGGACTTTAATAAGAGGTGGAGATGAGTTTCAGGCTAGACAGGAGCATTGTGGGCAGAAGGAACAACTTGAAGAGATACAAGTGGGTGGAAGAATGTTTTGAGAACAGCAAATAATTTAGAATAACCTAAGCACATTAATGATTTGGGGTTTTATTCTTTATTGCAGAGATGAGCCATTGAAGGATTTTGAGAAGGGAGGTAGTCTGTTGAGATCTGTGCTTTAGAAAGGCATCTGGGTGACAGAGAATAGGAAGGATAGATATTCTAGTTAGGGGGGCTATTTAGGTAGCTCGGAGAAGGAAAACTTGGACTGTGAGAGTGCCTAACTTGTCACAAGTGGGAGAGACACTGTATTAAGACTCAGGTTATGTTGGTTTATGAAAAACTGAGCTTTTTGGAGATATGACTGAATGATGGCCTTTTGTTGATGTCCTGTAAGAATAGAATCAGGTCTTCCTTTGTGCACACTACAGAGCCTAGTATGTTGGCTTTCTCAGTGTACATGTTCTTCAACAAACAGTGGAAATACTTAGATAAAATTTTTTAGTTCACACAAAGGATGAAGCAAAATTGATGTAGATAGCTAAAAAATTGGTCATTATGTTGTGATTGAAGCAAGGGAGCAGAAATAAAATTCTTTGTGTTCAGTGCATATCCTTTATCCCTGGGTTCTGCCTCCCTTTTGTCACATATCCTCTTCTATCATTATATTGATGTCAAAGTGTAATATTTTGAGATATTATGTAGACTCAGAATGTTCAGTTTCCTTTTGGAAAGAATAAGTTCTTTTTTGTAATCGTTAAAACTTTTTTTATTAGAGTATCATCATTGATAAACAATCTTACATAGGTTTCACCTGGACAACGTTGTGGTTTCCACATTCACCTGTATCATTAAGTCCTCATCCCTGCCCCCCTCCCCGTTGCAGTCACTGTCTGTCACCACAGTAAGAAGCTATGGAGTCGTAATCATTAAAACTTTATGATTGTGAAACTGTGCTCATTGCAAGTCCTTTTTTAAATGTTTAAAATTAACATCTTAACCGTAGAAAAAATATTGCTTGGTTTTATCTGTAGAAACAAGTTTCTATTTTGTCTACATGACTGACCAGGAAATTAATCACCCTCCATCACTCTTAATTGTTACGGCTTTGGTGAACAGATTTCTAGGAGTGCATTTCAAATGAGTAAACATGGGATTAATGGCAGTCTAGTTGTGAAGTCCTATAAATGATGTGCCACCTGTTTCTGCAAAACTATTCACAGTATTTAACTGGTGGGAATTGGGGCTTAATGGTATAAACGTTCATGTGTACAGCCCTATGCTGCTGTATGTTTCTTTTCTTTGTCATGGTCATTTAGGGAGTTACTTTTCCATTCAACAAAAGATTACATACATAAATTCCTACAAAAGCATTTATTTTAAAAGCCCTTGATTGAAGTTGAATGTACTTTATTTCTGTAGTTTCCTTTCGTTGGAATTTTTTTGTCACATTGTACAGATTTTCCTTAATACAGGGCAAAGGAATTGAAGAGTTAGTTTTAGTTAAATTAGTTTATAAACTTCCTTAATATCGTAAAACAGTTTTGATAGAGCTTTGTTTCCGGTTATTTACTTTGGTCACAGCCAAAGATGATTGGGCGGACTCAGGGTGCCTGAACTGGGATGGAAGAAAAAATTACATCTTTTCACTAAACTGTAGCTGAAACAAGCATTGCATCCTATTAGGAAAGTAGGCAAGGAAAAACGTAGTATTGATAGTATGAGTTACTTTGTTACCAGTATAAATCCACAGGTAATTTTTTTTATTATAGTTGCAGATATCTCAAAATTGGACTTACATTCATCATTACTGGGAAATAAACTCAGTGTTAGGTATTGTTATTTAATGTTAATAAAGACATAATATTACTATATCATGAAAATTTAAACATTTTAATAGCTGTCAATAAATTGTTTTCCTTTTTATTCATATTTACTTAACTTTATGTGTTTAGAAACATTATTCTGAAAAGTGGTCCATAGACTTCCCAGATTTCCAGAAACAGGTCTTGGCATCTTTGTAGCTGCAGTTAGCTCTTGAATTCTGTACTTTGTAAAGTTTTGCTGAATGACTGGGGGGAATAGATGAAAAAGTAATGGAACAGAGTTGAGATTTGGATAACCCAAAACCTTTTCTTGTCACAACTTCTCCCCATCAGTAGGTTACTTCTCTAAACCTCTTGTTAGACTAAAGTTAACTTTTGAGTTTACATTCAGCCACCCATTTAACAAATATTTTTTGTGTACCAAATTTGAGAAATAAAATAGCAGGTTGTGTGGAGTTCTAAGACTATGGCTGTGGCTAATCCAAAACAAAATTTACATATGTCTAATTATGCATTAACATGTAATTAAGTTAATCTGGGTGTCCATGGCTAGGTGCATCTTTCCAGCTTTATCAAAGACTGCTTATGCTCCCTTACAATTTGTGGGGGGGGCTTTTGGTCAGCCTTTTCCTTATTGTACCTCTGGACCCTTTTGGTTTGTCTAAAGCATATGTTAAGTAACTGCAGATTTTTATTTTTTCTCATCACAGAAATAGGCATTTAGACAGAAACTCTTAAAATTAATGCAATAATAAGCAAAGATAGCTACATGAAAATAACTGCAGTGAGTGACAGACATTTCATTGGCTCTTCTGTAGCTTTCAGTAAACCATTTAGCTTTAAACAGCTGTTAGCTGTTTGAAGAAATAAAAAATTTAGAGCAAGGTTTCTTCTTAAATAGATTTTGGAAATTGGCATGTTGATTTTTAAAAATGTATTTGCTGACATTTCCTGCATTTTTCCTTGTATAGTTACTATATTATTAGAATTTCTATTTTTAATTGTTGTAGTTGGAAGATTAAAGGAAAAGTCTTGGGGACTGGAAGCGGGAAGAAAGAGACACACACAAAATCAATCCCAGCGCAGAACTATGTGAGATACCCTTTGTGGTGTTTGTTTAAAGTAACAAGAAAAGCCTGTACAACTTGAGCAATCAGACATTTTACCTCTGATGCTTTGTTAAGATAGGGCATACTTTATACCTCTCTCTTGTCTAATATATTTGCATTAGCATAATTTACTTTTTTACTGAAAGGGAAATGAAATATGTAAATATATAAATTAAAAGAATTAAGTGTTTTTATATTAGATCAAAAGTTGTCTACAGCCCTACTCATTTTTTTTCTGTTAGACAATTTAAGATCATTTTACCTGAATTATTTTAAACCTAATTAGAATATTGAACATATTATGGATTTTTACATTAGATATAGTTAAAAGAAATGTGACCCTTGTGTTAGCATAGAAATCCCTGATTTAATAAGCTTTTTTTTTTCTTTTCCTTAAAGACCAGTTCTAATCAGTTTATAAACAATCTTGGTGTTCTAGATTACAGTGTCCTAGAGGGGGAGTTTTATTCAAATACCGTTTTGTCTCTGATTTCATAAGAAAGTTTTGCAGTTCATTTATTTTAGTTGTAAGATAATTTCAACTTTAGGTAGAAAAATTTTCAAAATCTTTGTTATCTTACAGACTTGTAAAAGGATATGGATGAGGCTGAAAAGGTGAGAGGGAAGCCATTGGGAATAGTGGCATTGCATGTATCAAAGTGACAGTGACCATGTGTGTACCTTCCATTCCTCTTATTTTTACAAGTATGGTTATTTAGAATGTTGACTGGGGGAAGGAATGCTCATTTTATTACCTGGCTATACAATTTGCTATGATACGTATTATGTACTGGAAACTGTCAGATATGGCAGCAATTTTAATAGATATATATGAATTAAAAGTCTTTTCTAAACTGTTAAAGGAATAGTGGGTTTTTTTTTTTTGGTGATTATTGTGATGTTTAATCATAAAAATATATTTGAATTTTTACCATCAAAAGTGGTCTTACCTATAGTAGTAAATAGTTTCTGGATTCAGTTGGAGATAAAATTTTGTTTTGTTGCACTTACTTTGGTTCCTTATTCTAGAGAAATTTTGTGGGGCCAAAATAGCTTGTTGTTTATTATTTATTTATTTATTTATTTATTTTGGTATTATTACTCTACAATTACATGTGCAACATTATGGTTACTAAACTCCCCACTTCATCAAGTCCCCCCCACCTACCCCATTACAGTCACTGTCCATCAGTATAGTGAGATGCAATAGAATCACTACTTGTCTTCTCTGAGTTGTACAGCCCTTCCCGTGCCCCCCCCACATTATGTCTGCTAATCGTAATGCCCCCTTTTCCCCCTTGTCCCTCCCTTCTCATCCATCCTCCCCAGTCCCTTTCCCTTTGGTAACTGTTAGTCCATTCTTGGGTTCTGTGAGTCTGCTGCTGTTTTGTTCCTTCAGTTTTTTTCTTTGTTCTTATACTCCACATATGAGTGAAATCATTTGATACTTGTCTTTTTCGGCTTGGCTTATTTCACTGAGCATAATACCCTCTAGCTCCATCCATGTTGTTGCAAATGGTAGGATTGGTTTTCTTCTTATGGCTGAATAATATTCCATTGTGTATATGTACCACATCTTCTTTATCCATTCATCTACTGATGAACACTTAGGTTGCTTCCATTTCTTGGCTATTATAAATAGTGCTGTGATAAGCATAGGGGTGTGTCTGCCTTTTTGAAACTGGGCTGCTGCATTCTTAGGGTAAATTCCTAGGAGTGGAATTCCTGGGTCAAATGGTATTTCTATTTTGAGTTTTTTGAGGAACCTCCATTCTGCTTTCCACAATGGTTGAACTAATTTGCATTCCCACCAGCAGTGTAGGAGGGTTCCCCTTTTTACACATCCTCGCTTGTTGTTTATTTTTTTAACAGGTAAGTCACTACGACTATAAATAATGCTTTTTAATCTTAAAAAATATGATAAAACTGAAATTAAACCATAATTGGGAAATTGGTGATTAGAAACTATGATTCTTTTTTTTCCTGGCATTTCTGTTGTTAGCTGCATAGTTTTGAAATTAGAGTGGAAATTAAAGTAGGTTTTATTGCATAATACTAACCATTTGAATTCTTTGCTACTTTGTCAGTTGTGACAAATTGCTTAAATTGAAAAGGGATTTTTGGTTCTCTGTATAGAGAAGATACCTGTGCTCAGACACCATTTGAAAGAAACAACGTAAATTGTGCTAACATGTGAAAATCAGATGTTTATTGATTTGGGGGATAACAAGTGAAGTGTTTGTTTTGGGAGTATTCAGAGGACTTTTAAGAAGGAACGGTAAAGGCTTATGTCAGCCTTTATTTTAAGAAGCTAACGTCAAGGATAATAATCTTAGGGATATTTATCTTTGCCCCTTATTTTCATTTAATTTGAAAATATTTGCACTCTTAAGTATAATACCATTTTAATGCCTTTTAATTAGCTGATTTATTTCTGGATTTCACAACCATTCTTTGCCTGTCTTATTTATTACTTTGTCCTTCTGCCTCATTTTTACTGTTTTTTAGTTAGTTGAAATTATCTGAGATTTCAAAAGGGAGAATGCCTTGCTGAAAATTAGTGTTAGGAATAAAATGTATTCAGTGATCTATTTCCGGCTATTAAATGAAGTGTTTATCTTGAAATTTGAAACTCTTATTTGTGATAGAATTCAATAAAAGACAACTAGTGGTTTTATTGACTGTATGGTTAACTGTACTCTCTCCTTGAACCATTAAGTTCATTAAAAAGTTACCTACTTGGAGAGAGAAGGGTTGGTGGAAAAAAGAATAGCAGGCATATTACTGTGTCTGCAATCCTGGAGAAAACTGTCAAATTTGAAATGCACATTAAATCTTGCCCAGTTTTGAGTGACTGACTACCTTAAGTATCTATTAATTTCCAAAAGAATGTTTATTCTTTCATTTGCTCATTTGCTCCTTAATGCAGTTTTGGGACTGTTTAGCAGCCTGGAATAAATGCTTAGCAGTGTGTGCCTTGGAGAGAAGTATACCATAAAGAAAATTTTATACATATACATATACATATACATATATAAAATATTTTTATGATGCATATATACATTATATGTGTGTGTGTGTGTGTGTGTTTAAATTAGTATTTTTTTCTACTCCTATCAGTGGCAGGCAGACTGTCAAGATCACTTTTGAGGAGCCCACATTTTTGAAACATTCCTTTCCAGGCTGCTATATAGTTGTTGGACAATAAGCTATACACAGCCTCTTTTTTTTTGAGGACCTATTAGGCAGCCAAACCTTTTTTGTGTTACATATGAGAGACTGAAGTGTTTGCTTTCTGATTGCTCTGGTAGGCTTAACTTCCATTATGGAGATCTAGAAAGACTGATTTCCATTTTTGTTAAGTACAGCATTTCAGTAAGGCATTGGAGAGGTGTAGGTGTTGTCAGCATTAGGGATCTGGACAGAATAGGCAGTTTTGGAAACAAGTGCTGGGCAGACCTGTATTTGCTCTGTATTGGGAATCCTGCTTTCATTCAAGATCCTCTGCTGCTAGGGAAATGAGAACAAGGTAGGCTGAGCTCTGACAGCAAATGAGGAGAGCTCATTGTGTGCTGCCTGGGCAGTCAGTGTGTCTGAATATGTAGGGAAAGCTAGGAACTGCTTGTTTGTGGCTCAAACCAGCCTAAACTGGAATCATCCAGTTTGAGTTGGCTGCTTGCCACCTCCCAGAGGCTTCCTTATTTTACCAGAGTTTCTGCCCGGCCCTCAGCCCAGGGGATGGTGTAGGGCGCGGCAGGTTGGGGCGGGCTTCTGGGCTGTGACTGGGCTGGTTGTAGGGAGGAGCATTTGTGAAGGGGCAGCCAATTAACCTAGGTTTGTTCCTAGGGAGGAGCTTTTCAGACAGTAAAGTAAGGAGCTGAAGACTACGAACCTTGTGCAACCTCTTCTATTTTCAATACATCTTTCATTACCCCCTTGTTTTAGCTGTAATTTTTTGTCTTCTGCCTTTCAGAAGCTAAGGCTTGAAAAACAACTTTTTCCATCCTACTACTTGGACATAATCATAATATGGTCTGCATTTGGTGATAAAGAAATTACTACCCCAAATTTATTTTATTAATAGAGTTCCCCAAGAACTTTGCTTTTAGTTAAGTCTGAAGTAAAGAACTTCCTTACCCCTTTTCATTCTTTCCACTTGGGGTGTATTTTGGTTTGATTGATTGATAGATAGGTGGAAGAAATGAAACAGATTTTGGGTAAACTTGTGACCTGGTATCTTGTGAGTTTTCGTTTAATCTTGATGTAAATATTTTGAATGTTGCTTTAAAAATTAACAAAAAGTAATTCAGATAAACTCCTACAAAACACATTTTAAAGTTAAAAATCCTATGCCAAATTGTATGTTTGACTTGGAAGCAAACTTTAAAAAAATATTATGCTTAAATTGCAAAGTTTTAGCATCATGGCTTTGTGCATAAAAAGCCTCTTTTTCAGGTTCCTCTGAGAAATAAGGGAGTTAAGTGATTAAACATGGCCTAATTCCTGGTCAGAGAGCAGTGAGAAGTCACAGAGAAATATTAAAGCCATAAATAAAGAGCACATTTAATTTTGTTCTTCTGGATGCCAAGGTTTTATAGAAAATGTGAACTTCCATGATCTTGCTTATGTTTTAAGCTTTTATAATGAGACTGAGACCTCTGTTGGTCTTTTTTCATATGGTAAGTAGAAAGTTTACTCAGCAGTTCTGGTGATCTTGTGCTTCTCTTTTATCCTTTTTGAGTTCTTTTCATTCTCAGCAGTCATGATAACAATTCACCCTACCCTGAACCATGCACAGAAATTAAAGAAAAAGTGATATTCTCATTTAAGGTAAATTAAACATCAGCATTTTCTGAAGCTCAGAATTAACTGAGGTTTCATTACGGGCACCCTCCCCCTAATTTTTTTTTTTAATCTATATCTTAGAGTACAAACTGAGTGATTGGCTTTATCTATAAAGGGTAGTTTTGCAATTGCTTCTCCTGTGAGAAAATGTGAAGAGCACCCTCTGGTAATTCACTTAAATTGTTAGTCATTTATTAAATTATATGCTACTAGAGTTTACTGCTGCTAGAAATTGTATAAAGTCATCTTTGTTGAGTATCTTCCTCAATCCACTTTGTTAAATGAACTTCTTTCCAGGTAGACAAATAGTAAGCGAAATGTATTTGAAAATTAACTTTGCAAATAGAGTTGGTTTCTCCTGAGAATCTCAGAGTCATACTCTAAATAAAAACTTCTTTTGGTGTAGAAGAGAAAATGAGAATATATGCCAAGATGAAGGCAGTGTAATATATTCTTAGAATCAGGTGAGAAAACATTATATATAGCTCAGTATTTAGGGTTAGACATATTTATAATTTGCCTTACGTTAATAACCATTTGAGTTTTCTTAATGCCATTACATATTTAAAAATTGTTTTAACTTGTGCCGGGGCCTGCAGGCAGGAGTCAAACAGTTCCTGAGTGGGGGCACGTCGGGCTGTATATACAAGAGGACAGGAGGGCAAACTGTCTGGTGCAGAATGCAAAGAAGCTTTATGCTGGCATGGCTTATATACACATGAATTGCATACAGATTAGATTCACACACCCTTCTCAAGGACCTCAATCCAATCATTTAAAGTATTGCCCAGAGATTAATACAATCGGACATTAATCGAATATTTAAGTCACATACGCCTGGGGGCATCTGGTCCAGGTGGCTGGCCTTGAGATAAGACCTCCCTGCATCCCTGAGATACTTGTTCCTGGAATTTAGGAAACTTTTCAAGGTTTCTTTCAGAGTCAGGCCCTGTTCAGGCCTTAGATGGAGACTAGGCACAAAAACACAATCAATCCTGTCCTGTACTCTTGCTCCTTCTGTCCCAGCCGCTCTCCACAAACTTGCATGAATTGTTTTGTAATCCCAAACAGTATGGTGGTTTTTAAAAAAATCAACAAAGGTAGACCAGAGTACTTAACCACTTTAAACTTTAAAAACTTAAGTTCTGCTTTTTCTATTAATTCCTCTGTACTTTTAAAGTGAAAATTTATGCTCTTAGAAATTCTGTTCACTTGTTAGAGTTCTGTGAAATTATAATGAAAAAACACTGTAATTTTATCAAGATAACACCCTGGCATTAGTTTTTCTTACTGGCTTTTATATACACTAATAACAATTATTTTTAAATGTACTAAATAAATCTCCAAACGTTACCTCTCATAAATAGCATTTCTTTAAGCATTGTAATGGCTTTAACATGGCCTATTTTTTAAAAATTTATTTTGGTATCATTAATCTACAATTACATGTGCAATATTATGGTTATTAAACTACTCCTTCATCAGGTCCCCCCCACATTCCCCATTACAGTCACTGTCCATCAGCATACTGAGATGCTGTAGAGTCACTACTTGTCTTCTCTGAGTTGTACAGCCCTCCCTGTTCCCCCTCAACATTACGTCTGCTAATCGTAATGCCCCTTTTTCCCTCTTATCCCTCCCTTCCCACCCATTTTCCCCAGTTCCTTTCCGTTTGGTAACTATTAGTCCGTTCTTGGGTTCTGTGAGTCTGCTGCTATTTTGTTCCTTCAGTTTTTTTTCTTTGTTCTTATACTCCACAGATGAGTGAAATCATTTGATACTTGTCTTTTTCGACTTGGCTTATTTCACTGAGCATAGTACCCTCTAGCTCCATCCATAACATGGCCTCTTATTTAAAGGGTGATAGTCTTGTTTATTAGGGAGCTTTTAGGTTCTAGACCTAGGTTGTTCAATACCATATTCACTAGCCACATGTGGCAGTTGAGCCAAGGGAATATCTGAGCTGTTGAAAAACTTTAATATCTAAGCCCCCAAATAAATCAGTTTAATCTCCTAGGAAGAAAAATCATTTTAGCCAGAGTAATTTTTTTTTAATTCAGGGGAAAAAAACCCAACAACACCTTAATTTGAAGGTAATTTAAAAGTGATTGCTAATACTTTCGGTAGGGGTTTAAAATGTGTCTACTAACACACAGTGGAATTCTGGTGTTGGGATTAGAATAAGACACACATTTAATAGATGCCTGTGTTGCTTCAAGACATGATTTATATAACCCAAACTGGGGAGTTCTGTGATTCTTTGTTATTTTCAATGGTAGGGGTAGACTAGCCTCTTGAATGTGCTACATCCTGGTGGTTGGAAACATTTGGACTGTAGCTTTATGTGTGTTTTGTGCTGGAAGAACTGTAGAGGAGTTACTTTAGCAGTACTTTAGACTTGAGTTTCTTAGTAATTTAGTCATTTATAAATAAATACACAAATGCACCAAACAGTAGATGGCTTTATGTGTCCTGATGGGGAGCTAGGTGCCCTTCTAACCTCTTGGGTCTGGAACTGTCTTAATATGAGAGCTCAGAAGTGGGAAATAGCAAACTTCTTTTTTATTCTGGATAGGAAGGACATGTAGTTAGCATCAAAATTAACTTGGAAAAAGGCAAAACCCAAAGTTTTAAATTTACTTGTGGTTTTGGTAAAGGCCACAGCAGTTGTATGTAACCATTCTTGATCTGTATGCTTTCTCAGTTTATGCCTTTTGAAACATTTAGTTCAAGAAATATATTGGATTTTATGTACTGTGTGTGGTTAAGGAAATGAGAAAATCCCACTGTGTTATAATTGAGAGTTTTGATTTCTTCTCAGTTCGTCCCTTAAATAAGACAGTCCATGCATGTTCTAAAGGCCTTTGCTGCCACACAGGAGAATTTCTTGTTCCTTAGGCAGACATGTTATATCTGCTTATTACTCTCAGGAGCATTCATGTTTGATGCTTTTTGCTTTGAGTTACTTGAGTAGCAGGTTTTCTGAGTCTTAAGGGATTGCCAAGAATGTAATGGTTCTGCAGGCACAGGCTCTGTGGAATTTAAGCTGAAAGTACTCTAGGGCCAAGGTAGTTTGGACACAGTACGAATATATAGAAAAATAATTTTTTCACATTACCCACTATGAATTTTGTACCTAGCAATTTTGTATCTGTAGCCAGCAAAATCTGATCACATATCTGTCCCCACAAATGTGAACACAAAATGGTAAGCAGTACTTTGTGATTAAGTTTCTCTGCTAGTCCATCATCTTGTAATTATTCTTAAAGTTTTTAACTAGGTGATTTTAGCCTTCCAGAAAATAAGCCACATGATTGTAAGTAATAGATTAACAAGATCATAGCCTCTTGCCATTTTTGATATTGTTATGAGAACAATAGATTTTGAAACCACAAAATTATGTTTTTAATGTGAAAACTTGTAAGGCTTCAGTTTTTTTTTAATTAAGGTATCATTGATATACAATTTTATGAAGGTTTCACATGAGCAACATTGTGGTTACTACATTAACCCCTATTACCAAGTTCCCCACACACACCCCATTGCAGTCACTGTCCATCAGTGTAGTAAGATGCTATAGAGTCACTACTTGTCTTCTCTGTGCTATACTGCCTTCCCCGTGCCCCCCATCACCTCCACATTATGTGTGCTAATTTTAATACCCCTTAATCCCCTTCTCCCTCCCTCCTCACCCCCTTTCCCTTCGATAACTGCTAGTGTCTTCTTGGAGTCTGAGTCTGCTGCTGTTCTGTTCCTTCAGTTTTGCTTTGTTAGGCTCAACAAATGAGTGAAATCACTTGGTGTCTTTCTCCACCTGGCTTATTTCACTGAGCGTAAAACTTGTAAGGCTTCAGTGTTTTAAAAAAATTTGTGCAAAATATACATAACATCAGATTAACCATTTTTAAGTGTATAGTTCAGTGACATTAGTACATATACTTTGTTGTGTAACCATCTCCACCAACCATCTCCAGAACTTTTCGTCTTCCCGGACTGAAACTCTGTCCCCATTAACTCCTGTCCCTGGTAACCACCCTTCTACCTTCTGTCTACCAATTTGACCTAAGTAACTCATACAAATGGAATCATACAGTATTTGTCTTTTTGCATCTGGCTTATTTCACTTAGTGTAATATTTTAAAGATTCATCCATACAGCAAATCTTAGAATTTCCTTTTCAAAGACCAAATAATACTACTTCATGTTTTTTTGGGGGGTGGGGGGCAGGTAAGCTTTAATTGTCCAGCAGTCATCCTATAGATTAACTATTTGCATATGCCTTTTATTTAATCCCACCCAAAGACACTAATAAGCTTAAAAATGTTAGCTGCAGCTGTAATTGCAACCCAAAGAGTTAGTTGTACTTAATTATTTGTGAGGAAGCTAACCATATATAGCATAGTTAAGCTCAATTTTAAGCAGTATTTTCCTGCCAAAATAAAGCACTCTTTAAAAAGTAGTTCTTAGTTTTTTCCTCACTTATGTAAACTATTGGACTTCTGAATAAGAAGAGAAATAAAAACATTTAATTACTGTAATTGAATTTACCACCTCATTAGTGACCATGAACACAAAATCTGTTTAATCTTAATCTTAACGTGGAGCCAGAACCTAAGGTTTAGACATGGTTGATATTTATAAATGCTCATAGATGAAGACTAGATGGAAATTAGAATTCAAGAAAAGTTAATTTCTGAGGTCTAGATTTTCTACTATATTTAGAATCCTTAGGAAGTTTATTAATGTTTTATATACAATAAAAGCTAATTGCAGTAAAAAAAAATTACTGCTGGTCGATTATGGTTCTTTTCCTGCTTCTACCTTGTCTAATAAGAGAAAGCTCTCTTTGTCAGTTCACTCTGTTGTTAGTTATTATCTTTTTTTTAATCATATCTTTTTCTATTAGAAGTCTTTGTATCTAATGATAGAAGAAATCTGTGGATGAAAACAAAATCAAAGTTCCATAATAAAAAATGCATTGTCACTCTTTATATCAATAGTTTTTCTCAATAACTATCCTATAGTTAAAGAATTCAGGCAACTTTTCATTAACTTTGGCCCTGAAGATCATTTATACACGAGTTCTATAGGGCTTTCCTCATTTCTTTGTAGTAGTTGGAGAATCACTACTTAAGAGCTGACATTTCTCTGAAATCATTTCTAAGCAACTTAACCTGACTAAACCAGGTTGTGAGACCCCTTGATTCAGCAGAGCCTACTGACGAAGTGGTAGGTAGTCTATTATGTTGACTGGTTTAGAACCTCTCATCTTTTTCTTAGGAACAAAGAGAAGAACCATTTACTTTGTATTTAACTTCTTAGGTCTTGTGTGTGTGTGTGTGTGTGTGTGTTGAAAGTAACATAAAATTTACTACTTCAACAATTTTTCATTGTAAGTTCAGTGGCTTTAAGTACATTCACATTGTTGTGTAACCGTCACCACCATCCACCTACAGAACCTTTTCATCGTTTCAAACTGACACTCCACGCCCATTAAACAACTCCGCATTCTTCTCTCCCCTGGTCCCTAGCAGCCACCATTCTATTTTCTATGAATTTGACTCTAGTTGACTCATAGAAGTTGAGGCATACACTATTTGTTCCTCTTGTGACTAGCTTATTTCAGTTAGCATAATGTCCTCAAGGTTCACCCAAATTGTAGCACGTGTCAAAATTTCTTACCTTTTAAAGGTTGAATGATATTCCATTGTATGCAAACATCATGTTTTGTTTATACATTCATCTGTTGATGGACATTTGAGTTGGTTCCATCTCTTGGCTATTAAACATGCTATGAATGTGGATGTCTCTTTTAGTCCCTCACTTAAAATTCTTTTGGTTATATGTCCAGAAGTAGAATTGTTGAATGGTAATTCTGATTGTTTGAGGAACCGCCATACTGTTTTCCACATACCAGTTTACCTTCCCATCAGCAATGCACAAGGATTCTGGTTTCTTTGCATCCTTGCCCAACACGTGTTACATTGTTTTTTTATAACAACCATCCTAATAAATGTGAAATGGTATCTCATTGTGGGTTTGATTTGAGTTTCCCTAACAGTTAGTCATGTTGAGCATCTTTTCATGTTCTTTTTAGCCATTTGTGTATTTTCTTTGGAGAAATGTCTGTTCAAGTTCAAAGGTGCCCTGTTTGCACTGATTAGTTTTTTGCTCTTAACTGTCCTTTTTTTAAGGCAAATTTACAATTTCTTAAAATTGTAAAACAAAACACCCCATTAAGCTCTTTATGCAAAACAGAAGTTTTACTAATTCTTCTGAACATGGTACTTTGGTGAGGAAGAATATAATTGTTTTACTAAGCTATCACCTTAAATCCCTAGGCTGAAGGTAAGGAAAAGCTATAAGAAACCATCTTAATATGAATGGAATAGTTTTCATTGGTATAAATGTTACTAAAGTATGGGTAACAATACTGTACATTTCACCTATTATTTGCTTAAAATTATAAAACAGTTTTGTCTAAAATATTTTGGCCCTTCTATTGACATGGCAAAGCATATACTATGAAAAGCTATTTGCGGTTTTCCTTTTTATCATGTTTTCAAAATCAGGTGACACCAGCATGTTTCAGATCCCGGCCTCCTCTTGAGAAGTGTAATTTCAGAAGTTGGCCTTTCTTATTTACTTTTTTTTTCCTGTAAGTTTCAGAGTTACTCAAAGATTTTAATGATGTGATATATTAGTATTAAGGATCAACAGTCACTTGATGGACCCCACATTTGAATTGCAGCTTAAAGTTAGCACGTTGGATTTACAAAAAGAAGGGAAAGCAGTCAAACAAATAATGTAGGCCATGGTTTCTCAACGTTGGCACTATTCACGTTTGAGGCCAGACCGTTCTTTGTTGTGGGGCTGTCCTGTGCTGTGGGATGTTTAGCTGCACCCCTGCCCTATATTCACTGGATGGCAGTAAGCCTCACCACCCCATAGTGTGACAATCAAAAATGTCCCTTGGGGACAAGGGCCCCCATTGAGAGCCACTGATGATTAACAATTACAGGATTTGTGAATGAAATAGAATAGTGCATCTAAAGGCTCTGGACTTTGGTAGACATTTAAAGCATTTTTCATGTGTATGTTTTAATTGTACTTTTGTTTTTATCTCCAAAATGTTTATTTTTAAAAATAATCTACAAAGTTCTAGATAACAGGATCCATGAAGTGTTCTGTTTTTTAGAGATACCAGTGATTTTTCAATTATTAATATGTGTCAGTTAAAGTTCTAGACTCTTAAAATGGCCACTATTTTTCTTGAGTAAACAGTGAAACATTAAAGAAGAAAGAAATACTTTGTAGTTTGCAACAATGTAATATTTTATCAGAAATCTTCATTTTATTATTAGATACTAAGTTTAGTTAATACCTTCATTGTACTGAACTTGGTGTGCTTTCCTAGGCATTAATTTCAATTGCTCGCATGGTTCAAATCAGTAATTCTTAGAGTCACATCACCGTACTAGGCTCTCTGTTTACAAAGATGAATCCAGTATTGGACTTTGAAGAGTTTGGTAAGTAGTAGTTATAATACAGAGTGAAGGGATTTGGGATAGATACTGTATTAAAAGAGACGTAGGAACATATGGTTGAGAATCCAGTTGAATGCTGTGGGTTGGCTTGGGGATGTCAGGAATAGCTGCACAGCAGGAGGTTAACATTGGGGCTAATCCTTAAAGGCAGGGCAGGCAAGGAGGAACAGAAAGGTGCCTTCAACAGGAGTGGGTATGGACAAGAGTTTTCCTATGCTTGCTGTGTGTTAGGCAGAGTGTTAATTAAGCACTTTATTTTTTAAAATATATTTAACTGAATAAATCCTCACTACATCCCCTCATACGTGGTAGGTATTAATCAACACTTACATTATAAGAAAATTAAGGATGAGAGAGGAAGTGATTTAAGCAAGGACTTGAATCTAGTAACTTTAAAAGGGGCCCATGACTAGAAACTGGTATAATACTCTTACATGTATAGATAATAGATCATTAGAGAGGGGATAAGAGAGTCATGACAAGGGAATGAAAAGGTGAGGCTAGAGGATTAATTTGGGGTCAAGCTATAAAGGATCCCTCCTCTCTCCCTTGTTGAATAACGTAGACTTTATCCTTTAAGTATTTGGGAGCTGTCATAGATGGAAGGTCGAATGTAGGTGGAGAGTAATAGAACCCTAGTTAAGAGAACCTTTGAAGGTCATGAGGTGAGGTGACCCACTAGGGGAATTAAAGTTCAGACAGGCAAGATGAGGTGCCTTTCTAGACCACACAGTTGAGTATTACCTTCTTCATTTTCTTATGAAAAACAGCTTAGGTTATATTAGAAGTGGTAGAGTTGAAAATGGAATTGGTATCATCACATCAGACTGTCTACTAAACTAGTATTGTTTTGTTTTGTTTTTAGCTTTCGGTGCTCAGGACACTTTTACAACCTTAAATTATTGAGTTTTTGTTCATTTAGGTAGTATCTATTGACATTTGCCATATTAGAAATTGAAATTTTTATTTATTGACAGAACTCTTTCAAATTGGGCAGTGCCAAACTGGAAGTGGTTATAGGAGCTTAGGGGAAGGACTTTTATAGAGAAAAGACAGAAGCAAAGCCAGGAAATTATTTGATCAGTTATAGCTTAAGTGTTTGCTTTATTTAGAAAAGCCAGATTGGCTATGATTGGTTGTCCTTAACATTTGATTTCTTGACCTTGAGGCATTTACAGGTTTAGGTTTTTGTTTGCTTACACAACCTACTAAGGTGTGGAACCACCTCAGTCTAATACCTCTGTGTTTAATTAATTAATTATTGTTCCCCTTTCGGTCTTCCTCTCATAAATGAGATATAAACAAAAATTTGGTATTAATGCCACTGTGGTCACCATCAGATTAAGTTGTTCTTGTCTTGTTGTGAAACTCGTAGGTTATGATGGTCAGGTTGGTGGAATTGTCATCTGGTTGTGTATCTTGTTTCTGTTTCTCCAAGTGCGGTGAGACCACTGATGCACTGCTGATGGCTGCAGACAGGAATTTAAGACAGTTGAGAGAACATAACCCACCAGGGAGACTACACTGATGACTATCAGTTGTTTGATACCAAGAGAGTGAAGTAGGCTCCTTTGGAACCAGTTGGTATCAAATAAAGAATGTACCTGAAGGGACATCAACCTGTTTTTAGCCAAGTGACATGTTTTGTTAATTTCTAGTATTTGCTGCAATACCAGAGGTTGATTAGGTACAGGAGGAGGTATTTGCTGTGTCGCAGACTTACAACTTGTTAAGCCAATAAGTAACATAAAGCAATTCTATTATCTAAAACTACTTTGCTAACAAGATATTGTAGGCACTTTTGTTGTGCAGTTGTGGTCTTGATGGTAGATTTAACGAACGTTGCTAGAAATAAGGAGCATTGTCTTCCTGTGCATTAACAGAGAGGAAAAGCAAGTAGCAGAAAGGCAAAAGGAATGAAGGTTTCCTATTGGAGGTGAATATCTTCACCTGTGACCTTGGGAGAACTGTCCACCTCAAGGTCTTGTCTGCTTCTGGAGAGGAGCCTACTCAGCTAGTTTTAATTTGAGATCTTCAGCTGGGGTGACATAACTATTTTTTTAAAACAAAAAAATAGTGAGACAAGTGGAATTGTTTTTATCATTTTGCAAATGTCTTGAATGTCTGGATTAATAGGATAGCTAGATTCTCATAACTACTTCTGTATTCAAATTGTGATTATAATTTTTTTGTGTGTGAAGTATATGAAGAAAATCTGGCCTCACATAGATAGGTAATTAAAATAGGGAGGACCTCACAGACCCCCTGTATTCCCCCCAAGCACCTTGGGCACCCTCAGGTCCTCAAACCATCTTTAGAAAACTGTTGCACTAAAAAGATACCATCTTGGACCTGTAAAAAATATGATATAGAGGGATTATTACCTGGTGTGGTGATGCATTCTATTTAAGAAATTAGATGATTGTTTTCCTCTGATGGAAGCACCAAGGACAGTGGGCACATTTCGAATTGCTCAAGCCTGATGGAAAATCTGCATTTTGTATCTTTTCCCTCATGACTAAAGTTTAAATTGACTGTGTAGAGACAAAAATCATTGGCTCACTGATGGAAGAGAAAAGAGGTTGTTAGAAAATTACCACTTGAGATTATATCTGCTTTTAACAAATGGGCCCTCCTGTTTTAATTGCAAAGTTTTCTAGTTGCTCTAATACTCCTTTTAAAAAAATTCATTTACACCAGATTTTTGTTTCTCAACTTATTTTAATTAAAGCTTTTTAATATTCCAGCTTTAAAAAAGCCAACATAGACACATATTTAACATAATAATATGTTTACAAATAATGTAGGCATACAGACTTAGAAGTCAGTTATTAGATGTTACTCTGGTACATGAACAAATTTAGCCCGGAGTCATCTTATAATAGTATATCCAGTGCCTTGATGTTTTCAGTGTTGAGAATTAAGTGCTCACTGTAGTTCTGTGTATAAAATGGCTGTAGGACCACTGATTATTTGACAGTATAATTTGGTTTAAGAGAATCCTGGCATATTGTATTTATTTACTAAAAGCTGTTATATAACCAGTTACTTATTCTTTTATTTCTCCATTATGAAAATCTTGATCAGACATGCTTGTTAGTTTTCTTAGTAATCTTAATTAAAGCTTATAAACACATACAAGATATAATTCAGCCTTAATTGTTGTATGTGCTTAGTAAATATACTAGATTCTTTCAAATTGTAGTTTTTTTCAAGGTCTTTACCAGTTAGAACTTTTAATTCCTGCTGAAAATGTAATATTGGTGTAAATTGATGTGGCCAGGTAAATTTTTTTTCTAAGTTAATGATAGCTATATATTTTTTAATTGAAGTATCATTGATGTACAATTTTATATTTGTTTCAAATACACAGCACAGTTGTTTAACAGTTACCCCATATTATTAAATTCTCACCCCACTAGTGCAGTTACTATCTGTCAACATAGAAAGATGTTACAGAATCATTGGCTATATTCTCCATGCTCTTCTACTGTCCCTGTGACCAACTTAAATTATGACCAAGAATTTTTGTTCCCCTTTATCCCCTTCATACTCCCCATCCACCCACCCCAACCCCTCCAATGGTAACCACTAGTCGCTTCTCAGTGTCTATGAGTCTACTGCTGTTTTGTTCATTCTGTTTTGCTTTTTTGTTTGTTTTTAATTAAGATATCATTTATATACAATCTTATGAAGGTTTCACATGAGCAACATTGTGGTTTCACCATTTACCCATGTTATCAAGATCCCCCTGCCCCATTGCAGTCACTGTCCATCAGCGTAGTAAGATGCTATAGAGTCACTGCTTGTCTTTTCTGTGCTATACTGCCTTCTGTGTCCCCCCTACATTATGTGTGCTAATTATAATGCCCCTTAATCCTCTTCTCCCTCCATCCCCACACCCCCTCCCCACCACCTTCCCTTTGGTAACCACTAGTCCCTTTTTGGAGTCTTTGAGTCTGCTTCTGTTTTGTTCCTTAAGTTTTGCCTTGTTGTTATATTCCACAAATGAGTGAAATCATTTGGTATTTGTGTTTCTCCCCCTGGCTTAATTTCACTGAGCATAATACCCTCTAGCTCCATCCATATTGTTGCAAATGGTAGGATTTGTTTTGTTTTTATGGCAGAATAATACTCCATTGTGTATATGTACCGTATCTTCTTTATGCATTCATGTATTGATGGACACTTAGGTTGCTTCCATATCTTGGTTATTGTAAATAGTGCTGCGGTAAACATAAGGATGTATATGTCTTTTTGAATCAGGGATCTTGTTTTCTTCAGGTAAACTCCTAATAGTGGAATTACTGGGTTAAATGGTATTTCTCTTTTTAGTTTTCTGAGGAACCTCCATATTGCTTTCCACAATCGTTGAACTAATTTACATTCCCACCAACAGTGTAGGGGCGGGTTCTGCTTTCTCTGCATCCTTGCCAGCATTTGTTCCTAGTCTTTTGGATGTTGGCCATCCTAACTGGTGTGAGGTGATATCTCATTGTGGTTTTAATTTGCATTTCCCTGATAATTAGTGATGTGGAGCATCTTTTCATGTACCTGTTGGCCATCTGAATTTCTTCTTTGGGGAATTGTCTGTTCAGATCCTCTGCCCATTTTTTAATCGGGTTATTTGCTTTTTGGGTGTTGAGGTGTGTGAGCTCTTTATGTATTTTGGATGTTAACCCCTTGTCGGATAAGTCGTTTACAAATATATTCTCCCATACTGTAGGGTGCCTTTTTGTTCTGCTTATGGTGTCTTTTGCTGTACAGAAGCTTTTTAGCTTGATGTGGTCCCATTTTTTCATTTTTGCTTTTGTTTCCCTTGCCCGAGGAGATGTGTTCAGGAAAAAGTTGCTCATGTTTATATTCAAGAGATTTTTGCCTATGTTTTCTTCTAAGAGTTTTATGGTTTCATGACTTACATTCAGGTCTTTGATCCATTTTAAGTTTACTTTTGTGTATGGGGTTAGACAATAATCCAGTTTCATTCTCTTGCATGTAGCTGTCCAGTTTTGCCAACACCAGTTGTTGAAGAGGCTGTCATTTCCTCATTGTATATCCATGGCTCCTTTATCGTATATTAATTGGTGGCCATGTATATTTACAGTCCACCTTAAAAGTTGACACACCATCATTACTACTTTAAGACAATTTAGATTGAAATAGCTGCTGATTGCCTTTTAGGAAACCACTAAATACTCTATATCATATGCTTGAACTGTTTCAATTCTTCAGTTTTTTTTCCAATTCTTCAGTTTTAACAGTTTTTAACAGTAAGAATTTTTAAAAATTAAAATTGACACAGGTGTCTGGGCATTTGGGCTTTCTGTTAATATAGTAGGACTGAAAAGTATTTGGGGTCTGAGTTTTTGTCCATTTTGATTCACAATCTTAAAATCCTTAATACAATTTATAGACTTTACTGAAAATGTATGTTGCAGTTTAGGTTAGCATATCAAAATGTTAATTCAAAAGTATCATTTTTATAATTTCATAATTCATCTTAAAACCTTTCCCCCTTTCTGGTTATCAACTTCAAATTGGTCAGCAGGTAATACTGCCAGTTAAGTTGTCTACATCTTGTCTGAAAATTGGTGTGGTAGCAGAGAATTCACCACGAAAGTATGACATTTATGATATGTAATTTCTATCACTATTTTGTATTTTAAAGTCATTGTAACCATTGATTGGTCACCTTCCTCTCTGTTTCTGTAGTACAGACTTACATAGAACTTTGTTTTTGTAGCCTCATTGATTAGTACACTAGCAGAAATTCTGTTCTTACCCATATTTGTCTACTTCTTTACCCTCTGCTGCTAAGGAATTTTAGTGTATATAATAGTGGTAGTATTGTTATTATTTTCCTTAATGGTTATTTTATGATTCATTGGAATAAATTACATAACATATTCTATACTATAGGCATCTGGTGGCCTTGTTAATCTTGCATTGCTCAGAGTATTTAATACATACAATAAGCATTTTTTCCTGTTTGTGCTAAGAACAGAAATTAACTTTTAATTTGAAAATATAGTACTCTGTTCACTTAGTACCAGTAATACTACTTTTACTGAGTGATTTAGAAAAAAATTTCTTTTTATAGATGAGAAAACCAAACCTGGTCATGCATAGGAGGCCTGTCAGTGATGACTTGTGGTTCTACTTTGAGGCTTTTATCCCTAAGTAGTTTGTATTTTGTAACTCAGGTATCTTCTTTTGGTTCTTAACTGGTGTAAGTTTATTTCCCTGTTTTAAACTGCAGCAAGCTCTGATAACCTCATGAAGTGTTCCATCTTTTCCCGTAGCATGTGAGAGCCAAATTAAAAAGCTGTTTAAATTCTTAGTTATAACACCCTGTTTCCTTATAGTATTTCTTTCTTTAAAAAAAAACAATACTAAATTTGTCTTAGATCCTAGGGTTGGACTTACTCATCTGTTTGGTTTAGAGATTGTCTTGGAAGTGAGAGCTATAGTGGATTAATTTAAGGTGGATTAACCCCTACAAGTTATTTGCTTAAAGGTAAGCCTTCCACAATAGGGAGAAGAGAGTGTGTTGCAAAATTTCAGAAACCTGTAAGTAGTAGAACCTGTAAATAGCTTTTTATTAATCCATTTGAGAATGCTGTAATAGAACTTAAAACCATAGCAGTCTTGAACATCCAATACTGAAAAAAGAATATATGTTTCTCATATGGTTCCTAAGCATAATAAACTTGCTTAAACATATCTTTCTTTTAATCTGTGTAGGTAATCTTTTCTCCTTGTCTTTCAACTGATCGTCCTCCTGTTTGAGGATTGTATTAAACTGAATAGAGCAAGAAATTTAACTTCATTGACTCATGTTTCCCATGTCATTCAAAAAGAGCCTAAGCTTATAAGACTCAAGTAACTTACATAAGATTTCTTCATTAGTCCTTCAATAATTTAAAATTAAAACTATGTGGAAAATTACTTTGGATATTTATGTTTTTCTAAAAATTAGTTTATCCACTAGGTAGTGGTAGAAGTAGTAATAAGAGTAACAGCAGTGCGATCTCATTTGCTGAGTGCCATCATACGCCAAACTCTGTAAACCTGTAGGTTATTTTTTAAAATCTTAATCCTATGAAATTGGTACTATTGTTATTTTCATTTTACAGATGTGGAAGCTGAGGCTTAGCAAGAGGTTAAGAAGTGACTTGTCTGAGGATACATGCTGTATGTGTGAATCAAGATTTGAATTGATATCTCTGAATCCAAAACCCATTTTATCCACTGTCCTATTATTATAACCCTTACATGAATTGTGTTTAATAGTCTTACTAAGTTTGGAAAAAATTATTCAGATTTTTCACAGAATGAAATATTTGTCTTTAGGTGGCATGTAATGGTAAAAGATTGTTACTTTTAATTCGACATTCTCAGACCAGGGTTTGCTGTCTTTTGCCATCTGTGGAGGTAGAGTATGAAATAGAATTGGAAAAGATCCAGACCTAAAATTTAGATCTTCGAATTATTGCTACTTGTCAATTTTAAGTTTTATATGCTACCCATTTTTAGTTTGACTTTTCACTAAAGTTTTTTTTTGCCCTTCTGCAGCACTGATTCCAGCAGTAGTTCAAGTGATGACTCTCCAGCCCGATCAGTTCAGTCTGCAGCAGTCCCAGCACCCACTTCCCAGTTGCTTTCATCCCTGGAAAAAGATGAGCCCCGTAAAAGCTTTGGGATCAAAGTTCAAAATCTTCCAGTACGCTCTACAGGTAAAATTTTGTGTTCTGTATTTATCTCTCTGCTACTTTTTGGGAATGAGACTGAGGAATTTGAATTCTATGTTTTGTAGTGACAACAGGTTTGCCTTTGGTGGCTCATAAATTTAAGGCCATGTAAGAAAAAGCAAGTGATTATTGTTAACTTTATATAGTTTCTATTTCTAGGTTACATATTATAAAGATTACATGTTCTTTTACTTGTCCTTATTATATATGTACATATTATTATGCATATTACATACAAAGATTTCTGTGGTGCATGTTATATAAAGAAAGCATGGTTTAATTTTGAATAGATATGCTTTCTGGACTAAATATTTTGATATAAACGAAATTTGGTATGATGAAATTATAGGAGTACCATTCTTAGTTAGATTTATTATATTGGCTTGGAATCCTGTGTATGTGAAGTAACTTTGAACATAAAATTGTGATAGGAAACCCATTTCAAAATAACATTTTAAATGAGGAAAGTCACGAATAATGGAAAAGTCTAGTTAAGAACTATTCTGTAGTCTTTCCTTTACTCCTGATATTTTTAATTGACAGTTGACCATAATATGCTGTCATTCCTATTTTAGGCATATTGAGTATGCCAGCCTCTGTTAGTAGATAGACCAACAAAGACCAAACTAAGGCTTTCTTAGCTAAGTGCATTTTAGTAATCCTGCATACCAGGTTTGTGAATAGGTATATTGAAACATAATGCTGATTTAGAGCTTTTGATTTAGATTGCTCGGTAATTTAGGAATGGATAGGCGTAAAATGGATAGGGGTTTGTCTTTCTGTACAGTTTTAACTCTTACAATGAAGCAAATTAACACAAGACCCCAGAGGATATAATTCATCTTTGAAAGGCTTTAAAGGTGTTTAGCATGTTACATGCCACTTCCACACAGTTTTACAACTGACTGATGCCTGAAAAGCTAAATACATGGCTTTCTTAAGTCTTTGAAAGTTGTGTGTATGTATGTATGTCAAGTTTTTATTATGAAACTTATAAGCATACCCGAAAATAGAGGAGTAGCACAATGAACTCCCCTCACATACCCAGGATTAAAAAAGTCATCAATATTTTGTCACACTTACTTTATCTGTCTCCACCTTCCTTCCTTCTGGTTCTTGTTGCCTTTTTCTGTGGGGGCGTGTTTATTTTAAAGTGAATCCCTGGTGTCATTTCCATATTGACATACTTTTGCATTTGTCTATAAATTATAAGGGCATCCTGCATAACCACAGTATCATTTTTACCTAACAAATAACCAGTAATATTTCTAACACCAAGTTTATTTTCAGAATTGTACAATAGTCTCCATAATGCCTTTTTAGAGTTACTTTATTGGAAGAGTAATATTTTAATGGTAACAAAACTGAGATAAAAAATCAGGCGAACCATTGAGTAGCTTATTTACTGAGTTATAACTAAAGTAGAAATGCAAGCAACTTGTTTTTGTTTTGGGATTTAGATACAAGTCTCAAAGATGGCCTTTTCCATGAATTTAAGAAATTTGGGAAGGTGACTTCAGTGCAGATACATGGAACTTCAGAAGAGCGGTATGGTCTGGTATTCTTTCGGCAGCAAGAAGACCAAGAAAAAGCACTGACTGCATCGAAAGGCAAACTTTTCTTTGGCATGCAGATTGAAGTAACAGCATGGGTAGGGCCAGGTAAGAGACTGGAAAGCTGAGTTTCAGTGCAATTTGTATTCTAGCTTATGAAAGGGCAGCATATTATCCTGAATGTAGACACTTTTCCAGCTTTATTTATTGGCATACTTCCATTGTCTATTTTAAATAGTGGTGACATACATTGTTCAACTTAATAACATAATGTTGTTTTGGTTAGGGAGGGTAAAGATTGTTTTGTTTCTGTAAGGGAGAAATGCTGTCTGAAAGACAGAGTTTAGCCCCTTTAGCCCCTTGTTGAGTCCAACCTTCCCAAAAGATTTGAATTGAGAGATAAGGAGATAGTTCCTAAAAGATTGAGGACAGCATTATCTGAATTAGAAAACAGATTCCTTGTTAAGTTGATTTGGGGGACTAATTAGACCAATTTTATTGCCATTATGCCCATCACAGATTGGTTCTGTTATTCTAGTTCCCATGACCTGGAAAGAGAGTGACAAGGACCAAGTCATAATGAGTGTGACCCATTGAGGATTTCAGGGGGGCGTTTTATTAGCTTGAATCTATAAGACCTCTTATAAGGCAGGAAGTCTTCTCAAACATGGTTTGGGTCAGTGTTTCTCCTGTTTCAGAACCACATGCAATGCTTGTTTAAAAGGCAGACTCTTTGACCCTGTTCCAGCTTAATGGTTCAGAATTTACATACTCAAGTTGGGAACCCCCAACTTAAGGCAGCTTGTGAGTAAATTTGTAGAGGAATTATAGAAACGTTAAAATTAACTCTGACCCATTATGTAGCTGATACAGTTGAACCAAGACTTGAGATTAAACTGAGCATTTTCTTGGGATATTAGTTTTATTTGACATTTAAAGAGGGAAAAATAGGATTTCCCTGATAAGGACATGTAAATGTTATTTGTATATTAAAACAGGCACAGTGTTGTTAGTGTGAAGACTGCAAAATGTACACAAATTTTATGATAAAACAGGAATCCAAAGAAATGTTGTCTTTTCAAAGGATTTAGAGGTTATGCCTTCACATTCTGTCTCTGCCAAGTTTGAGGTGCACTGCCCTAAGCTTACTTTAGACTGCGCTAAGAGCAGCTCGGGAGTTCTTAGGAACAGGTCAGAACTGACTTGAGGAGTCCTATTTAGAATATCATGTTACCTGATAAGTTTTTAGAAGCACATAGAATTATTAAGTAGCGAGGATCTATTTCAGGGGCATTATCAATAGAAGACTATCTGATCTCCAAGTGGTAGTGCTATCTTGAGATTTTTACTGTAAAAAAGCATTTTACCTAATTAGTTAGCACCCAGGATGTTAAATTAAGCTTTAACCACCTGCCAGTGAAGATTTTGAGGTTTGTTTGGTTCAAGCATAGGAAAGCCGAAGGTACATTTTCCACATGGGACAACGTGAAACACCAGTTTAAGGGAATATTTGATGCAGTTGAATCTGAGTATACAGACTTGGTTGGAATTAAGTTGTTGGATAGTTAAGTCGTAAGTGTTTTATATTGAAATGTATGGAGCTGATTGCTTCCTTAAGTCAGGGACCTTTTATTTATTTATTTATTTTTAATTTTTTTATATAATTTATTTTATTATCATTAATCTACAATTACATGTGCAATATTATGGTTATTAAACTACCCCTTCATCAGGTCCCCCCACCAACCCCATTACAGTCACTGTCCATCAGCGTAGTGAGATGCTATAGAATCACTATTGTCTTCTCTGAGTTGTACTGCCCTCCCCGTGCCCCCTCAACATTACATCTGCTAATCGTAATGCCCTTTTTTCCCTCTTATCCCTCCCTTCCCACCCATCCTCCCCAGTCCCTTTCCCTTTGGTAACTATTAGTCCGTTCTTGGGTTCTGTGAGTCTGCTGCTGTTTTGTTCCTTCAGTATTTTTCTTTGTTCTTATACTCCACATATGAGTGAAATCATTTGATACTTGTCTTTTTCGGCTTGGCTTATTTCACTGAGCATAATACCCTCTAGTTCCATCCATGTTGTTGCAAATGGTAGGATTTGTTAGTCAGGGACCTTTTAGAATTAAAAAGATCCAAATCCAAGAAACCCTTTGGAGATACATCCCTGCTGGCTTACAGGATTGCTGTGCACAGCGTTACAGTCCCATACACATGAAGTTGCGGGCTAAAAGATTTTTTTTCAGTGTCATATAGACAATGAGACTTAAACTGGTCATTAAGAGTAAATAGATTTGGAAATAAATGTGGAAAAAACATTCTTTTTTCTTTCCTAAACTGAAATTTCTGATTTTGAAATTTTATGGAGCTGTTTGGTAGAAATGAAGCCATTACAGATTTTAATGATTGCAAATCATGCTTTCCTTGCAGTTCTGCCTTTTGGAGTGCTAACCTCAAGATGTGTCTGAAATTTTTTAATTTCATTTTTCTCCCTTTTTAAATGAAATATTCCTGAATATATACCCACCCTTCGGTAGTTTCAAGAAGACCTAATTGAGCTTGAAATTACCCTGTGAGATATGATGAGAATATAGAGACAGGTATATTACCCTGTGAGATATGATGAGAATATAGAGACAGGTATATGAGCCCTGCGTCCATCTGACTCTCTGAAAGTATATATTCTGACACTGTGAAGATTAAGCTGAGCTACCATTAGAACGTCATACTGGAATCAAGAGTGAAGTGTATGCTGGCTGAGTTTATTCAGCAGCTCAGAAGTTGACAACCAGTGTTGACATCATCAGTAAAGTTCTGTGGCTAACACTAAATACTTTGTTTCAGTCAAGTTCATTTAATATTAACATATTTTGGATGGCTTTGGTGTACTTTAAAGGGAGAGAGAACATACAGGCTGTATTGTAATTATCAACAAAATGTTAAATGTCCCTGCCCTAGACCAAGTTAATAAATGGAGTTTCAGAAAAAGCCTGTCATTGAATTAGACATTAAACCAGGGCTTTTGATCATAAGAAATACAAACCTCGAGAGTCATTTAGTCTCTTTCTGTTTGTCGCTGGAGACCATGCAACAGCAAAAGATGTTTCATAAGTGTTGCTTCAGTCAGTTTTCATACAAATATTATTCTTGTATCTAAAAATTGCTGCATTTAGACAGTTGGGTTATGTTAATTAGCATGACAAACATAAATGTGAAATACCTCATAAACTTTTGAAAAGTAAATTAAATAATGAAGCTGGACTATTTTAATCTATATTAAAGTTATGCGTATGTCAGATTGTAGTCTTATTCTCCATATTGAAAGCCTTCTACGTAATATTGGAACCTAAGATAAGGCTGAAATAATTACCATTTTTGCTGGAATTTAACACATCTATGCGTTAGTGATTATTTCTGAAACAAATCAGTTTAACAGATTGAAATTCAGTCCACTTTTCTATTTGAAAAATCAAACCAAGTATTACTTCCCCCTAATTTTTTGGACAAGTTTCTTTAGCCTCAGTATTCCTCTTTTGCTTTGGAGTTAACAGGAGGCAGCTATTTCTGAAGGTGTGTATATTTTTTCAGATTGTATGAGTATTAAAGACCAGTATTTCAAAGATTTAATTTATTAAGTGTAGATTTCCCCATGCTATAGAAATACACATTAAAACACTCTCCTCTTCTTTTTACTCTGTCCCCATCCCACTTACAGAAACAGAAAGTGAAAATGAATTTCGCCCTTTAGATGAAAGGATAGATGAATTTCACCCCAAAGCAACAAGAACGCTCTTTATAGGCAACCTTGAAAAAACCACTACTTATCATGACCTTCGCAACATCTTCCAGCGCTTTGGAGAAATCGTGGTATGTTGCTTTTTACAATAAAAACAGTTTTAGATCTTTTCCATAAAACATAAAGCATAGTGCAAATTATATTTGGAAAGATGATATTCAGATGATATAATGAATGTTTTTCTTAATCACTCTGTGTGTTTTTAACTCTTGCTAAAAGATGACCTAGTAAAATCCATTGGGGGCTGTTTTGTATGTGTATGTAAAAACGTATATATTTGTATTTTCTTTACATATACACTGGACCCTTGAACAACATGGGGATTGAGGCAAACCCCTGCCCAGCTAGCTGCAACACAAATATAATAGAAAATCTGCATATAACTTTTTTTTTGTATCATTAATGTACAATTACATGAGCAACATTATGGTTACTAGACTCCCCCCATTATCAAGTCCCACCACATACCCCATTACAGTCACTGTCCTCAGCATAGTAAGATACTATAGACTCACCACTTGTCTTCTCTGGGTTATACTGCCTACCCCATGCCCACCCCCCCCCACACACACATTATGTATGCGAATCTGCATATAACTTTTGATTGTCCCAAAATGTACCTACTGCTATTGACTGGAAGCCTTACCAATAACATAAACTGTCAGACAATACCTGTTTTGTATATAATATGTATAATATACTGTATTCTTAAAATAGACTAGAGAAAAGAAAATGTTTTTTCAAATTGTCACAAACCTCTAAAAAGTTTTCCAATATATTTATTGAAAAAAATCCTTGTATAAGTGGGTCTGTGCAGTTCAAATCCGTGTGGTTCAAGGGTCAACTATGTATTTTCCTATCCATTTTTCTTACCTCTCTCTGTCCATCAGGTGCTATTTTAATGTCATCTCTAGGCCTGTGGATTGCAAGGAATATCTGAAAGAGAAAACGTGTTCGTATAAGAAGAAACAGATTGATTAGTGTATAATTGTTGTTATCACAATGCACATCAAAAGTACCAGGGAGATTACTAGAAGGTGGATGTCATGTTGGAAACTCAGTTCTATTTTGAAATTTTAATTAGAATCACTTTTTATATTATGCAAATCATTAGATTTAGGAATAGAAATATTTTTCTGTTCCTTATGACTTAAAACTTGAGTCAATTTATAGTGAAAATAGTTTGGTTGCAGCTTTGTACCTATGGGATATACTATTTTGTGTTTTGAGAAATACAGGGAAATCACTTTTGTCTTTCCTAGATTTTCTCTATATTAATAGCTTAATATAGAGAAGAAATTGCTCTCTAGTATATTGGACTTCAGAGAGTAAAAAGGTTTGGGGGGGTAGGAACAGCTGTTGTTAATCTTTCAGGTTTGTGTGTGTATGTCCATTTGTCTGTCTATCCATCTTTATACACTAATGCTGTAAGCAAAAATCCTTTTTTTAGTGATATAATCTAATCATGTGATTAAAACATGATTTGTATTTGTGGGGCTGATCTAAACCTCATAGGGGCTGTGGGCAACAGATAGAAGAGGTTAATAGAAAGTGAAGAAAAAATAGACGCTATATAGTTAGAGATCTATACCAACTGAACTTTCATCTTCCTTTTTCAGTTATTTTAAGTTCTTTTATTGTGTAAGAGTGGTGTATACTCCAGTTCTAGCTCCACTGCCTATCCCAATGAGTAACTTGAATTTCACTTAATCTCCCTGAGCTCTAGCTTCTTGTCTTTACACAATGATGTTTAATTTTGCAGTTTCATGTTTCATGAGTCTGTGAATTGGTAAAAGTTTCACACATACTCTTCCTTGAAGGTAGCTGCTACTTTAAATTTTGGAGGATTATGAAAAGTTGTATTTGGGCCCACAGATGTATTTTCGTCACCAGGGTTGGTAAAAATGGAACGATTATTTTAAGAGCTATGCTTCTCAGTAAGATTGACAAGTCAATATTCTGTTTGAAAACCTTGATCTCATCGTGTTTGCAGTTGCTCAGGAGTGTCACTGTCTTAATGACACAGACTTCGGGAAAATAGTCTGCCACTTACTGATAAGATTATGCTAGAGCTAGAAGAACCTATTAATGAGTCTACCCACCAATAGTCTTTAGAGACCATTTCTCTTAAATGGAGTTATTCTGAGTTATTACATTCTCCATAGGTGGTGAAAATCGGTCCTGTTGACCATTACTTAGAATAATTTTGAGTATAAATTACTGCCTTTTTTTTTTAAGAGTCCTTCAAATAGCTCTTTAAATGCATTATTCATTTTGCACTGTTTGAGGTTTTGATTATTGGCTTGTGACTCTTAAGGAGGGTTAGATAATCACAGTATTTATACTCTTCAGTATATGGTCCAGGTCATTATTGTTTAAGTGCAAGGTTTGCCATGCAAGTGTCTGGTTTTTTTCATGTGTAAGCCAGGTTTTTTCACCACCTCCTCTGAGTAGGCCGGATTGGAGGGTCAGGTGTGACTACAGGTTTCAAGTGTTCCAAAGAGATAGGAGTGTTCCTTTATGGTGTTCTTTAATACAAGGATAGTGTTCTGATACATCTTCAAAAAGTAGTTCAAGTATATATCCATTCATTCTGGATATGAGACTGTTACCATATTTATCAATCACCAGGCTTGATTCCATTAGATATATTGATAGAATGAATCTTTTAATTTAGGGTTGCACATTTTGAAAACTTGATTTCATTGTCATTTTTCCTCTTCTCAGATACTGTATTTTAAATGGCCTGCCCCTGCTAAGGATTTTAGATATTAGAGAAGGGAATTATTGCTTAGGTTTTCACTGAATAGGCTACTTTTCCTTTATTGCCACACAGGTATTGTGGGTTTTAGATTTTGAATTTTGAGTTGCAGTACAGTTGCTCTTCTGCAAAAAGCTTCATAGAGGAAGGATTTCATTGTGACTACAAATGCTGTGTTGAATAGTTTTTTAGACTCTAACTTTACAGTTGCATTAAGATAAACAGTTTAAATGGTTTTTTTGGGAATATGACTTGAGAAACATACAATTCATATCGACTTGGTTTATTCTTATTTATTTTCTTATTGGCATATAACTAAGTAGTATTCATTGGCTTTTTAAGGATATTGATATTAAGAAAGTAAATGGAGTTCCTCAGTATGCATTCTTGCAGTACTGCGATATTGCCAGTGTTTGTAAGGCTATTAAGAAGATGGATGGGGAATACCTTGGAAACAATCGCCTCAAGGTAAAGGACTTTGCATAAGTTATTGTGCTGTTATGATTTGCTCTGTTTTAAGATTTAAAATTATTTTGTGCATGTCTGAGTAGTTAAAATTGGAGCAGTACAGTGAGAGAATCACTAAGGTAGTACACTTCGCATCCTCATCCTGGAATACTGTAATCCTAATTAACACTTCCTTAGCCAGCTGGGATTACTTTTGTAAATTTCTGTTATATTTTAACCAGATAGTTCAATTTGAGGTGTTGGTTTGATAAAATTCTACAGAAGACAAACAAGTTTTCTCAGAATTCTGAGGTTGAATAATTGGTGACTTTACTAATAGAAATTTAATTTTTTACATTCAGCTGGGTTTTGGAAAGAGCATGCCTACCAATTGCGTGTGGTTAGACGGGCTTTCTTCAAATGTATCGGATCAGTATTTAACACGACACTTCTGCAGATATGGGCCTGTGGTAAAGGTAGGTGGGAAGTTTTGGTGTGTGGTATAAAGTTACTTCTGACTTGCTATTCTTGGTATTCTGTCCTTTCAGTCCCAACTTTCTAGAACTGACTTTTTCTTTTTAATAATAACTTAACACGTTAAAATTCTCTTTTCGAGAATTTGGTCTAGAAGGGCATTTGTATCTTTAGCTTCTGAGATGAATCATTTATTTTTTATTTTTGGTATCCTTAATATACAGTCATATGAGCAACATTGTGTTTACTAGATTCCCCCCATTATCAAGTCCCCACCACATACACCATTACAGAGATGAATATTTTGGAAAACTATTTTAAACCAGCCAAGGTGATTAATTTTGAAGCTAATCTGCCTAATATTGTTAGACTGTTTCTTAGGGATTTTTAATGTTTTTCTTTTTTATTGAAGTTTCTTTGATATGCAATCTTATATTGGTTTCATCTATATAATACAGTGGTTCAGTAGTTACCCATATTATTAAATCCTCACCCCCCACTAGTGCAGTTACTATCTGTCAACATAGGAAGATGTTACAGAATCATTGGCTATATTCTCCATGCTATACTACCATCCTCACGACCAACTTATATTATGATTAAGGATTTTTGTGCCCTTTTATCCCCCTCCCCCTCCCCACCCACCTACCTCAACCCCTTCCCCGTGGTAACCACCAGTCACTTCTTAGTGTCTATGAGTCTACTGCTATTTTTTTTTCATTTTATTTTGTTTTATTTTTAGATTCCAAAAACAAGTGAAATCATATGGCATTTATCTTTCTTCATCTGGCTTATTTCACTTAGCATAATACCCTCTAGGTCCATCCATGTTGTTGTAAATGACAGGATTTCTTTCTTTTTTATGGCTGAATAATATTGCATTGTGTATGTGTACCACATCTTCTTTAGCCATTAATTTATTGATCACCACTTTGGTTGCTTCCATATCTTGGCTATTGTAAATAATGTGGCAGTAAACATAGGGGTGCATATATCTTTTTGAATCAGTGATTTTTTTTTCTTCAGGTAAATTCCTAGAAGTGGAATTACTGGGTCATATGGTATTTCTATTTTTAGCTCTTTGAGGAACCTCTGTACTGCTTCCCACGTGGCTGTACCAGTTTACTTTCCTACCAACAGTGTAAAGGGTTCCCTTTTCTCCATATCCTTGCCAGCATTCTTAGGGATTTTTATAATTTTGTCTTACATTAAAATGAGGCAGTCTGATTATATAATTATTTATATTCACTCTAATATGTAATTAGACTTGATTTTTTTAAACCATGACTTTAAAGGACATTCACATGACAGAATATTCATCTAACCAACTGTTATGTAACACTCCTACAAACATTAACAGAAAAAGGGCATCTGGACTCATTCTGTTATGTGAAGGTAAAGCTTTGTAACCCCTTGAAAGCAAATTTATGTTTGGTGGGTGTGTTGCATAACTTTGACTTTTTTTTTTTGTTATTATTAATACACAATTACATGAGCAACATTATGGTTACTAGACTCCCCCTGTTATCAAGTCTCCACAATATACCCCATTGCAGTCACTGAACTTTGACATTTTTTTAAGTGTACCTTTTGTTTGGAGAAACACAAATGTCAACAACACATCTCACAGACTAGTATAAATAAAAATCCAGCAGCTTAAAAATAGCAGTGTTACTTTAAACCAAAATTCACTGCTATTTGTTATTCATTACTCTACATTTTTTTCTCTTTTCCAAGGGGTTTTTTTTTTTCAGCCAAAACTAGGAGAATGCTTACCTAAATACAGTAAGTACTCAGTCAACGTGGAAAACAGCATAAATCCAGAAAAACAAAATAAAGGCATGATATACCTTAAGCCACAACATACATGATTCTAAGTCATTATGTATTTTATTGTGTTTTCAGTACAACATGCATCATCAAGAAAACCTGACGTTTTTCTAGAATAAAATACATGTTTTTTCTTGGCCAGTGTCGTTCTGATTTAGGATTTTGTTGGGACTGACACTAAGTCTAGTGAATTAGTCTCTTACTTGGTTTTTGTTTTTTTATAGGTGGTGTTTGACCGCTTAAAAGGCATGGCCCTGGTTCTCTACAATGAAATCGAATATGCACAAGCAGCTGTAAAAGAGACCAAGGGGAGGAAAATCGGTGGGAATAAAATTAAGGTGTGGAGAATGATTTTAAAATGAAGCAAGACAAAATAGTATTCGGATCCCACCCTCTTAATCACTGCACTGGCATTTTGTAGGTGGCTAACAAGGGGAGTGGTTTACAGGACACTGAATTGTTTCCTCAGTTTTTAAAGGGGATATTACAGTTTTTATACTCGGCTACTTTATAGCACAGTTCTTTTAAATCATTAGTCACTGAATCTTCCCTAAGTATCCTCTCATTCAAGAAAGTGTGCCTCTCTGTGCCCAAGGTGCCTGAAGCTCACATATATGCACCTGGTGCAGGTAGACCACAGTCATCTGTGGGTACCTGCAACCCAGGAGCTCAAGATGTCAGCCCACCTCCCTAAATGATCCTTTTTCTCTTCTTTCCTAAGCAGTGGTTAACCACTGAAAGTGTGATCTTTTATCTGGTGTTTTTTTCTAAAAACTTTTGTTCATGATAGCCTGAAGGAATTTATGTACTTAATAACTATGGTGGTTTGATTGAAATGTCTTTTGAAAATAAGATACTGATAGATGATGGGTATCATATACTTTAGTGACTGATGCCCAGCTGTGTAAGTAAAGTTTAAATGTCCCATTATTTTATTTTATGTTCTAAATTTGGTTCCAGCAAATTTATTCACAGCAGAGATTGCTAGATTTAGTTGATCTGATTATGACAACCTAGAATCCTGATAGGTATTGTTTCAGTTTTCCATTTTGCTTTTTCCACTTGTTCAGAATTAGGCTCTGGTTACTTTATAATTCTTTATCAAGATTTGTTGTTGAGAGGGATTCAAGTTAATGAAATAGTTTCATTTATGAGGACTATTTCACATAATTGAGGTAAATTGCTTTTTCTTGAAATTTATCCAGAGGGCTATGTTAGGAAAAAGTTTGAAAGTCATTAACACTTTCCATCATTAAAATCTGAAACTTGCATCAAACACCTGCTATTCTTTCTTGTTAAGGTGGATTTTGCAAATCGGGAAAGTCAGCTGGCATTTTATCACTGTATGGAAAAATCTGGTCAAGATATAAGAGACTTTTATGAAATGTTAGCAGAAAGAAGGTATGTATTTTAAACCTATCAGCATAGCTTGAATTTTAAAATGTCTAATACATAACATTTAGATGGGATTAAGGTTTATTTTTTATTCCTTGTTTCTATTCTCATTCCCCCAAAATGCTTCCCTCTTCTCCCCTCATACAGAAAAAGAAATATATTTTTAATGAATCCAATTTTCATGTGGTTCATGGGATTTGGGGTAACCTTTCTACATTTAGCACTTGAATGCTCCTACAATTTGAAAGTTAATTTTGCTAGATTATAACTTATGCATAAATCATCCTGCCTTATAGTTTTAAATTGAATGTGATAACATGTTGAAGTACATTATAAAGTATTAAATGCCCTGCATATTTAGGAATGATAACATACAGGTTATCACTATGCATGTGTTCATACTATTAATTTTAAAAAAAGCTTTCAAAAGAGCTTTGTTTGAAATTCAGATCTCTTAATTTGTTAATCAGTAAGCCAAAGCATATAATAAATTGGTAGTTCTTGCAATGTAAAAAGTAAAGGTTATTTCCCCTTGTTAATTTTCAACCACTGTATGTAGTATTTGATATTTTTTCTGCTGCTTGTAGGAAACATTACAGTTAAGAATCATTTGAGGTCTCACATTCTTAAGTCAGGCTATCTCCATTGGCTTAAAACTGCCCCCAAACTGATGATTCTTTTTCAGACTGAATATATTAAAACATCCTAACATAATGTCATCAAGTGCTTCAATAGTTGATCACATTTGAAAATGGAAACTATCGTCCATATGATCAAGCTGTTTGTCCAGACATGTCTCTTTGATAAAGTTTCCAGGAATGTTACCCCTAGATCTCCACTCCTATACTACGTATTTGTTAGACAAAAGGCTAGTGTGAAAATGCCTTTAGGTGCTCAGGTTCAAGCGTAAATTATGATCATGCTGCCATAAATCCATTGAGTGCACTTCCTTTTTCCTGCCTCCTCTTGCCCCTTCATTTTTGTGTAAATCATAGAAGGTATATATTTCTTTGAGTCATTTTCTCTGGAATATTGTGTAATGGTCTTTGAATAGTTAGGAGATTTTTAAATGAAAAATGTCCACCACAGCCAAATTCCCAAAAGCCAAAACTTGTAAGATTTTGATGGTTTTTCACTAGCAGATTGGAGTCCACATTCCCAAAAGTCAAAATTCAACAATCTACCAGCCAGAAAGTCAGTCTTGATATACGACTTTTCTGTGTCAGTCATGTGTATGTATGTGTGTGAGTGAAAGACAGAGTGAGAGAAAGAACATAAGCAGGAGAATGTCTGTGGAGAGAGAAAAAAAGGTCTCCATCTGGCTCCTTCAGTAGCATTTTGAAATCATTTGTATACTTTAAGGTTTATCGGAATTCTTAGCCATAAGTGGAAGGTGTGTGTTGGTGGTCTAGTGGCACCTGAGACATAAAAAAATCCATTAAAATACTCTGTGCATGCATTAAATGTTTTTCAAAGAATAATGTCTTGTAAGGATTGGATAATGCTGTGTTAATTTTCATATATTACCACTTAAATTCATTCATTTTACTGGTAGCTTTGTTCTTTGGTTCTTACCCATGGGTATTTATCCCTGTTGAGTGAATTTATCTCCTAAAGTAGGAAGCAGGAGGGTATGGTACTCACTGTGACCCAGTTTTGCCCCCATTTGATTTCAGATGGCAGTGCTTATGGAATGTATTCCTTGCAGTAGAACTTGAGCTTTGCCTTTTCCATAGTGTGGAAGGAAATTATCCCACTGAATAGTTGATGCATGAATGAAAAAATGTTAATGTATATTTTAGCCTAGGAATGCAAACATGACCCATTTGTATAGGGCTCTGAAATTTAAAAGTAATAATACTTCATGTATTCTCTCAAATAGTGTGTCAGGGAGGTAGGGCCTTGACTCTTGTCCTGTGTTACTTATGGTGGGAACTGAAGGTCACATGACTTTGCTGATACGGTCACAGGCTGCTAAGCAGATGGACTGAGAATAAACCCATGGCTCCTACCTTCTAATGTGCATTGAGCCCTACACTTTACCAAAGTGATTCTCAAGGTTAACTTACAGGGTCACATTATGCTTTAGATTTCCCAGCTACTTATGGTAGTTGAATATTTATGGTAGTTATATAAACAGAGTTCTCTCAAAACCTGGCCTTTCCAAGTTCCTCAGGGACCTACCTGCCAGAACTTCTTATACACAGTACCAGTGCTCAGCTGTATTGTCTCATGCTTAAGTTGAGTTCTTTGAGGCAGAATGCTCATTTCTTTTGGTAGTAATGGGCCCGGCAAATTATGTACAAAATCATCATTTATTAAACTGGACAGTGCTCCGTCCGCCACTATAAACGTTTGGCTTCTGTAATTTAAAAAAAATTATGTAGTTTTAGCTTGATTTTGAAGATATCTTGAGACTTTTAATATATGACTTCACTCCTGTTAATGTGGGCAATAAACTATTAAGAAAGCATATGGTGTGTTCCCCTTTACAGATGAAAGTGGTGCTTTCCTGGAGTTTGTATTTATGATAGTAGTTAAACTAGCCTAATTCCATGTGTACTAACATTTATTTGCAAGATGGCAGGCAGCCAGTATGTAGGCAAAGAACCTGATTCCTTTGGACATGTAGAAGATCATCTTGAAACGAATTAAAAGTATCATAGATGTCATAAAGTACCCCCACTGGACTGAGAAAGTTCAGTATAAATTCATGTAGTAATGTGTTATTGATGTTCCAATGTTAGGTTTAGATTCTTCATTTGCTGTTGAAAACAGGTTAGAATCCAATAGCAGCTTTGACATATTTTTCTGAGGTTCATTCTTTCAACAAATGTTTGAGTGCCTGCTATGAGCCAAGCACTGTTAAAAGAATTAAAGAAATTGTGTGGCCAAGAAGGCAAAACCTCGTGCCGTTAGGGGCTTAAATTTTAGACTTGTTATGCTTCAGTGAACCCCTAATGCCAGCACTGTGTAGAGTGAGCAGGCCCCAACTGCTTGAGAGAACAAACATCTAGACTGAACCAGAGTGTGAAGGAATTGGCTCCTGTTGCAGGTGAATTTCATTTTAGGCCCCATACACGTTCTTGTATGTAAATTTAATCCTATTTGAATGCCCTGGCACATGTCACTGTTGGAGGAAACCCATGGTGAGCTCCTTTACAATTGAGGAATCCTCTCTCAAGGCTTGGAATCATCTGATTTGTTAGTTGGCAGGTTAGGGAGAAGTAGCATTTACTGACAGCAAAGTGTATGCCTCACATTATGTTAGCAGAGGTTTTACAAATGTTGTCATTTAATTTTCTAAGAGCATTAAGAGGAAAAGTGAGGAGACTGAGCCCAGGGAGACTGGCCCTCAACGTATTTTTAAATTATGAATTAAGATAGAGGTGTTACCAGTATCATAAGATCAGATAGGTGGCAAGATTTTAATTAAATTGTTACCTATTTTCCCAAACAGTGCATTTATTTCCAAAGCTGTGGTAAGAATATCTTTTGGCAGAAAAGAGATCATGAAAGACTTAGGAATGTAGGAGTGTGATACCATCTGATACCAGTGCTTGTTGTAAGGCACCAATAGCAAAAGGGTAAAGGAGAGTGAGAGTGCTGCTGTCCGATAGAAACGCAGTACCAGCTGTATACGCACTTCAGATTGTCTAGTAGACCGATTAAAAACTAAAAAGAAAAAGTGAAATTAATTTTATTTAACTCAATATATCTAAAATACTATCATTTCAGCATATAATCAATTTAAATAAATGACATAACTTAAAAAAAATTAAATGTACCAAATTGAATCTGTTTTACATTCACATCTCAATTTAGGCTGGTTCAGTTTCAAGTGCTCACAGTAAGCCATATATGGCTAGTGGCCACAGTATTGAACAGCACAGGTCTAACTAGTAATCAAATAATGGCAGAGATTTTTAGAAGCAGGACATTGTATTCTCATCTGTATGATTTAATGTGTAAGTAACAAGGAAACAAAAGAACTAATACATACTTTTTTGTTTTTTGACAGAGAGGAGCGAAGGGGATCTTATGACTATAGCCAAGATCGCACATATTATGAGAACATTCGTACTCCGGGCACTTACCCTGAGGATTCCAGACGGGACTATCCAACTCGAGGGAGAGAATTTTATTCAGAATGGGAAACTTACCAAGGAGATTACTATGAATCACGGTATTATGATGATCCTCGGGAATATAGGGACTACAGAAATGATCCTTATGAACAAGATATTCGGGAATACAGTTACAGGCAAAGGGAACGAGAAAGAGAACGTGAAAGATTTGAGTCTGACCGGGACAGAGACCACGAGAGGAGGCCAACTGAACGCAGCCAGAGTCCAGTGCACTTGCGACGCCCACAGAGTCCTGGAGCTTCCCCCTCACAGTCGGAGAGATTGCCAAGTGATTCGGAGAGGAGGATTTACAGCCGATCCTCAGATCGGAGTGGAAGCTGTAGCTCAGTTTCCCCTCCAAGATATGATAAACTTGACAAATCTCGATTGGAGCGCTATACAAAAAATGACAAGACAGATAAAGAACGAACTTTTGATCCTGAGAGAGTGGAAAGAGAGAGACGCTTAATAAGAAAGGAAAAAGTGGAAAAGGACAAAACTGAAAAGCAGAAACGGAAAGGAAAAGTTCATTCCCCGAGTTCTCAGTCTTCAGAAACAGACCAAGAAAATGAAAGAGAACAGAGCCCTGAAAAATCAAGGGGTTCTAATAAACTGAGCAGAGAGAAAGCTGACAAAGAAGGAATAGCAAAAAACCGCCTAGAACTCATGCCTTGTGTTGTTTTGACTCGAGTGAAAGAAAAAGAGGGAAGAGTTATTGACCATACTCCTTTGGAGAAGCTAAAAGCCAAGCTTGACAGTGACACTGTCAAGTCTTCTGCCCTAGATCAGAAACTTCCGGTCTCTCAGACAGAGCCTGCAAAGTCTGACTTGTCTAAACTGGAGTCTGTTAGAGTCAAATTGCCAAAGGAAAGGGGGCTTTCAAGCCACATAGAAGTGGTAGATAAGGAAGGCAGGCTTAAACCCAGGAAGCATTTGAAGCCAGAGCAGACTGCTGATTTGGTAAGTGCTACAGATCTGGAGAAGCTGGAAGCAAGGAAAAGACGTTTTGCTGATTCCAATTTGAAAGCAGAAAGGCAAAAATCAGAAGTCAAGAAAAGTAGTCCAGAGGTGGAGGATGCTCGGGTGCTTTTAAAAAAGCAGCCTGACATACCATCTAGAGATGTCATTCTGCTGAGGGAAGGAGAATCTGAAAGAAAGCCTGCGAGGAAAGAAATTCTTAAAAGAGAATCTAAAAAAATCAAACTGGACAGGCTTAATGCTGTTCCTAGCCCTAAGGACTGTCAGGAGCTTGCCAGTATTTCTGTTGGGACTGGTTCTAGGCCCAACTCAGACCTACAAGCAAGACTGGGAGAACCAGTAGGTGAATCTGTGGAAAGTCAAGAAATCCAACCAAAAAAACCCACAGCTTCAAAACCACAGCTTAAACAGCTACAGCTGTCAGATGATCAAGGACCAGAGAAAGAAGATATTAGGAAAAACTATTGCAGTCTTCGTGATGAAACACTTGAATGTAAACCAGGCCAAGAGAAACCACATTCAGTAAATACTGAGGAAAAAATTGGCATTGATATTGATCACACACAGAGTTACCGAAAACAAATGGAGCAGAGTCGTAGAAAACAGCAGATGGAGATGGAAATAGCCAAGTCTGAGAAGCTTGGCAGTCCTAGAAAAGATGTAGATGAATATGAAAGGCGTAGTCTTGTCCATGAGGTAGGCAAACCCCCTCAGGATGTCACTGACGACTCTCCTCCCAGCAAAAAGAAACGGATGGACCATGTTGATTTTGATGTCTGCACCAAAAGAGAGAGGAATTACAGAAGCTCACGGCAGATCAGCGAGGATTCTGAAAGGACCGCTGGTTCTCCCAGTGTCCGACATGGTTCCTTCCATGAAGAAGATGACCCCATAGGCTCCCCCAGGCTTATGTCAGTTAAAGGGTCTCCTAAAGTAGATGAAAAAGGTCTCCCCTATTCTAATATAACAGTCAGAGAAGAGTCCTTAAAATTTAATCCTTATGATTCTAGCAGGAGAGAACAGATGGCAGACATGGCCAAAATAAAGCTGTCTGTCTTGAATTCTGAAGATGACCTAAATCGGTGGGACTCTCAGATGAAACAAGATGCCAGCAGATTTGATGTGAGTTTTCCAAACAGCATAATTAAGAGAGACAGCCTTCGAAAGAGGTCTGTACGTGACTTGGAACCTGGTGAGGTGCCTTCTGATTCTGATGAAGATGGAGAACACAAATCCCACTCACCCAGAGCCTCTGCATTATATGAAAGCTCTCGATTGTCTTTTTTATTGAGGGACAGAGAAGACAAACTACGTGAGCGAGATGAAAGACTCTCCAGTTCTTTAGAAAGGAACAAATTTTACTCTTTTGCATTGGATAAGACAATCACACCAGACACAAAGGCTTTGCTTGAGAGAGCTAAATCGCTCTCTTCATCTCGAGAAGAAAATTGGTCTTTTCTCGACTGGGACTCCCGATTTGCTAATTTTCGAAACAACAAAGATAAAGAAAAGGTTGACTCTGCTCCGAGACCTATTCCATCCTGGTACATGAAAAAGAAGAAAATTCGGACGGACTCAGAAGGAAAAAGGGTTGATAAAAAAGATGATCATAAAGAAGAAGAACAGGAAAGGCAAGAGTTGTTTGCTTCTCGTTTTTTACATAGCTCAATCTTTGAGCAAGATTCCAAGCGGTTGCAGCACCTAGAGAGAAAAGATGAAGAATCTGATTTCATTTCTGGTAGGCTATATGGGAGACAGGTATCTGATGGAGCAAACAGCACAACTGATTTGATTCAAGAGCCAGTAGTTCTTTTCCATAGCAGATTTATGGAACTCACACGAATGCAACAGAAAGAAAAAGAAAAAGACCAAAAACCCAAAGAGGCTGAGAAACAAGAAGATGCAGAGGATCATCCCAAGACCCCAGAATCTACTTCTGAGAACAGAGAGTCTGAACTGAAAACTCCGTCTTCAACTGGACCGCTGCCTAGTGTCACTGTTGTAACTCCAGAGTCAGCATCGTTACCACTGGAGAAGACAGTTACCACTGGTGAAAAAACAGGAGAGGTGCCTTTGATGACAGAAGAGAAGACTTTGGAGCTGGCCTCTGTCTCAGAAGAAGCAAAACCGCTGTCTGACCCAGCTCCCATTCCTGCAGAACAGTCCGACCAAGTAGATTTGCCCCCAGGAGTAGACACCAATAAAGATGCTGCCAGGACTCCACTGGTTGTTGAAGAAAGTTCATCAGTTGACCAGCTGCCTTATTTAGATGCCAAGCCTCCAACTCCTGGGGCCTCATTTTCCCAGGTAGAGGTCAGTGTAGGTCCAGAACCTGACAGAACACAGCCACTTTCAAATGCGACTCAGAAGCCTGAGGAAACTGATGAACCAAAAGCAGAAAAGCCGAGCGCACCTGCTAATGTTGAAGCTGATGTAAATCAAAAAACTGAAGCTGTTCCTGAGGTTCAGCCTCAAGCTTCTGAAGATACAGAGATTGAGCCTCCAGTTGCTGCAAAAGAAAAAAAGCCAAACAAAAGTAAGCGCTCCAAGACCTCCACCCAGGCAGCTGCCACAGGTCTCGTGGAGAAGCCGGTCACGAGGAAGAGTGAGAGGATAGACCGGGAGAGACTCAGGCGGTCCAGTTCTCCTCGTGGGGAAGCACAGAAGCTCTTAGAATTGAAGATGGAGGTAGAGAAGGTTACGAGGACTGCCTCTAAAAACTCGGCTGTGGACCCTGAACATCCTGAGCCAAGTTTGCCCCTCAGCCGAGCAAGGCGCCGGAATGTGAGGAGCGTCTATGCAACCATGGGTGACCATGAAAGCCGCTCTCCCATCAAGGAGCCTGTCGAGCAACCGAGAGTGACCAGGAAGAGACTGGAGCGAGAGCTTCAGGAGGCAGCGGCAGTACCCACCGCCCCCAGGAGGGGGAGGCCTCCAAAAACACGCCGCCGAGCCGATGACGAGGAGGAGACGGAGACGAAGGAACCTGTGGAGACACTCAAACCAGCTGAGGGATGGAGGTCCCCCCGGACCCAAAAACCAGTAGCTGCTGGCGGCCCACAAGGGAAAAAGGGGAAAAATGAGCCCAAAGTTGATGCTGAACGTTCTGAGGCCACCACTGACATGAGTCTTCAAGTAAATGTGAAAGAAAATAACCAAAAATCCAAGGCTGATAAAGAAGAAGCAGGAAGCGAACATAAACGTGACAAAAAAGAGATTAGCACAGACAAAAATTCATCTGACACTCTGCCAGTTGAAGTGGTGGAGAAAAAAACAGCCCCTGAAAAAAACTCTAAGTCAAAGAGAGGAAGATCTCGAAATTCTAGGTCAGCAGTGGACAAATCTGCAAATCTGAAAAATGTGGATGCCAGTGTCAATCCCAGCGTGACTGCAGGCCCTTTGGGGCTGGCAGAGGAGAAGGAAGCTGGGGTCATGGCAGTGTCCCCTGAGAAGAGTGGGCATCCTCAGGAGGAAGGTGGTATATCATCCCAAGTCAGCAGTGAACCAGCAGATCCAGACAAGGAGCCAGAGAAGGAAGACATGTCTTCCTCTAAGCCATCCCCAGAAGCAAATCAGTTAGCCAGGCAGATGGAGCTGGAGCAGGCCGTGGAGAACATTGCAAAGCTCACTGAGACTGCCGCTGCCGCCTTCAAGGCAGCGGCCACAGACGCATCAGAGGGCCTCTCCGCAGAGGACGGGGACAAGCCCCCACACCAAGCGAGTGAAACAGAACTGGCTGCGGCCATTGGCTCCATCATCAATGACATTTCTGGGGAGCCAGAAAACTTCCCAGCACCCCCACCTTACCCTGCAGAATCACAGACAGATCTACAGCCCCGCTCTCAGGTGGTGCAGCCGCCTGGGGAAGGAATGGAGCCTGAGACCAATGAGGCTGTGTCTGGCATCTTGGAGACTGAAGCTGGTACAGAATCTTCTGGGCCACCAGTTAGTGCCCCTGACCGCTCAGCAGGCCCTGCCAATACCAAGGAAGCTGGCAGGAACAGCAGCGAAACCACCCACCCAGTGCTGGAAGCCAAACGATCTAAAGAAGCAGAAGTTGCTCTTGCTCGGAAAGACAAAGGGCGCCAGAAGACGCGATCACGACGCAAACGAAATACAAACAAGAAAACAGCTACTATAGAGACCCGAGTCCCTGAGCCTGACCCAGTTCAAAGCAGGAGTCCTGCCACAAATGAGGGGAGCACAGTACAGCCCTCAGAAACTCCAGAGGAAGAAAAGCAGACTGAGAAGCCCCCACCCACCCCACCAGAGTCCTGTGCTTCTGATCCCAGCACAGTTCCATCTGTGGAGAATTTGTCCCAAGAAAGCAGTGTTGAAGAAAAGACTCCAGCCATAGCGCCTCCACTCCCGGACCTTCTCCCGCCCTCAGAGCCAGCCCCGGTGGAGGAGGAGCCTCATGCCAGATTCAAGGTGCACTCTATCATTGAAAGTGACCCAGTGACCCCACCCAGTGACCCCAGCTTACCCATCCCCACAATTCCTTCTGTGACTGCAGCAAAGCTCCCACCTCCTGTCACTCCTGTGGGGCTCCCACACCAGAGTCCCCCTACTAAGGTGACAGAGTGGATCACAAGGCAGGAGGAACCTCGGTCTCAGTCTGCCCCGTCTCCAGCTCTTCCCCCAGACACAAAAGCCTCTGACCTCGATACCAGCTCCAGTACCCTGAGGAAGATCCTCATGGACCCGAAGTATGTGTCTGCTACGGGCATCACTTCCACAAGTGTCACAACTGCCATTGCAGAGCCTGTCAGCGCTGCACCTTGTCTGCATGAGGCACTGCCCCCTCCAGGTGAATCGAAGAAGCTTCTTCTGGAAGAAAAGCCAGCAGCTCCAGTCACCAACACCTCCGACACACAGGCCTCAGAGGTTCCAGTAGCCACTGACAAAGAAAAGGTGGCTCCTGTCATCGCTCCCAAAATCACTTCTGTCATCAGCCGGATGCCTGTCAGCATTGACTTGGAGAATTCACAAAAAATAACTCTGGCAAAACCAGCGCCTCAAACCCTGACTGGCCTGGTGAGTGCTCTGACCGGCCTGGTGAATGTCTCCTTGGTCCCAGTGAATGCTCTGACCGGCCCAGTGAATGCCCTGAAAGGCCCTGTGAAGGGCTCAGTGGCCACGCTGAAGGGTTTGGTGAACACTCCTGCTGGCCCTGTGAACGTCCTGAAGGGGCCTGTGAACGTCCTGACGGGGCCTGTGAATGTTCTCACCACCCCGGTGAACACTGCCGCAGGAGCAGTGACGGTCACGGCGGGTGCGGGCACTGCTGCCTCTGGTGGGGGGACTGCCACAGTGGCAGGTGCGGTGACGGTGGCTGGCGCAGTGATTGCACCATCAGCAAAGTGCAAACAGAGATCCAGCATCAATGAAAACACTCGGTTCCACCCAGGGTCTATGTCTGTGATCGATGACCGTCCGGCAGACACAGGCTCCGGCGCCGGGCTGCGTGTGAACACTTCTGAAGGCGTCGTGCTCCTGAGCTATTCCGGGCAAAAGACTGAAGGCCCTCAGCGGATCAGCGCCAAGATCAGCCAGATCCCCCCAGCGAGCGCGATGGACATTGAATTTCAGCAGTCGGTGTCCAAGTCCCAGGTCAAAGCCGATTCTGTCACAGCATCACAGCCCCCACCCAAAGGTCCCCAAGCTCCTTCCGGCTATGCAAATGTGGCCACCCATTCTACTCTGGTGTTAACTGCCCAGACATATAACGCATCTCCTGTGATTTCATCTGTGAAGGCCGACCGCCCATCCTTGGAGAATCCTGAGCCTATCCACCTCTCTGTGTCCACCCCTGTCACCCAGGGTGGCACAGTGAAGGTTCTCACCCAGGGCATAAACACACCCCCAGTGCTGGTTCACAACCAGCTGGTCCTCACCCCAAGCATAGTCACTACTAATAAAAAGCTTGCTGACCCCGTCACCCTCAAAATAGAGACCAAGGTCCTTCAGCCAGCTAACCTGGGGTCCACTCTCACCCCCCACCACCCTTCTGCTGTGCCCAGCAAACTGCCCGCAGAAGTGAACCACACCGCCTCAGGACCCAGTACCCCAACAGACAGAACAGTTTCTCATTTGGCGGCCACGAAGCCAGATGCACCTTCTCCTCGCTCCGGTGGGCCTGCTCCATCCCCGTTCCCGAGGGCTTGCCACCCCAGCAGCACCACATCCACTGCTCTCTCCACTAATGCTACAGTCATGCTGGCTGCAGGCATTCCTGTGCCTCAGTTCATCTCCAGCATACACCCAGAGCCTTCTGTCATCATGCCGCCCCACAGCATCACCCAGACTGTGTCCCTTAGTCACCTGTCCCAGGGAGAGGTGAGGATGAACACGCCCACGCTGCCCAGCATCACCTACAGCATCCGGCCAGAGGCACTTCACTCTCCTCGGGCTCCTCTGCAGCCCCAGCAGATAGAGGTCAGGGCCCCACAGCGGGCAGGCACACCCCAGCCAGCCACAGCCGCTGTGCCCGCCCTGGCCTCCCAGCACTCTCTGGAGGAAGAAGTGCATTATCACCTCCCTGTGGCTCGAGCCACAGCCCCTGTGCAGTCAGAGGTGCTGGTCATGCAGTCCGAATACCGCCTGCACCCGTACACTGTGCCCCGGGATGTGAGGATCATGGTGCATCCCCATGTGACGGCAGTCAGCGAGCAGCCCCGAGCAGCAGATGGGACGGTGAAGGTGCCACCGACGGGCAAGGCCCCTCCGCAGCCAGGGAAGGATGCTGCCAAGACAGCAGATGCCAAGGCAGCCCCCACCCCTGCCCCTCATGGCGAGGCCCGCATCCTCACAGTCACCCCCAGCAACCAGCTCCAGGGGCTGCCCCTGACCCCACCTGTGGTGGTGACCCACGGGGTGCAGATCGTGCACTCCAGTGGGGAACTATTTCAGGAGTACAGGTACGGAGACATCCGCACCTACCATGGCCCGGCCCAGCTCACTCACACGCAGTTTCCCGCTGCTGCCTCCATGGGCCTGCCTACCCGGACCAAGGCGCCTGCCCAGGTGAGAGTACCAACAATCAGCTCCTGGGCATAGTAGTGGCTGAGGCCTGAGAAATAAGTTGCCTTTTTTGTGGGTTTAAAGAGCAGCTTTCTAATTTTCAGGATGAAGGGATCAGATCACTGCATACAGCTCAGGGACTTGAGAAGGAGCTCTTTGTGGGAACAGGTGGAGTGGCAGCTCCTGCCTGTGGGGGTGAGGAGGGAGGGAGTGGGGGACATCCACCAGGACCCTCCATCTGGATGCCCGAGCACATCACCATCTGGTTAAAACCCCTTCTGTGGGCCTGCTGATAGGATACGCCCTGCATCCGACCCTGCCCAGGGGCCCATGGCTGGTTGGTTATGGGCAGGGTGTAGTGCGTAGCAGACTCTGACTCTGTTGCCCGTCTTCTCGCCCATCCCCAGGGCCCCACTCCTGAAGGTGAGCCCCTACAGCCTGCCCAGCCCGCCCAGCCCACGCAGGCTGCTCAGCCTCCACAGCCCATCCAGCCCGCCCAGCTCAGCCAACCAAGCCAGCCACCCAGCAGTAAGATGCCTCAGGTCTCCCAGGAGGCGAAGGGGACCCAGACGGGAGTAGAACAGCCTCGCCTCCCACCTGTACCTGCAAACAGGCCAACTGAGCCTCATGCCCAGGTTCAGAGGGCACAGGTGGAAACAAGTCAGACCTCTTATCCCTCCCCCGTGTCTGTCTCCATGAAGTCTGACCTCCCAGCACCTCTGCCTGCTCAGGCTGCTCCAAAGCAGCCGCTGTTTGTCCCCACAACCTCAGGCTCCAGCACCCCTCCAGGACTGGCTCTGCTGCACGGTGAAGCCCAGCCCACCCCCAAACAGGATTCCTCTCCACACTTGACTTCCCAGAGGCCTGTGGATATGGTCCAGCTTCTGAAGGTAAGCCTGGGCAGGGGCCTCTCCTGCTGCCCTCCAGGCTTTGTGCTGTTTACTGTCCTGAGGGCCCCACTTGACTTAGGCTAGCAAGCTGCTGCCTGGAGCCATGGCCAGCATGGCTCTGCTTTCCAGCTGTGAACTCACTTTGTTTGTTTCCCTATGAACAGAAGTATCCCATTGTGTGGCAGGGCCTGCTGGCCCTCAAGAACGACACAGCTGCTGTGCAGCTCCACTTCGTCTCTGGCAACAACGTCCTGGCCCATCGTTCCCTGCCCCTCTCCGAAGGAGGTCCCCCACTGAGGATTGCCCAGAGGATGCGGCTGGAGGCCACACAGCTGGAAGGGGTTGCCCGAAGGATGACGGTAGGACTGGGCCCTGCTCCCTCCACAGGGTGGGAAGGCGTGGGCAGCCATGTACCTGTGTCCCGGCCTGTCACAGGGTGCAGTAATGGCATTCTTGGAGCAGACAAGAGGGGTATGTTCTGTCTCCCCTGGGAGTGTAAATTGCCTTCAGACCCCAAAACAAGGCTTTTTTCATTTCAGCAAGCTATGAGAGTGGGCTTTAAGGTCGTCTCAGAGGCAGGGGCTTTTGTGGACTTGGGAGCCAAATTCCCTGGGCTGGACATGCCTCTGCATGGGCTGCTGTTCTGTGGGGCGGAGGCCCTGATCGCTGATGGCTGCCTCTGCTCCAGGTGGAGACAGATTACTGTCTGCTGCTGGCTCTCCCCTGCGGCCGTGACCAAGACGATGTCGTGAGCCAGACCGAGTCCCTCAAGGCTGCCTTCATCACCTATCTCCAGGCCAAGCAGGCAGCGGGAATCATTAACGTTCCCAATCCTGGCTCCAATCAGGTCAGCCTGGGGGCTGGGGCCTTTTGGCACACAGCAGGAGGCTGGTCTCAAGCTGGTCAGGCAGTCTAACTAGGCTGGTGGCATAGGCAACAAGATGCCAGCCAACAAGAGGAGTCTAGGAAAGTCCTGGAGGAGGTGGGCAAAGGGCATTCTGGGTGGAGGAAATGAGCAGAGTGTATGGGTAGGGCCACCACTGCCCATCCTGAGATAGCCAAGGACAGCTGGAACAGCAGGGTTTTCTTTGGCTTCATGGTATAGAAGAGGTTCCCAGGGAGTGAGTTCACATTAGCTTTCTAACACCTAGGTGCTTTCTGGTGGATGAAAGTCATGGAGACAAGCTGGTTGGGAAACGGACTCTATCTGGCTCTCTGCCTTGGGCCTCCCTCTTCAGGGCCCCCAGTTGGACATGTTTTCAGGAGGAACGGTAGTGGGGTGGGTGATGTGAACCCAGGGGTCCCATTTTGCTATCCTTCTCCCTTCTCCAGCCCGCCTATGTGCTGCAGATCTTCCCGCCCTGTGAGTTCTCTGAGAGTCACCTGTCCCGACTGGCCCCTGACCTCCTTGCCAGCATCTCCAACATTTCTCCCCACCTCATGATTGTCATCGCCTCTGTGTGAACCACTGAATGGTCACCACCGGTGTACTTCCCTAAGGCTCTGCTGCAAAAAATAAACATAGGACAACCTAGCCAAGTGGAGGAAGAAGCTGCCGAAGGGGACGTACTCCACTGCCAGACGCCAGCCTCGCCCTCCTGCCCGCCCGCCCGGCTCAGTCGGACAGACCCCCCCTGGGCAGTGGTGCTGCTACTTGTATGTTTACATGACATTTAGCCCAAGGACATACCACCGACCGACAGACGCTGCAGACACCTTGGGGCTAGGTGTGCTCTCCTCTTTTTGGAGAGAAGGAACAGGGCAGTGGAATTTTTTTGTTGTTTTGTTTTTAAGAAACAAGAGAACAGAACTGCCTTTGCACTAAATTAGTGACTTGGACTTTTGCACAGTGAAGACAGGCTGTGACCCTCTGGATATCTTGGTGTACGTGAACACACACTGAGGACGCTCACATAGGACTTGGAACTTCTGCTGAAACCCTGGGGTCAAGGAACATTTCATTGGGTTGTTTTGTCCCCATTCCTCCCTTCCCCTTGATCATTTGGGTGTCATCTTTCTTAATTCTCCTGCTGCCACCATCTTTGATTCACCTGGGATGTACAGTTTACAATCCAACAAAAGCAGAGGATTTTCTTTCTTGGTGGGATATGCAGAACTTGGGATGTGTGTATATATAAATATATAATATATATAAATATATATAATACTGACTTAAAAAATCAGATTCCCCTGACATACATTTTTTTTAATCTGTGCCAAAAATGTGTTTTCAGAGAAAATCTTATTTTCATACTCAGACTTTGTATTGTCACTCACTTGTATACGTGCGCTTCGTTTCAGCACGGGCCCTGCCCCCGTGGTTTGGAAGTGTCACATACACACACACACACACACACACACACACACACACACACAGACTGGCTTCCCCTCTTCCTGATACCTTGACCTCTCCCTGCAACTTCCTAACACTTATTAATTTATGAAACTGTTTTTCTCAGCGCAGTTTTGTTTTGTGTGTCCATTGGATTACAAACTTTATTAAAAAATACAAAACACGTCAAGTGTGGATGTGATTGTCACTTGGGTGGGAGGAGCGAGGGGCCTTGGCTTGTGGAACAGCTGGCCCTCATCCCATTTTTGCTTTCTCCACCCAACCCGCCTGAGTTTGGATATGAGACCTTTTCCTTTCTGCCACTTAATTCTAAGGATCACTCTATCTTAGGGAAATTTCCAGTATGGACTGGACTGAACTGGTTACTGGGTAACTTGGAAGGCACTTCACATTTAGATGCAGAATAAAACCACCCTCACGCAAACTCGAAAGTGTCTTTGTCTTCTGCCCCATCCTCCTCTGGGTGTGGTGATGCAGGCTGGCCCTGCAGCAGCCTCCAGACAGGAGGATGGGGTGGGTGGGCCATGCTTTCCCTGCTACTGGACCCCATACAAGCTGGGGGAACAGGAAAACGGACCACAGAGCTGGTAGTCTCACTTGAAATATCCACAGAGTTCCTCCAAACAGACCTACACTTTTGGTGCAAGAAGATGGTGCCATCTCCAAGTGAGGTTACAGCTGCTGAGGACGGACTGTGTGGAAAAGGGGAAGAGACGGCATCTCACTGCCCTGCTGACGTGAGTGAGAATGACTTGCTGCTCGTAGTTTAAGCATTGCTGTGTCCCCCACCTCCTCATCAAAGCTCCTGAATGCTCATTCCTGACCCTTCAGGCCCTCAGCCTGGTAGTAGAGACTCCATTGATTCAGGGCAAGTAACCGTTGCCAGAAGATGGCACTGACTTGGCCAGATCCTCTGGCCGGGTTCCTGTGGAGTGTGGGGCCTTCCTGCTTCCCCAAACCCAACAGACTTGGCCTCCTGGGCCTGGCTCTCTGCCCACCTGCTGCTCTGGCTGAGTGGGCCCCTGAGCTGGGTGCTCACTTGGTTGCCTGGATCCTGGTAAGCAGCTGTGACCAGCCCTGCTGTGCCCCGTAGCAGACAAGAGAGGTCAGGTCCTAAAGCTGAACAGGCGAGAGGCCCAGAGGAAACTGGATGAGAGGGTGGTGTGTGTGGAGCTGCAGTCCCTGGCTCTGAATGTGCTGCCCACATCCAGCTTGGGGCCAAGAAGCCAGCTTGCTTCTAGATAGGTCCCAAGGCAGCTGTCCGATTCCACAGGAGGAAGAGCCTGGCTTTCTCAAGAAGGTCCTGCCAGCTGGTCCCTGGGTGGGGCACAGCTGCCAGCTCCCACCCCACCCGACAGGGAGCTATAGGCAGCATTAGAAAATAATCAAATTTATTCTCTCTAGGGAGTGGGGCCACCCCTCTCAGTTCTAGGGTGCCATCCATCCTTAAATAAACAGGAGGAAGAGGGATGCCTGCTCACTCAGCAGGCGGTGGACAGTCAGGGGCTGCAGGGGGTGTCTCCGCCAGAGCAGGCTGGCCATCAGCCCCATCCCGAGGGCGGAAGACCAGCTCCCCTGCCTGCAGCACCTGCCCAGCTGGCCACGTGCTGCCCGGTCCGTACTGCTGGTAAAAGTCCGCATCGGTCTGGAACATGACGAGTGCCTGGGCTGTGTGGATCCGCACGTGCTGGGCCAGGCTATTGGCGTCCAGGAACTTGTCCCCACAGGAGTCACAGGCATAGAGGATGTGGGTATTGGGGTCTGTGGGAGGTAGGGGCTGTGGTCAGGAAGGGAAGCACTCTTGGGGTCCACCAGCTTTCATCCCCCACCCACAGTGGCCCCTCTCACCTTCTTCCTGCACTTGCTTCACAGCTTTACTGATCTCAGCTTTAAGTACTTCTGTCTCGTCAGCAGTCACTGCAGCCCCCACTGGTACCACTGTGGGAAGAGTCAGCAAGGCCTATCAAGGTCAGAGGCGCCTGCCCCTTGATTGTCACCCCGAGGCAAGCTGTTTGGGACCACCCTCTGCTGCCCAGAGCCCGCACCTGTGAGCTGAGTGACAGCCGTTGCCGCCAGCGCCTCAGTGGCCAGTGTGACCATGTCATCAACAGTGACCACGCTGACCTCGCCACCCTCCTCTGGCTCTAGGATTTTGATGCCTGCCTTGCCCTGGTGCACGGTCTTCACGTGAGAACGCAAGTTGTCCACCCGGTTGAAGCCACGACCGCACTTGTCACACAGGTAAGGCTTCTCTCCTGGTGGGGAAGGCAAGGTTCTCTCCTGCCATTGGGGTGTTGGGGGAGGACCTTGTGGCCTTCAGCTTCCCCAGCAGCCCTGTCTTTTCCAGCACAAATGCTCTGGGGTGGCCACCAGAGCTGCTCAGAAGCCCCCAGTGGCTCCTGTGCCTTCCGGAAGCACTAAGAAAATGGAGTCCTCATTTGAATTGAACTTCTTTCACAGCCACCTTTAGCAAGTGCCAGCACTCAAGGCTGGGACCTGGGGGAACCTTCCTTCCCACTACTGGCCCCTGGGTGCAAGGGCTAGGCCGGGACAGAGGCGCAGGGAGCACACTCACCAGTGTGGATTATGATGTGCTTGGACAGGTCACCCACATTCACGAAGGCCTTGCTGCACACACTGCACTTGTGAGGACGGATGTTGTCGTGGTGGCGAATGTGATTGGCCAGCTGGCTGGACTGGACAAATCTGCAGGCCAGAGAGGGAGGGGCTTGCACTGAATTGCCCCGGCCAGGGAGCCTGGCCCAGGCCTCCTGCCCCACCTTCTCAGTTAGAGAGGACCCCTGGGACCGCCCCCTGAGCTGGGGCATTCTTCCCAGTTCCCAATCGAGCACTAAGTTTGTTCTGTGACCCCTTCACCGTGCAGAGTGCCGAGGGACCCCACAGTGCCCGGGCAGGGGCAGGACCTCTTGCCGCAGCGCTCGCAGACATAGGGCTTCTCCCCGGTGTGCTGGCGCACGTGGGCAATGAGGGAGCTGGCCTGGGTGAAGGCCTTGCCGCACATCACACACTGGCACGGCTTCTCGCCTGCGGACACGGGGCAGGTGTTTGGTGCCTGCCCCTCCCAGAGGGCCTTCCCCAGCCCCCAGGAACCGCGGGGGGTGCCACCCACCTGTGTGGATTCGGACGTGCCGCTGCAGAGCCCCAGGGTCGGCAAACTGCCGCTGGCAGTGGACGCACACGTAGGGCTTCTCCCCACTGTGGATGCGAAGGTGCCGCTTGAGGTTCCCTGTGGTGAGACCGAGGGCGGGCCTGGCAAGGGGCGCCACCGGGTGGTTGAGATGGGGAGGGGTGCGGGGACAGCCAAGGCGCCCTGGCCTACCTGAGGTGGTGAACTGCTTTCCACACTCTCGGCACTTGAGGGGCCCATCCGCGATGTGGATCTTCAGGTGGGCCTTCAGATTCCCCACCTATGCCGGGCAGGGGTCAGAGGGCCACCCATAAAACGTGGCCTCCACAGCCCCTCCCGCCAGGGAACACTGGTCCTCCCAGGGGCCCGCCCGTGGATGGCGCCATCTTCCTCGCAGCCAACAGCATGGTGCAGGTCCCTGCCATGAAGGGGAGAACTGCCCACCCCAGTTCTTTCTGGCCTGAACCCCATCCTGACTCAAGTGGCCTCCCAGTTTCCTCAGCAGAGAGGTCACGGGCTGGATCGTGGGCAAGGGTCATTTTCTAATTCTGCCACCATCATCTTGCTTCCTCACTAAGCCGGCCTCTCCTGGAGCAGGGGCTGGCCTCCCCTCCCCTGCCTTCCCCGGCCCTGCCCTCCTGCACACCTGGTTGAACTTCTTGTCGCAGTGAGGGCACTTGTGCTCCTTGTCGGTGTCGTGGGTCTCCAGGTGGCGCATCTTGGAGGTGGGGTCGGAGAAGGAGCGGCCGCAGTAGTCACACTGGTAGGGCTTCTCCCCGCTGTGCACCAGCTGGTGACGCTTGAGGTTGCCCGACGTCGTGAAGAGCTTGCCGCAGCCCTCGCAGCGGTAGCGGGCCTCGCCCGAGTGCCGCTTCTTGTGCAGGTTCAGCAGGCTGATGAGCCGGTAGCTCTTGCCACACTCCTCACAGCCGTAAGGCTTCAGCGGGCTGGTGGTGAGAAGGTGACAGGGAAAGGAGGGGTCGCTGGGCGCCACGGCTGGGGCAGGATGAGGGCGAGGCCGCGGGTGGCATGGTGGTGGGGGCCGACCTGTGCGTCTTCTCGTGGGCCTTGCAGGCGGCGGGGTCGGAGAATGCCTTGCTGCACTCCCGGCACGAGAAGGGCTTCTCGCCTGTGTGGATGCGGATGTGCCGCTTGAAGTTGCCCGTGTGTGTGAACTCCTTCCCACAGTCCTGCAGGGCGCAGCGGGAAGGGGCGTGAGGGGCTGCGCGGGCCGGGGGGCGGGGAGGGCCGGCACCACCTGCGCCGCACCTCGCACTTGTGGATGACCGAGCCATACGCCTTGGACTCTGTGCGGTCCCCGTAGGTGCCCGAGCGCAGGCCGCGGGCCTCAGCGCCCAGCTCCTGGCCTGAGTCCGTGCTCGCCGTCTCCTCACTCTCCTCAGGGGCCTCTCCCTTCTCCAGCGGCAGCCCCTCTTCCTTGACCACAGCGCCCTCCTCCTCTCGCTCTTTTCCCTTCCTGGCTGGCTCCACCTCCATTTCTGCCGCGAGAAGGGCAGGCACTGAGGCGCCTGGGAGGGCGAGAAGGGGCCTCCAAAGGACATGCCCTTAGAGCCAGGCAAATGCCAGGAAGCTGGCCTGGCAGCCAGCCGTGTCAGGCCTGGGGCTCCTCCCTGCACTCTGTGCTGTCCACGCAGGCAGGCCTGTGCTGCCTGTGGTACCCGTGCACTGCAGATGAAGGATCCTCAGGCCTGGCCCAGTGCAGACACCTGCTGCCTCGGGGATGCTGTGGGCCCGCCCCCTAGGGACCCCTGGCTGGCTGCACAGCGGGAAGGGTGCTGCCAGCCGACAGGCATTCGGTGGGGGGGCAGTGGGCTGCAAGGGTGCTCAGCTCCGGAAAGGGCATCGTCACCACTCCTGGGCTAACAGGAAGCAGGCCAGGGTGCGCAGCCGAGAAACTCATGTCAGAATTCCAGACTCAGAAAAGATGATGTCGGCCCAAAGGCTAAAGTCAAGGGTGGGACCGCTAGGTGAAGGCTGCATGAAGGGCTCAGCTGAGGGAGGGGGGGCCCTGAGGAACGCATGGGGGAGGCCAGCCTGGCCAGGAGGAGGTACCTTGCTCAGAGCTCTCTGACAAGGCGGCCTCAGCTTCAGCGGCAGCCATGCCACTGGTGGGGTCGGACTTGAGCTCCACCGACGGCAGCTCCCGGGGGGCGTCGGCCTTCTCCGTCTGCTCTGCACCTGGGATGGCATGTGGGGACACTGAAGGCTGAGGTGGGACTCTCTGTCCAGGGACGAATGGCTCTCCTGGACCAGGCCTGGTAGTGGCTGTGGCCCAGGGTTGGGGGCTCAGCACGCCCGAACCCATGTTTAGGCCTTTGCTCCGGCTGGAACAGAGGCCCCAGAACAAGCCGCGGGTCATGCTGCGGGACTGGAGCTTAAGGGGCATAGCTGCCGGTGCCACCCTCGCTCTCCGCCCAGGAGCACCCCGAGGATGCCCCTCACTGCACTGGCCCAGGCTTCTGGGAGGTGAAGGGGCAGCCAGCTGGGGCCTCAGCATCACAACTCACCACTGGCCGTGCTCTCGGCCTGGCCGCCCCGCTCCTCTTTGGGTTCCCTGCCTGGGCCTATGGGTGGACTGCTTCCAGCTGGCTCCAGCTGGCTCAGTGTGGTGGCAGCAGTCTTCTCCTCTTTGGCTCTCTTGTCCTCTCCTGGAGACAGAACAGGACAGACCTGCCATTTCCCACTGGATGCCCACCACTGGGAGGGGCGAGGTGGCCCAGAACTTGCTAGCTCTTCCGGATCCTCCCTTGGGATACATCTAAGGAGTGATTTGTTGGTTAGTTCATTCAACAAGTTATTCACAGGGCACCGGCTCTACACGGGGCTCGGGAACACAGCCGTTACCGCTGCTGCTTCTGCGAAGCTCACTCATGAGACGGTGACTCTGGCCAGAGGTCCGTGCTTAGGAGAGAAGTGTGGTTCTCTGAGGGTATGCTGCCGGAACCTGGCCACACTGGCATTGGGGGCTTTTCAGAGGCGGCGGGGAGTAAGAGGAAGGGCATGGGAGGAGAGAGCTGCAGGGACAAAACCCGAGGGCAGAGGCCTTGGACCAGACATGGCTCCTGGTTCTGGGCAGTGGGGTACAAAGGAAGCTGGTGAAAGGTGGGCAAGGGGTAGACACAAGGGCCCTCTGAAAGGCCTTTCTCAGACTTTACTAAGCTAGTTCTCACCAGCATCCCACATGCAGGCAAGGCCGGATAAGGAGACTTAGGTCCAGAGAAGGGAGACAGCCGGCAGAGCCCCCATCCAAAGCCCCTGCTCAGGAACAGCCTGCCGATAATCGTACCTTCCATGGCTGAGGCCGTTGTGTTCTCCCCAGGGCTGGTGACCGGCTCAGCGAATGACTTGAGGGCATGGCAGGCTGTGATGATGTCCTGCATCTGCAGGAAGCTGGCCACAGCCAGCACATCGTCCACATTCTCAGAGCTCAGGCTCAGCTTGGCTGTGTACATAAAATCCAGCACCTGCCCCAGGCCTGCCAAGAACACACACAGCCGTCTCAGACCCACCTCAAGGAACGGGCACCGGCAGCCTGCCAGCCACTCCAGTTAGCAGCAGGATCCAGGGATTTGTGAAGAGCAGAGTGACAGGTCACCATCTCCCCACCTCCTGTTCCGGGGGAGAGGCAGGCAATGGGATTCTCAGCCCAGACAACAGCCCCCAAAAGCAGCACACCCACAGAGCACAGAGGGTGTGGACGCCCACCCTGCACACCCACCCTGCCACTACACTTCCCCACCACAGCGTGTCAGCCTCAGGGCTCTGCCTCTATCTCCAGGCTCCAGACCAGTCACCTGACCTCTCTGGGTCTCAGTTTCTCCATCTGTAAAATGGGGAAACAGCACCTTGTCCCAACAGCATGTCATAGCATTCTAAGTTGGGAGCCCAAATCCTTCCCAAGGCCTTCCTAACACTCTACCTGGCCCCAACTCTGGCCATGCCTATCATGTTTAGCACTGGGGTAGGGGGCTCAGGACTGACTCAGCAATGGCAAGGGGTGGGGAGCTCAGAGCCACCTGTTCTCTGGCCCTTCTGCTGACCCTGTCCTGTGTTCACTCTGGCCTGGAGCTTAATGGTGAACTCTTCCAGCCAGTTTTCCCTTTACCACCTGCTCCCAGTCAAAACAGTCCCCCAAATGTGGCAGGAACTTGGTACCACATGCTCACGTCCTGAATCCTGTATGGGAGACCCAGAACACCCCACAGCTTGAAGGTGGTTGCTCCCAGGAGGGCAGGGGCTGTGTCTGGAGAGCCTTGCGTGGCATAGGGCTGGCCACAGTTTCTGGCCCTCAACAACCTTGACCTTGGACTCAACAGGGTACCTGCCGCGTTACTGATGTCCAGATGCACCACATCCTTCTGGTCCACAAAGAGCATCTTGAAATACTCGCTGCAGGCTGCCAGCACTGCTTTATGGGCCTTGAAGTCAACACCATCCACCACAAAAGTGCAGTCACACAGAAGCCCCAGCTGCCGCTGCTGGTTCAGCTGCTCCAAGACATGCCGGCTGTGCTGGGGAAAATCCATGGCTGGGGAAAGCCAAAGGGCCTCATGTCAGCACAGAGGAAGGATGCTAAGCGGTCTTGACAGCCAACCCCAAAGCACCCAGATGAGAACTGCTGGGGAGGTGGGGAGAATTAAAACAAATCCACAAAGGGCAAATAACTCTAGATAGGCTCTGCAAGCCAAGACTGGCCAAGGGCACCTAGGTTCCTGGGTTTACTGGCCAGGAAAGTTCCCAACACCCAAAAGCATCCAGGGACCAACACAAAGCAGCCACCTATGGGTCCTGCCAGGTAATGACATTAAAAAGTAAAAACCAAACACAAGACATCAATTCTTATTAGCATTTTTAAAAAATAAACATGGTCAGTTTAACATTGTTTACAAAAAGAATGTGTGACAATCACAGAATAAAGGAAAGGTCTTTGAACTGGATATACTCGGCTTTGTGAAAACCTATTTTGTTCTCACTTTTTTTAGTCTGTCCACGCAGGTAACATTGGCAGGTGTTCTGGGGGCAGTTCGGGAACCGGCCCTCTCCTGCTGTGCCCACAGGCCTCTGTGCAGACTCCCCCAGCTTCTGGCAGCGCACTGCCCCCCCCCCCCCGATTCAAGGGCTCAGGGAACTATATAAAGTTGGGGAGTTCTCTGCCTCCACACTGTCCCTAGAGAGGGAATGAACTCTGATCCTGGCCCCACGAGCTGCTGGCCTGGCTGCAGTTTCTCTGTAAAAGACCTCACTTAATGCCTGAAAATCCCACAACTGGCTCAGGTAAAAATGCTCAGAAAAATTCCAATGAACCACAGCAGTGGTGACTGAATAAGTGTCTGAAACAGCTTGCTTCCCCCTCAGCACCACCGGAGTCAGTCTCAAGATCACGTTTTCTAGGGAAAATAGGCAGGCCCTCCTTGTGAGAGAGAACCAATTTCAAAATACAAGTCAACAGCCACTTCTGGGGCCACACTGCACAGATCCAGCAGGGCCAGGCTGTCACACTCTGGCCCAGGATCTGTAAGGGGCAGTGGTTTCTCTTCTGGCTCTTCTGGAACCTCTTCTCTGAGGCCTGGTCTGCTCAGGGCTGCCCTGGGCTGTTTCTGGCAGGTAAGAAGGATGCTTTGGGGCTCTCTGCCCCCAGGTTTCAGCAGACCCTCACTGGCTCTGGCTGTTCCCATATTACAGCAGCCTCTCAGGGGTGAGTCATTCTGTAGTAGCTCTGGAGCCCCAGTGACCATGTATGGCTGTGGGGCTGTTAGGAACCACATCCAAAGCCACGCCCCCCACGCGGCTTAGCCAGCACAGATCAGCTTTGAAGGCTGCAAGGCCCACCCATCCTGTGGTGTCTGGAAGCTTTTCAAAAGTGGTGGTTTGTATTTGCTGAGATGGGGGAAGTCACCGGATAGGCGGCAAGGCTCCATCAAATAAGGGGAAACGTGGCAGCAGCAACAGGCTGTGTGCCACACCACACACACACAGTGTGCCAGCCTCTGGGCCGAGTTCTGAGTTGCTGCTGCTGGGGACCTGGAAACACTCTTTCCTCCCTACAAACACGCCCAGGACCATCCCTTGTCCCAGCCTCCACACACAAGCTCTCATCCAGAGCCCTGGCCTCCTGGAGCTCTCAGTTGTATTGTAAGTGCATGTGGCTAAAGCCCTTAAGTATAAACAGGGAAGAGCTGGAAGCCAGCCGTGAAATCAAGATGTAAGTCACAAGATAGCTGGGCCCTATGCCGTCTGCTGAGCGACCCTCTGTGGAGCCGAACCAGCCAGTCACAGCACCAGGCCACCTGAGCAAGAACTGCTCATGACACGTAAAGGCGCCCTCCCTAACAGTCTTCAATCCCTGGAAAACGCAAGTTTCAGTGTGACCCGAAGCAAGGGAGAATTCTGGCTATTTTGTTCCAGAGCAGGTAAAAACCCAGAGGTTTTGGAGAACGCGGAAAAGAACCAATGTCCCGCCCATGGGTTAGACCCCCAGGCCAGGGCACTCCGGTCAGGGCCTAAAGGGGATATACACCAGGCAAGGAGTGAAGGGAAGCAGAGGAAGGTGGCAAGAGAGGCCTAGGCCAAATCAACCCCAGAGCGGTCTTCTCTCGGCAGTGCAGAAAAACACACACATGAGCAGACAGGTGCGTGCATGTGCTCGTGGGCGGGCCCCTGAGTCCCAGTCACCAGTCATCCTCCATGTCCTCTGGGTTCCCGGGGGAGATCCATCCCGAGTACAGGAGGGGAGGGTCCACCAGGGCCAGGTCCTCAATCAGCTTCTGATTAAGCCCACTCAGAACTTGCAAGCCAAGTCCTAACCCTTCTCTCCTGGCAGCAGCCTGGCTCCCTCACCTTCACCAGGAGCCAAACAAAAACTGAGCTGGGAGGATGTGTCTCTCAGGCCCAGGAACAGCCAGGGAGCACCAACCAGCTGAGCCCCACGGAGAGCTGTTCCCAGGGCGCCTTAGCTGGGGCCTACTAAAAGCAGGAAGGACCCACCAGCCACAAGCGAGCTGACCTGCTGGGAAGATGAAGCTGAGAAGAACTCTGGGCCAACAGGATGGAAAGGGCCTGTTGGCCCAGAGGTCAGATGACTAACTGGGACCCAAGGCTGCGGGGAGCTTCCAGGGCAAGGGCAGCAAAGCCCAGCTCTCCTGCGGCTGCACAGTGGGGCCGCTCTCATTGTTGGAGGCCCTGGAGGGAGGCCAGCAAGGGCCCCTGGGCGGGGGGACACCTCCAGGCCTGCAGCCCCCACACAGGAAGCAGCTGTGTGCTCCTGAGTAACGGCCTCCTCCCAATGCTAACCACACTTTTCCGAAGCAAGATGCCCGCCCGGGGTTGGCTCCTCCCCAATGGCGGCTGTGGGGGCAGAAAACCAGAGCCGCTAGAATTCCTGAGGCAGCCTGGGAGGCTGCTCCACCAGACAAATACTCCTAAAGAAGCATCTATTCTGACAAAATCAAAGAAAGGATATGGGAGAGGATAAGAGGGAAGGAGGCAGCAGCGAGAGGTGGGGAAAGGGGGAGGACCTTGAAGGACGAGAAGGCTGCTTGCACGTGACCAGCAGCCCGAAACAGGCTCACCGCCCAGTCTTGTGATCAGCCCCCAGAGTGTGGGCACAGCCCATGGGCGGACTTGCCAGGGACTAAACGGGGTCCTCCACAGAGGCCAGCAGCACTGCGGCCTTTATACCTGCATGCGCCAGGGGCAGAGGAGCCCCGAGCCCCCTTCCCCTAGGCGAAGTGGTGAGTAAGGGAGGGGCCAGGGCCCGCTTCATCCCTCCCTTGGAGAGGAACTAGAACGAGGCCTCCGCCCACCTCCGAACCTCTGTGCAGTGATCTAGAATGGCCGTGGCCATCCTCTGGCTGCCTTGTTTCCTCTTTTATACCATACGACAACGGGAACCCGCCAGGATCTGGCCAAGAGACGGGGTCTGGGAAGCGAGGTGAGAGAGTGGAAATGATGTTCATGCCTGAGCCACTCAGTGGGATGCGTGGCTGGGGGTGGGAGCTGCCCATCCTGACTGCATGCGGCAGGGTCACTGTCTGAGGAGACTTTAAACACAAGACTGAGATCAACAGTGAGTCTGGGCCTCAGTCACTGCCAATGGCGGTGATGGGTGCTGCTTCCTCAGCCCACCCTTGTATGCGGGCTCTTCACTCATGCACAAGTGTGCGGATCTCTTCCTCCTTATTCCATCTTGCTTTTAGGGTGATAAATGTGGACCTTAGCTGCTTCCAAGTAAGATGCTAAAAACTCAGTACAGAAACAAGATCACTGAGCCCATCAAGCCCAAAGTCCTCTTGCTAGAAGCAGAAAATGAAGCCCCAAACCACAGCCGACTCGCACACTCAGAGGCTGGCCTGGCCTTCCCACACAAGCTCCCGGCTGCAGCAGGGCCCCCTCTCCCATGACGCTGCCTGCTGCTCTGTGGTCCTCCTTGATTAAAGGGACAAACCTCAGGTGTGAGGGCCAGGCTGCACACACAGCCCGGCCTGCCTCATTCCCATATGAAAGCAAGAGGGACCTGGGGATCCCCTGCAGCGTGATTCCAAACAGACACAACTAGTCAGCACGGACAGGGATGGCATTGCACTAGTCTCCGAGGCCACCAACAATTCCTCCTATTCAACCACACCTGCTATACTATGAGATTTCAACAGAGCCTGGGTGGCCCTGTGACGACTCTGAACAACAGGATGCAGTGACTCTGTACCAGTTCCAGGCATTGCCCTTAAGAGATCTGGAAAAGTCTTTGCCCTCTTGGAACCTAGCCACCCCACTGTAGGGATGTCGGGCTTGCCTGTTGGAGAGATCCTATGGGAGGGGCCTTGGGGAGACACCAGAGCACATGGTGCATCAAGACCGAAGATGCCCCGGCTGACAGCCCTGGACCCCGTATGACAGAGGCCTTCTTGGACCATGAAGCCCAGCTACTAACTGAATGTTGCCATGTAAATCACCTCAACACAAAACACAACTCGTGAAACAAAAAAACTGCCCAGTTAACCCAGAAAATTGGAAGAAATAATAAACTGCTGATGGTTTAAGCCACAAGGTTTTGAGGTGGTTTGCTTGCAGTAAGAGGTAACTGATACGGATGGTAAACTATAAAGATAAGGGAACGACTAACATATTCAGGATAACGGTTCTCTCTGGGTGGAAGTAAGGGCAATCAGGGCTCTTCTGAGATACAGGGAGCATTCTATTTCTTTACTTGAATACACCACATTTTTTTTTAATTAGGGTATCATTGATAGACAATCTTATGAAGGTTTCACATGAACAACATTGTGGTTTCAACATCCACACATATTATCAAGTTCCCCCCCACCACAGTCACTATCTATCAGTGTAGTAGAGGCTATAGAGGCATTACTTTGTCTTCTCCACACCACATTCATTATTTTAATTAAATGTGTACCTTTCATACTTCTGTATGGGGATATTTTTCAAAATTTAATTAAAAGAAAATAAAAGTGCGGTATGGGTGTCACACTAAACCCGTGCAAAGATGGGGTAGCTTCCAACTACACTCCCAGCCACTCTCGCCTAGTCTGTCCTGAGCCCCGGGCCTCTGGTGTCAGGGGAGCTGAAGGAGACGCAGAGGCTCACAGGAGTGGGATTCACGGGGGTGGCCGCAGAGAGCACAGCGCCCCGTTCGCCCTTCAGTTCCAAAACATCTGCAAACAGACCGCTGACCTTAGGAAAGGGCTCTCCTTGGGTCTTGAAATCCACTCTGCTCAATTCAACAAAGCCTGAAACCCAGTAACAACGGAACGGCATTTATGGGTCTCTTCAACATGCCAAATAATACAGTGCCAGGAATGGCACCGCCCGATCACCTAAAAACTAAGAAATGGCTAGTTTGGGGCCAGCTTCTACACTGCTGCTTCCAAGGCTGAGGGCCTGGAGGGGCAGTTTAGCGCAGTGGAGGCGGCCGAACTTCTTGGTCAGACCAGGTAGGATGTGGGTCCAGGTTCAGCCGCCCACCACACCAGCACGTGACCTCCAGCAAAACTTCTCATTCAGCAAAATGGGGCCAGTGGTACAACTTCTCACATCTGGTACCAGATTAAATTGGATTAAATGTGGTAAGCAAAGGGCCTCTACAGCGCCAGGTACAAGGTAAATGCTCAACAAACTACTGTTACCAGGAAGCAGGGATGCAGACCATAGTTTTTTTAGACCAAGACCATATAGATGGTTTCTACATACCCTTTCATGCTGGTACCTCAAGTACACACAATAACTATTTGGTGACTTGACCTTGGTAATAAGAAGTTGTAATCATAACCCATTATTCCTTCTAAATGTAATCTGGAAAACTCCCAGAGCCCAATTAACATTGAGAGGGAGAGAGTTTAAGGAGGGGCACCAGGCAAAAGCCTCTCAGAACAATTTTCTCCGTGGGGGAAGCACTTTATATTGAAAACTGCTCTGTTACACCCCGAGGGTACTCCTGGGTGAAGGCTAGGGCACCTGCCCAGAGCTCTCGGTGTGTCCAAAGAGCACTGCTCTACCTCAGACTCAAATGGGCACCTGTCACACATGACATATTACCCAGGTTATCAGCAAGCACTAAACTGCAGGCCTGGTTTCCAAACTGCCACACAGAGGGAAGCCATTAAGCCAGGAAACAACTGGCCTACCATGAGGAATCACTGATCTTGACAAACCACAGTCCCAGCTCCCAGAACACTACGTGCCCAGCTGCAGGCCTGGACATGACACAGCCATGTCATGTCCAAGGGCCTTGAGGAAACTGAGAGCAGGTGACAGGGATCAGCTCTGGCTTCCAGTTGCTCAGCATTCCTGACTTTCTAGAAATACAGGTGGATCATGTATATTGCTCAGCACACACAAACTCAGGCCAAGGAAATGAAGTCCACAGCAGGCCAGCCTTGCAAATAATGAAACCCACCTGCCTGATGCCGCCATCCACCCCATGTGACAACCCAACCCTTTGGAGTGCAACTGGCGGAGAGGCAACTTTCAATAAAACCACCCCTTCTGGCATTTTCCTCCTTGGCTAGCAAGCATAGCTTTATATTATTATGCTTATGCGTCTCAAACTTTTAAAATCTATTTCCCCTTTAGATAAACACACAAACCTGACCCAGTCCTTCCCAGCAGCCCCAGAGTCTGACACTTCATCTACTAGAGAGTAGCCCCAAACCTTCTACATAATCCTACGAGCCAAGATTCAGCAGCATTTTCTTTGCTGAACTTTGTGTTACAAAAACAGTGATTTTTTTAATTAAAAAAGCATCTAACTATAAAATTGAATTTGATAGCAACTTTGCTTTTCAAACCATACAACTTCCACTATCTCTAAGATTTCATCCCACTTCTGAAGAGGGTGCAGACATCCCCTTCCCTGACAGAGCCCACTGCTCTAGGAATACGGCTGCATGGGCAGGCCTGCTGGCCCTGAAGACAGTGCTGTCCACATCCCAGCGTGCCCATGCCAGATTAGAGTCCATTACTTGCTCTGGGGACTCTTGAAGCTTGACACAGGGTAAGTTAAGGGCCTTGCTACCAAAAAGAATCAAAACACGTGGGACCTGACAGGATCTGATCATTCTCCCAACATCACCGCCCGGCAGCAGGCGGTACAGCCTCGCTGGAGGAATGCACAAGACCCTGGGAGGGGGACCCCCGGGAGGACAGGACAAGGGTAGAAGGGAGTTATATTTGTCACTGTATATCCTTTCTGCACTTTGTGTCTTACCATTTGTAAATGTTTTCAGTTAAAGAATTAAAACTGATAAAGTAAAAAAAGGAAGGAGGGAAGAAGGAAGAAAGAAAGAAAACATCCACGAAGTCAGAGCTCCATTGTTTCTATTTACTTTAAAACTATTAAGACATTTTCTACAAGATCTGGTGACTAAAAACTTCTCAACAGGAAAAAATTTCTCATACGGGAAATGGAAAATTCTGATAATTTGCACAAAGTATGTGTCACTCAAGAAAACTTTATGAACAAAAATTCCCTGATGGGACAAAACTGAAAATCCCCTCCAAGAGCAGCCGGCAGCCTTTTTTAGACACAGATGAGGCCCTTGGGCACGGCCACAAAGCCTCGCTCACTCCCGGCACCCGCCTACAACACCTGCCCTTGACCCGGGACAGCTCGTCGGGTGCCCTGGACGAGTGTCTAAACCTCGGCCCCTCAACACTCTTTCTGTAAAATGCGGAGGATGACAGGAGTTTCCGCTCCATAAAGCTGCTGTCAGTGACTTTATCATTCTTCTTATTAGATATAAACCTGTGCCAGCAATATGGATAAATTATGGGGAAAAAGGGAAACCTAATGCTCTAATCCTTGCCCTATCTTCTAAAAACGGATGTAAAATATCAGTAACCCCAGCACCCATCACAAGTGAAGTTTCAACCTTTGAAAAAGGACCAGCCCCTGTAATGCTTACTACAGGAACTAGAGTGCGAGGCGGGGTGTTTAGGGCTTGATGGAAAAGGCCACCATCTTTCTCCAAAGAACACCCTGATTTTGGACAGGCAACGGGACGAAGAAGGCAGAACAGGGCAGTCCCAAAGAAGATCAGTGGTCCCATGAAGTCATTTAAAGTCAAGGCTCCAAGCCAAATGAAAAAATGGAGGTAGAACACCAACTGTTTAGAGGCGGATGTACCTGGACTTCAATGTAGCACATGTTTTCCACGTGACTGACGTTCTCTGCGTTTGTTTCCTCAGTAGGATTAGGGACAGCTAAGGTCCCTTCTAGTTAGGTTTCATAAGTGTTGAGTAGATTATTTCATTAGTAAGATTGCCAGGTAACAAACACATGCATTTTAAGTATAAAGAACACCATGGGAATGACAATAAAAATGAGATACTTACGTAGCATTTAGCAGACTGTCTTTTCATTTAAAACTTTGCCTATATTGGAAATCTTATGACTTCCAACTATGAATGTGAACTATGTATAGGACATGAACATCAACCATGAGCAACATATAGAAGCCAACATCAAACTGTGTATTACTGTTCCAAACAGGATTCAACTAAAGTCAATATTTTGTAAAACTCGACTGGGAAAAACCATGAGGATATTTTGAGGAGTATTTTGGGGAATCTCAAAAATGGATGTTAGGCCTAGATAAAAAAGTGGTCAAGAATTCAATGTTTCAATTTCCAATGATTTTTAAATATCTGTTGCTCTGCAAATCCAGTTGCTGTTGCAAACAGAGCTGGCCAGCCTCCAGCCCCACAGGTCCCCTCCACCCCAGCACCGGGGAATCAGCAAGGCTGCTGGAAGCCTTTGAATGGATGACTTGCAGCCCTGGCGGTTTTTTCAGCCAGCCACTCTGAAGTGTCAGCTTCTGAGAAACTTAGAAACCACTCCCAAGTGCTGCCTGGTGCCTGGTCCTAAGGCAGGCAGCCTGAGAGAGAGAGAGAGACAGAGATGGAAAGACAGAGACACAGAGACAAATAGAGATGAGAGTGTTCGCAACACCACGACTGCTCTGTAAGGTGTGCAGGCCAGCCCATGGGGCACTTAGCAGGCCACAGCTGGGAAGGGCAGGTACACAGACTTAATACTTTGGGATATGAAGGATAAGTCAGAATCTGTGTTCTGCTTCATTCATATCCCCCTTCTCAACTTCACAAATGCAAATATCAACTGGGGGTAGATGCTTACAGCCTGTATGGTAAATAAGATTAATAGTCCTGATAAACATAAGGCCTCTTCAAAATTAATCAACAATGACAGCATAGGTCCACACAAAAGTGTGGACATAAATGTTCATAGCAGCATTATTCACAATAGCCAAAAGGTGGAAACAAGCCAACTGTCCATCAACTGATGAATGGATAAATAAAATGTGGTCCAGCCATACAATAGGGTACTATGTGACAACAAAAAAGGACTCATCTATGCTACAACATGAATGAACCTTGAAATTATTATGCTAAGTAAAAGAAGCCAGTGACAAAAGGCCGTAAATTGCACAATTCTCTTTACATGGAATGCCCAGAATAGGCAAGTCTATGATAGAAAGTCATTGCCTAGGGCTGAGGGCGACAGAGGTAAATAGGGAGTGACTACTAATGGGTGGTGGGTTTCTTTTGGGGATAAGGAAAATGTTCTGAAATTAGATAGCATGATGGCCACATTCAAGTGAACACTTTAAATCGGTGAATTGTACAATATGTGACTATCTCAATAAAATTATAAAAAATCAACAACAACAAAAATCTCCCAACAGAAAAACAAGTCAAAGATTTAACAGGCAATTCACAAAAGAACACAACTGGTCAGTATACTCTGCACAGAAAAAAGAGGTTCAGCCACACTAATCATCGAAGAAATATAAATAAGTACAAGATAACCACTTCCAGTATCAGACTGGCAAAGATTTAAACAACTCACAGTTGCCATTGTGGGCTAGGACATGTTCCCAGTGAGTAGGAGCCTAAAGTGGTACCCTCTGCCTTAACAGCAGCCTGCCAATACTGAGGCAAAGTGTTACTGTGTTCATTGGTTGGGTAAAAATTAATGCTTGGGTTAATTTAATTTAAATTAATGCTTGAGCCTGTGGTGCAGATGCTATGATGTCCCAGTCTGATGGGGTATTTCACCCAGCTGTAAGGAAACCGAGTTCTGGAAAAGGATGGGAGTTGGGACTGTGGCTGTGCCCAGAGGAAATGCAGACTTGCTAATAATAAGCTTCACCCAGCGAGGCACACCGTTTTCCAAGAGCAGCAGTGTGTGGAGAGACCACCACCAGTAGGGAAGGGAGGACTGGGCTAGCTGCTCTGGTAACCTGCCTGCAGGGTGTTTCATTACATACAGTGCCTCCACACCCACAAGAATCCTGGGAGGCAAAGCTCTTAATCTGATCACCCCTGTTGTGCAGGTAAGCAAATCAAAGCTTAGAGAGCTTGTCACCTGACCTAGGTCTCCCTGACTTGCCCAGATTCAAAGCCAAGTTCATCACACTCTAAGAGGTGTGCTCTTCCCACTTCAGACAAGGACAAAACACCCATGGACCGATATGGAATACTAAGCTCAACGAATCTTTAGTCTGTCCTAAAAGGGCAAATCCTCTGCCATTGATTGGCACTTACCAATTCTGCTTCCTTATACTAATGAGTGCTACAAAACTTCTTATAAAACCCACAAGTGGGGAGGGCTGTACAACCCAGAGAGAACAAGTAGTGACTCTGGCATCTCACTACGCTGATGGACAGTGACTGTAATGGGGTTGGGGTGGGGGGGAACCTGATGAAGGGGGTTGTGTAATCACCATAATATTACTCATTTAATTGTAGATTAATGATATCAAAGTAAACTTATTAAAAAAACCCACAAGTGAACATTACTAAGCCTAACCTTAAGAGTTTGGGGCTGCCAGATAAAACACAAAATTAAAACTCAAATATCTTAACTTCTGGAAGCACAGCACACCAAGTACTATGGCAGACGGCTGCAGATGTTGAAGAAAAATGATACCTTTTAACCTGCATCACAGAACTGGAAAGTCAACAGCGATACTGAGAAGTCAAACAAAACCGAGTCACAGCTGGAATCCAGGGAGCAAGTGGAGCTTCGAGGGAGGGTATCAAGGGCAGCTGCTGACAAGCAAGCTCAAGCTCCACCTGCCCGTCCAAGGAGGGAGGTCTCCCGGTTCAGGGTGAGGCCCCAAAGGGTTATGCCTCAGTGGAAAGAAGACTGAACAGAAAACTGCCTCTAGCCAATCTAGGATAAATGGGGACAGATGATATCCCCCTGAGAATCTAGATGGCCATATAGTAACCACGAGATGGCCCCCAAAGGGACTACAGCCCAAATTCACATAGCATAGAAGATATATCTCAGGTCAATAAAAAGTGATCCCAGAATGAAAGTATTAAATGGGAAAAGATTGAGGACTAACTCAAGTAGTAAATAATAAGTGAGTAAATCTAAACAAATACAGAGCTAATGACATCTTCTAAAGTTAAAAAAAAACTTCAATACACTCAAATGTCAAGGAGGGAGTGATAGGAATTAAAGTGTGCTGGAGTTCTTAAATGTTTCAGAGCAGGGTGTAAAGATACTAACCAAAGTTAGACTTTGATGAGTTATCTAAATTGAGAGACATACCATGTACGTGGATTGGAAGACTCAATATCATAAAAATGTCAACTCTATCCAAATTGATATGTAATAAATTCAGAAAACTCTAGTAAAGGATCCCAACACTTTTTATGGAATTTGACAAGCACAATCTAAAATGAAGATGGGTGAGCAAAGGGCCAAAGCCTTACCAGATACCAGGAATTATTACATAAGAATTTAGTCATAAAGTCAGAGAGAGAGAGAATAAATGGTAAAGAGCCCAGCAACAGACCCATTCATTTGTGGGCACTTTAATATGATAATGGCTATTGGTGACATTTCCAGCTACACATGAAAAGGATGTATATTTTCAATAAATAGTAGTGGGACAATTTGGTACTTATAAAAAAAGAAAACAAATCAACTCCTTATCTCATACCCTACACAAAAATAATTCCAAAAGAACTAAAGAACTTAATGTAAAAAGCAAAATCATAAAATATTTGAAAGACAATACATAGGGGAATATCTTTATAAACCTGAACTAGGGAGGAAGTTCTTACAAGAAAACAAAAAGGGCTAAAAGAAAAACATCAATAAATGACATTAAAATTAAGAATTTATGTTCATTTAAAAAAACAAAAAACAAAAACCTACAGTGAAAAGACAAGCCACAAACCAGAAGTGGATAGTTACAACACATACAATGGACGAAAGATTAGCATCCAAAAAGTCTATACAGTGTAGCACAGAGAAGACAAGTAGTGACTCTGTGGCAGCTTACTACTCTGATGGACAGTGACTGCAATGGGGTATGGGGGGAACTTGATAATATGGGTAAATGTAGTAACCACACTGTTTTTCATGTGAAACCTTCATAAGAGTGTATATCGATGATACCTTAATTTAAAAAAAAGTCTATATGTAATAAAAAGACAAACAGCTCAACAGAAAAATGAGCAAAAGATTTATGGAGTTGTTTCACGGAAGCCGAAACCTGAATGACCACAAAGTATATGAAAAGATGCTCAACCCACTAATAACCAGGAAAATGTAAATCAAACCACATGAGATTCCACTGAGCGCCCATCACATTAGTAAAAATTGTGAAGTCTGAAAATCCCATGGCTGGGAGGATGTGAAACAAACAGAACTGTCAGGTGAAGTGTGAACTGAGGAATCCACTTTGGAAACCACTGGGCGTGATTTGGTCAGACTGAAGAGGCACACACACCTGTGACTCAGTCCCCTCCTCGGGATGGGCCCTGAGGAGGTGGTGGTGTGTGCCTGGGAAATGTTCACTGTCTCAGCCAAATACTCAAATGACCCAAATGTACATCAGCAATAGAAAAGATAAATAAGTGCTCATGCAATGGAACATTATTCCTCAGCGAAACATGAAGGCCAACCATATGCAATGGATCCATTGCAAGAACACATGTGAAGCAAAAAATGTAAATCACTGAAGAAGACAACATGATTATGTTCAAAAACAGGCAAAATTCAACGACACATTGTTCAGCGACACAAACACAGGCGGTGGAACTATAAAGAAAGGGAAGATGATGATAAAAGCAACTCAGGGTTACCCCAGGGGTGGAGGGTGGGACAGGGTCCAGGAGGGCACTCCAAAGTTATGGTAACATTCCTCTGTAAACTGAATGATGGCTGCCTGGCTGTTCCTTGCATCCTTATTCTTTATACTGTACATATTCTTTGCATCTACTCAACATTTAACAAAGATGATTTACAAAATTAAACAATGTTATTTCAGACTTTAAACAATGCTGTGAAGCATTAGCTTGGACAGCTGACGGAGTTACAGTAAGCGCAGGAGTCCCTGACGGGCCCCCAGCCCTGAGACGCGCCAGATGAGGAGTGCTTCACCAGCCTGCCTTCAGGGTCCAGAGACACAGCTTCCCACTGGGCAGCAGAGCCTTCCGGGCAGGACTGGAGAGGGGCTGCTTAGCCTCATGGCTCCAGGAGGAAGCGGTATGGGACAGGGAGGACCGGTTCTACTACCAGGCCTTTTAAGACCAGAAGCTGAGCGCCCTTTTTGTTTTTGTTTGGGTGTGGGGCTTCTGCTTGTTTGTTTCCAGTTTTCTTGAGAAATCACTGACATACAGCACCATGAAGGTGTACAGTGTGATCATCTGATTTATATATATTATGAAACAATTACCACCATAGGTTCACCTAACACCCATCCTCTTACATAGGTACAATAAAAAGAAGAGAAAGAAGAAAAGGAAAAATGGAAAAAAATTTCCCCTTGTGATGGGAACTCTTAGGACTTACTCTCTGAACAACTTTCCTAAGGAACACCCAGCAGTGTTAGCTGTGGTCACGACGTCGGTGGGTATGTTTTGATGTTAAAATGCACCCGCAAGGCTGCTTTCTGGCCTGGTTCCTGCCTTCACCTGGAATTGCCACCTGTGAGCCTCTGCACGCTGCTGTTTAGACATGAGTGAACGACTCAGCTCTAACCAGACCCTTCCCTCCCTTCCTTTGAAGCCCAAGGATCTCTCTCTCCAATTCATAACAAGCAAGTTGGGATCCAAGAGCCTGGGTCCTGGTTTTCTGTCTGTACCTGTGGTGCTAACATTACTGAAGTGGACCTTCACTGGCCCTCGGACTGTTAAGCTCCTGAGACCCATGAGGATGCTCCAGAGAGCCAGGCCCCTTGGCTGACACTCAGTGCACACATCTGT
>JAVSCE010019253.1:0-254499 GCA_032199065.1 Smutsia gigantea | reverse complement strand
AGCATATAGAGACCGTGAGATGGTGCCTGGTGCCCCTGCCTCAGTAAGGAGGGCAGAGCAGCCAAAGGCACACGGTGGAAGTGGTTCTTCAGGAGACCTGGGAGGAATCCCAGCTGCATGAACTTCGACCCACCTGTCTTTCCTCAGCTTTCCTACCTGCAAAATGGGGATTATCAGTAGCCACCATGCAGGCTGGTGATGCCTCTGAGGCAGGCACAGGGCAGAGGATCAGACAGAGGCTTAGAAAATATCAGATCAGTGAAGGAATGAATCACTCAGTAAAGTGGGGCGTTTAATATTACAGAACCAGAAAGAAAAGGAATGAAAAAGCACGTGGTTTCTTTGGGGCGAGGAGGGAGGGCTTCCAGTGCTTTTCATTTAGGATGAGGAAAAACACTTCACTGCAAATTTCAGTGGGCTTCACTAGATGCTGGCGATTTACATCTCATTACAACAAATGCTTCAGACTGCTGTTTTGCTTTTAAAAATTTCTGAGGCATTGTTCGCCTTCAAACCCATGTGACCAAATCAGCCACAATAATAAGCACTTGCACTAAGACACAGCATTGTACAATCTGGCGCAGATATTTTAAGTAACAAAGAAACTTTTTTCACTTTGTGGGAAGAGTAGGAATTAAAAAAAAAAAGGGGGCCTTTTGATCCACTTCAGGTTTATTTTGGGGAAAATATACCTTCCGTGGAGAGAAACCTCTCAGCTGGGTAAAGGAAGCTTTTCAAAGAGTATAAAAGGTAGTGCTTGTCGGGCCATTCATTCATGAAGCCCCGCAGCACCCAATCCCTGACGGTAGACCAAGAGCAAGGCTCTAAAAGAGGCACTGCCCTGGGGACCCAGAGACAAATGCAGCATGTCCCAGTTCTGGAGAAGATGAGAATTTGCGTGTGAAACTCAGTTACATCACATACAAATAGCTGGGATTTTATGGGCAAGCACTGGGTTTAGGGTTAGAAAACCAGGTGCTAATCCCTGTTCTGTTTTTAACTTTACCTCTTTAGCCCCAGGGGCCACTTCCATAAAAAGGGAATCGTGGCACAGAATAAGGGGCTTGGTAAATGTTGGCACAACAAATAAAGGAAATTATACCGTTTCTCTGCTCTTGTCTAGCTTAAATTGGATGAATTCTTCCCGGAAACTCTTCTAAAAAGCTAATGCTTGTGTGACTTCCAGGAGGTTCAGAAATCACTTACTTGTTCAAAATGTCTTATGTTTGGACACTAAATACCATTTCTGATTTCTCTTGAAACAGAAAGAATAACATTAGAGCTTTCTTAAATAACACTAAATTCTTTCATTTACTTCTGCAAATGAACAGGATGTTTCTCTGCTACAGGTGTGATTCTAGTTTCTTCCTAAATGCACAGTGAATCGAGTCACAAGTCTTATAAGCATACAGAACACCTACTGCGGCCCAGAGGCACACTGGAGTTGGTAGAAGAAAGATGATTCCGCTGGGATGAAAAGGATCCGAGCGTGGGAATGGCTGTGTAAGAATGAAGGAGGCACACAGGGCCTTGGAAAGAGGCTGGGAGGAGTTCGCCCCTCTGTGACCCATCAGCCCCTCTCACCTGCTGTTGTGGCTTCGCATCTGTTTCTCCGCCCCATTATGCTTCCAAGGGAGGGTGGGGACAAATCTGGTCCATTTCTTCAGTGAGAATCTACTAAGCACCTACTAAGTGCCAGCCCTGGGCTACGTGACCCTAAATGATTCACAGTCCACAGTGGAAAGAGAGGCAACGGGCCATCACCACCCTGTGCGGTTGAGAAGAGTGAGGACAAAGCTTTGGGAACAGAAGCAAAGGAGGGAGTGCTACAGCTGGAGGAGACCAGGAAGACTTTGGAAAGACAGCCACGCAGTTCTGTGCGGCCGGGGTAGTTAATCTTCACATGGTGGAGGCAAGAGGCACATAATCGAGTCTCCCTCACCAACCAGGAAGTGGGCAGAATGATGATCTGCACAGGTTTGGGGAGGGAGAGCACCAGTGGCTCGGTGATCCCGGAAGGCTTCAGGGAGGAGGTGAGTTCTGACTGGAGCTTTGAGCGGGTGATAAGGTTTGGGGAAGGGGTAGGGGTGGTGAGGCCCAGGGAGGGGATCAGAGTAAGCAAAGGCTTTTCAGGTGCTCCCCCGCCTCCCTCCCCATTTTCTGAGTGCCTTCTGTGAGGGCTGCAGTAGGCTTTGCTGAGCAGAGGCAGGAAAAACCATTGTAGCCTGAGGCACTGGACTGGGGGAATCGCTCTGCAGCTCACGTGATGTCCCCCGCAGTGGGGTCCGCCCCTCAGTGCATCAGGATCCCAGAGCAGCAGAGCTCGAATGGACCTGAAAGAGCCCCCTCACCACAGGGCGGAAGGTGAGGAACCTGTAGATGAATTTCTACTCGTTCTCCCTGAGAAGGAAAGGTGACCAACACTACTGAATGTCTTCTTTGTTATGTACCTTACGTCAAAATATCTATTTTTAAGATCTTTGTAGCACTTTTCACCCAGTGTCCAGTGATTATTTGTTTAACATCCCTCCGTCTAGAATGGAAACTCCCAGACAGTCTTGCTCCCTGCTATATCCCCGGCACACCACACAATATCCTTGGCACATATCAACATCTCATTAAACATGTGTTGAATGCAACAAGTTAATCCTCATGGAAGTCCTGCAAAATAGATCTTATTATCTCTATAGAGGCTCAGACAAGTCAAGCAATTTTCCAAAAGTCACACTGGTGAGTGCTCAAATTCAGGGTTATGAGACTCCACAGACTTGCTCTCTCCACTACCCTGTACCCGCTCAGCTAACTTAAGTTTTCAGATTTCCCAGGCTTCTCATGTAGTGCCTACTCTGTGGGATCCTCAGTTCATCTCTGACCTTCCCAGGGAGTCTCTGAAGGGACTCCACAATTGTGCAGGGTGGTGGTGAGGAGGTGGAGGTGTCACCAGGATTCATGTCACCTCCAGGAGCTCTAAGCCTGTCCTCTGCCAGCTGGTGGCCAGGCAGAACTGGGCTGGTCCTTATCAGTGGTTCATCCACCTCTCCCTGCCCAATAATTGGGCCCAGAGAACATGCCAATGGCAGAGATGTGAAGCACAGCATGCATCTGCCCTGCCAGACACGCAATGTGCTGAATGTATGTGAAATGGCCTTTGGTTCCAGACCAGGTTGGCTGGGACAGGAGGCTGAGGGGTTGTGGGAGTAAGTAGGGAGAATGGCACAAGAGCTGCCCTCAGGTTCTTGAGGGGCTGCAGCAGGGCACAGTGAGCACCTGAGGGCAGGAGTTATGGGGGAGCAGAATGTCATCACGTGGCTGACGCCTCCTGACCAAATCAATCCATGACCTTGGCCTTGTGCGCTCCCCTTCAGGCCATGAGTCCCTCCAGAGCATGAACCACATGCACGGGGTTCTTCTTTGCTAAATGGTCATTGATTGATTTGCCTGGTTCAGTGGGAAATGGCAACTGAGAAGTTGAGGGACCGCACCCCAGGTCACTGCCATGGGGCGGAGCCCCTGTGTACTACCTGGGGTAAGGACTCTGGTAATTTCTAGATGCTCTCACCTACCTCTGCAGACTCATATCTCTGTCCTACCTACCTCTTCACTGTGCTGGCCAGCCAGAACCTATTTACAGTTCCCAAGAAAGCCAGCCTCTCTTGTAACTCCAAATCTGTTCAGGCTCTCCTGTTGTCAGAGATACAGTTCACTTCCTGTACATTTGGATAAACCTAACTAGTTCCTCTTTGGGGAGGGGGGCTTCTCCAGCCACCTGTATCACCCTGGCCACAGTCATATACGGAGCCTTCCTCCACACCCTGTCCCAGCACCCTGAGGACCCAGCGGCACAGTGAGGCTCACCCTGCATTCCCACTTCTGCTGCTGAGGCTGACTTCTTTAAGGCGGTGACAGGGTCTTAGCTACCTCACTTCCCTGTGTTCAGTGCAAGGCCTGAACACAGGAGGAGTCCAACAAATGTTCCTGCACAAGACATTTCCCTACAGTCTGACCTGCCCAGTAAGGGAACAGGCTGCCCTGGAAGGCAGAGTGTGCTTCCTGTCTGCAGAGGAACGTCACGGCGGGACAGGCGAGCACCTGGCAAGGAAGCTGGGCCAGGTGAGCTCTGGGGCTCCTTACAGGATAAGAATACCTCCATCCAACTCCGAGCACTGCCTGCAACAGCAAGGGCGTCTGGCCAGCCCCCGGGCCCTGCTGAACCCTGGCAGCTAGACTGATCCATCCATCCATTGTGGCTGGACATTAACTTCCTGCTACTTCATGATGATGAATTTGTTCAGATTCCACGTGGTACAGGCATGTCCTGGTCCCTCTCAGGCCCTCAGGTTTTCCATCTATGAGTTGAGGGTGGGAGGTTGCATTGGGTTCTCTTTAAAGAGATAATTTTTATAAGAACTCTAGGAATTTTCCAGTTGGTGCTTTGAGGTTATACAGCTTGGTAAAGCTAAAAATAGGCAGGGATGGTGGGCTCTTAAATAAGGCAATAAATACCCCAGGCAACAGTTCAAGGGTCCAGCCTTCCTCGAATCCACTGCAGTACACAAAGGAGGTCTAACCCTGAGGGCAGGCAGGAGACACCCTACTGAAGCACAGGGGCTGAGTACCTGTGTGATCAGGCTGCCTGATGATTGGAAAAGGGAGGCAGGCCTCAGTTCTGAAACCTGGCTCTACCATTGCCTGGTTGTGTGGCCTCAGGCAAGATATTTAATCTCCTCCGGGATCCTACTTCCTCATCTGATGATCCTATCTACTGCTGAGCTTGTGTTTTATGTATGAAAAGCACCTAGTGTCAGACCCAAAGCCGGCGCTCAGAGGCCAGGCCTTGCCTGTAAGCGGCCCTTTCCCACTTTTCCCACTTCCAGTTCCTCTGAGTGGCAAATCCAGAAGACAGCAGGCCTGCCACATGGTTGCACCACAGCCAACAACCAGTAGGCACAGCCCTGTTCTAAGGGGAAAGCCCATTCTTATTCTCGCAATGGAGAAAAGCCCACAGCTCCTATGGGTTCTGGCCGCCCCTGTAGGGTGTGAAGGGACTTCCAGAGTTGTCCCTCAGCCCCATCCCCACTGCCCAAGATAGCAACTCTACAGAGAGAGGAAAGAGGGTCCTAGACTGTCCTGCCACTCTGAAATCAACTCTTAAAATAACCTAGGATGATCTGTGGATAATTATTACTCAGCCAACAGTGCAAGAAGTCCTTCAAAGTGGAAAGTGAGCCACATCTTTGAGAGAAACAATTCCAGTTCTCACTGCTAGATTGTCCCCTGCCTTTCCAACTTAAGGAGGCACGGGCAGTGGTTCTGGCCCCACTCCACCTAACCAGGCAGCGGACCTCCTGGGCCTCCCCTCTGCAGTGGGGATACTGACAGGTGACCTGACCAGATGTGTGACCCATCCCCTCCAGCTCTCTTTCAGAGCCCAACTTTCTTAGGTGCACTTGCTTTCTAAGGCTGAAGGAGACGGAAAAGAGCTCTGAGATGAACAGGTCCCAGGAGTACAGGCCTGGCAGAGGAAACTGAGCCATAAACAGTAATGCCTGAAGAATCGAGGGGGTCAGAAGGAGTGGTTGAGGACTGGTGAAGGGAGGATGGAATTCTGCCCAGGAAAAGTAAGTGGAGGGAGAATTCTATGGCCTACAGACCTGTGAGTTTGAAATCAAGTCCAGGTGCAGTTGTAAAATGGACTATTCAAGTATGATTTCTGAGGACCTACAGGGGAAGTAACAATCTCCAGAACACATTAGGTGTTGACCAAAGATAAAGACATGCCAAGATGTCCACTTCTGTGCTCTGCTGTAGGGCAGTGAGAGCGCCCGTAATGTGCAAACATTGCACACACATTAGCTCATGCGTATCCTCAAATGATCCTCCATCATTAATGTTGGACCCACTGAGCACTTACTATGTCCTGGACAGAGGCCTTTATATGCACCTGCTGATTTAATCCTCTTAAGAGCTGTAATGGTTGGTACTATCCTCGACTCTGCTTAATGGATGAGGAAACTAAGGCCCAGGAAGTTAAGTAACTTGCACAAGGTAACAGAGACCTTGGAAAAGCCAGGGTTCAAAACCCCAGTATTTCCGACCTCAGGGCCCATGCAGGCTCTTGATCACTGAGCTGACTCTCCTGCCCGTGTGTGTCACGCATCAAGATACCCGTTTTACAGAGGAAAAAGCAGGGGCCGAGAAGGGTTAAATCATTTACTTGAACTTGCACAGGTAATGAATTAGAAAGCTGACATTCAAACCCAAGTAACGTCTGCTGCCACAGCCAGGCTGCCTCCAGTGCAGGGGAAAGCCAGCAGGAGGCATCGGGCTGACATTAGCTGCTTTCTCAAAGGCACCATCAGAGACGGGTGCTTTAAAGAATCCCGCTCAGACTGCAGAGGATTATAAAGATCAAAGCTGGTATTTTAACAGATCTTGGGCAGAACACAAGGCACAAGCCCAGAAGGGAACAGAGGTGACAGAAACCCAGCTCTAAAGAGCCAAGACAGATTGGCAGGCCACAGAGGCTTTCTCCTTCAAAAATTTCAACCAGCTTGCGATCTGGCCAACAGAGATGGTATCTCTTCTTTTTGTATTCTCTGTCTCAAATGGAGATAACAATCTTTACCTGGCCTCTGATAAGAGTACCAGAATAGTCCAATGAGATACAAATGTCAAGGTGCTTTGAAACCTGTCAAGTGTCATGCACATTCGAATTAACTGTTACCATTCTTATTACCTATGCCTCCTCTGGCCAGAAGTCATTATTTCCACCCACATTCCCTGACAAAGCCCACAATCTACAACCATCATATGCCTCCTCCTGCAATGACAGCACTTGCGTTGTTCTCCCGGTCTTGCTGTGGACAGGTCTGTGCTGCCCCCTGGACTGGGTGCAGCTGGAAGGCAGGGGTTACGAGCCTGAGCTGAACGAACGTGACCTGAATCACACCAAAACGAATTTAACCATCTAAGAGGTGCTTACAGTACTAACAACTGAGGATGTCCTAGGCCTTTGTCTTTGACCTCTCAGAACCAGGAATCTAGCTGAGGGGAAAATGAAAGAGACCCTCGAGGTTACTCCTTGTCACTGGCCACAGCTTACCTTTGCAACTGGCTTGCCATTGTCCTGCTGTCCCGTCCCCCTGGAATCTTCTCAGTCTGCCAATCCCCAATTTAAAAACTACCCTAAGTAGCTTGTGAATGTTTAAGAAAATGGATTGTCTTGTTCACTTCTATATTCCCAGTACCTAACACAGTCCTGGCACAAAGCATGCCCTCAATAAAAGTTTGTTGAAGGAATGAAAGAATAAATGAATGAATATATACACAAATAAATCTGTAATTTAAACATTAGAATATCTTCATGCTTATTAGTTCTCAGCATTTACTTTTTTGGGAGAGGGTAGGTAGAAAAGGGCAGAAAAGGAAAAAGAGACTGGCATTTATTGAAATTTATGGAAACTTAGAATATTCTAGTCACAGGGCTATATTCTTTATATACACTTCCTCATTTAATTTTGACACTGTCACAGAGGCCCTGAGGTAAGGACTCTTAGGGTAGGAGAATAAGGCTCTTCCCCATGCCTGGATCATAGAAAAGTAAAGTTCTCTTTTAGACAGAAGATGTCCTTTGGTGGAAGGGGGAAGGATGGCAGGGGGTTACCCCCAAGTCAGTGACAATGAATCCAAAGGCTAGAGAAGACCATGTAGGCAAGGGCCCAGAGAGAGGCACACAGAACCAGGTGTCAGGAGACCTCTGGGAATAGGCCTGAGATTCTTCTGAGTTCATTTCCTCATCAGCGACATAAGGGCAACAGTCTATAACCTCTAGAGAATCTTAAGTGTTAAATCCATCTTGTGTTTATTTGTGGAATGAACGAAAGATGAATGAAAAAATGCACAAATGAAGAAGAAAGCCACCCAGCGAAGTCTCTCAAACAGCCCATACCATATTGCTGATGTCCCCTGCCCTGCTGCCCCAACCTCCACCAGGTGCACCATCCCCACCCGAGCTGCTAGGGGGCCTGCTTGCCATTCGCAGCCCCCAGAAGGCTGAAGAGGCCAGGCTCCTGCTCTCTGCCCCTCCCATCTGCCGCCTGCAGGACCCCAGCACCTGGAGAGCTCAGCACTGATTCTCCCAGGCAAGGAGCCTTCCTTGTAAAGCTGGGTATCCCTGTCCTCCCTTGTCTCTGAGTCTGTCTGTTACAGTGTGGATGATCCGACACCAAAACTGGACACAGGCTTTCAAACTAGGCCCGTGGGCAAGTGGGTGGAAGAGAATATGCAAGGACAGGCCTCCAACAGCAACACTGGAGCTCGATGTTAACTTCCTGCCGCTTCATGATGAGGGAGCCGTTCAGTTTCCCGGGGGCCAAGGGAGCTACAGCCCGGGCCACCCAGCAGTCGCAGGCCAGGCAGGGTGTGCTCCTGCCAGGCTGCGTGAGGCCGAGCTTCCGGGAGGGCCTCTCAGTCACCTTCTGGCTCTTGTCTGCCTTATTACAGGGTTCCTGGTGGTGTGTACAGGGCGGCAGCTGTTGCCGCAGGGGTGTGTCTTCCCAGACTCTACCTTCAAATGCTCCCCAGAACTCGTTTCAACTTCCTGCTTACATGTTTGCCTTCATCACATCTACCCTCTGCCCAAATTCCAGTGTCCTGGTCTCCCTGGTGTCTCCCGAGTTCTGAGGCTCAGGAAGTCATATGGTCAGTGGCAGCTGACTGGCTGAACTGTATATGCACATGTGTGTGTGTGTGTGTGTGTGTGTGTGTGTGTGTGTGTGTATAAAATTCATTTTATCTTTTATCGTAGAAGACCCTGAGAGGCAGAGACAGAGAAGTTGGCTCACCTGCCCAGGATCATTCAGCCCATTACTGGTTAGGGGAACCAGCGTTAAAAACAAACCAGACCTTGTCTTAGCCCCTCCTCTGAATGGTGTAGAAAAGAAACTAACAGTAACTGGGCATCAACAGGACACCAGGCACTATGCTGTGTGTCCCAAGGCCGTGAAGAGGATACTATGATTTCCATTGTACGGACAAGAACACCAAGCTCAGAGAGGCGCTCTATGCCTAGATTGCTCCTGGCTCTTCCCAGGCACTCACTCACTCATGCCTGGATATCCTTCAGGCTCCAGCTTAGAAGTCACTTCCTTCAGGCAAACTCCCTTCCCTGATCCCCCCGGATGTGGTGGGTGCCCCTGCTCTGCTGTTCCACGATCCCACGTGCTTTTGTCCCTGTGGTGGCATATACGCACTGTGCTACCACCAATTGTGGGCCATCTTCTAATCAAACTTCGAGCTCCTCAAGGGCAGAGGGCAATAGCTGTACCTTAAATACACCAAACTACTATCACTAGGCAGAATGCCTGACACACAGCAGGAGGCTGGTAAATATAGTTGACCCTTGAACTACACAGGTGTGAACTGCATGGGTCTACTTAAGCATGGATCTCTTTTAATAAACACTGAACAGTACTGTAAATGGTTTTCTCTTCCTTATGAGTTTCTTAATGACATTTTCTTTTCTCTCACTCACCTTATTATAAGACATATGCAAAATGTGTGTTTATCAACTGTTCATCAGTAAGGCAACAGTAGGCTACCAGTAGTTAAGTTTCGGGGAAGTCGAAAGTTAAATGCAAATGTTTGATTGTATAGGCAGGTCAGCACCCCAAACACCCTTGTTGTTCAAGGGTCAGCTGTGTTTTGGAATAAAAGAAGGAAGGAGGGAAGGAAACAAGGAAGAAAAGGAAAAAGGAAGGGAAGAAAAAAGGTTCCAAAGCCACAGAGTTGGGAAGTGGAGAAGCTGGGTTTGAATCCAGTCTGGCCTGCTTATAAAGACTAGACTGGACTAGACTATATCCATGAAAATATACCATCTCCCTTTAGGGTAGAGACTCTTTTATTATATTCTCGTAGATTTGTCTCAGAAGTTGGCACGTACCATTCTCTGATTAACAAGGGCTAGTCAATGGACTTTAAGCTCTTAGAGGTCAGGGACAGGGTAGGTGATTTTCCGGGATGCCCGTGGCCCGCAGGGCACAGGGCATGGGCACTGCACGTGGTACATACTCCAAGAACACTTGTGGCTTGAGCTGACTGATATTCAATCCATCCCACTGTGAAGACAATGGTGACTCAGATAGGAAAGAGCCGGTCACTGGCCCTCAGATGGCATTCAGGGCCTGTGGTGGGGGAGCCTGGAAAGATTAAGACACTGAAACTGTGGTCGGAGTCACATTTGTCTAAGTGTTTTAAGACTGAAGAGGCATATACTGATGCAAAATTCACAGTCTTATTGCCCCAGAAGTTTAGGAGTGGTTTCTGGAGTGTAAACTCTGGTCATGAAGATACAGTTTCCCTGGGAGTCAAAAAAACAGTATGGAGAGTTTTTCTTGTTAGTGTGCTTTTCCCCTGAAGAAGTTTACAGGAGGTGTAGCATACTGATTGAAATGAAAATAAAAATTATTCATTTGAAGACCAGCAGACACTTTCTTTTTCTCTCTGAAATTCCAATTCTCTCCCCACTGGAGAGCATCTCCCATCCCTACCCCCACTCCAAGACCAACACAGCTTTCACACATTTCTACAATTAGGGTTTTTCTTTGAGATTTTATTTTGATAAAGAATTTTAATAACTTTTCAAGTTGCACACCACTTGTGCTGTCAGTGTCACCATATGCCTCTACCGGCTATGATTTGGGAGAATGGCCAAGGCCAAGGTTGAATTGAGGAGTGGGGAAATTACCTGCCTAGGAAGCAGGGGACTTGAGGCGAGTTCCACCTCCGCCTCCCCAAGTGACTCTGGGTAAATGCCAACCTCAGTTTCCTTCTCTGTGACAAGAAGAAGAGACTTCTCTGGGAGTCCTCTCAGCTGACTCCCTGGGCCATCCTGAAGATCTACGGAGACACTACCTTGGGGACATACTTTAAGAAGTAAAAGGCATCTACAAATGTAAGTAAAGAGGGTAAGAGCACATTCATCTAAACACCAGAGGAATGAGGCTTTCCATGTACATCTGTTACCTAGATAACACAAACCTTCCTGAGTACAAGTGTATTTGATTTAAACTTTGAGAATAGAACTTGTGTTTCTAAACTAGATTACTTCCCTTTTGAAGCAGAGAACACTGACGCAGGGTTACTGATAGCGAAGGCTATGAACTTGGGTTATACTGATTTCCTCAACACTGGCTGGCCTCCATCATTTACAATATTAGATTCTTGTGTTCTGAAAGAGCATTTCTGTCTTCTCCCCTCTGGTAAGCAGCCATTTCTCCCTGCTGTCAGGGCTGCTGCTTTTTCGATTTCCTTTGATTCCTGCTTCTAAACCATGTTAAACAAGAAAACCTAAAAACCTGGTGTATTAATATTGGTTGCAGTATAAGAGCCTATTAAATTCTTCTATGCGCCAACCAAAAGAGTTGTATGTATCTTTATATTAATCTTCCTAAGGTCATGTGCCCCTCTGCTCAAAAGCTTTTTTATGTTTCTCATTCTTAAACAAACAAGTCCAGACATCCCAGGCTGGTATGGTTTCCAAGGCCTTCAATCACCTGTCCTCGAACTACATTCTCAGTAATCTCCTCTCAGCGTGTCCCAGGTGTTTTCCCAAACTCAGTGACTGCTGCCCTCCGCCTCCTCTTGAGCCTTGAAAGACTATCCACTCTTCAAGGCCCACCTCCCGAAGTTTCCCTCAGTTACAGACAACCTCTCTCCGTCCTTTGAACTCTCCTATCATTTTATCCGCATCCCTCCCATGGCATCGATCACTTTCTGACTTTAAGTAATACACTTTTTCAGGCTCGTGATTAGTTCTCTGTACTATCCGGCAAACTCCGTGATGGTTTCCTATAAGCCCTGCTACTGCCTCTTGCTGCAGAAACACAGAAACGAGTGGTGGCAGATGCTCTGCCAGCTCCTGTTCTCTGAGCTACATTTCTCAGTGTCTCCCACTGGGTTCCTGATGGCGAGGCTGCTGCATTCCTAAGCTCCTACCAGCTTCCCTGTGGGAGGGGAGTGGCTCTACCTGGGGGTAATGGCTAAGCCAAGCCTCTGGCCTCCGCTCGCCTCAGGGGCACTCGGCCTGCTTTCCCCCTGCTCTCTGGGAGGAGCTGCTGCACTAAGTGTCCCACTCCTGTGCAGTGTAGGCGGCCTGCTGGGACACTCACCACTGCCAAGCCTCAGGAGCAGCACATCCTGGAGCCTCCGGTTGAGGTCACGGAGCTCCTTCATTTCGGACACGAGTGCCCCGTACTCCTTGAGCTTCTTGGCCTGCTGGACCAGCTGCCTCCGAGTCCGCTCCAGCTCCTGCTGGAGGTGGCGCATCTCCTCCTGCTGCTGCTGGTAGTTGCGCAGCAGCTCCTCATACAGAGCCCGGGGCACGACAGCATCCTCCAGACTGTCCATGTCCTCTGTGCCCGGTGAGGCCTCCACGAAGACCTCTTCCGGACACGTGCTGTGGCCCAGGCTCAGGCCGTTCTGCTTCTCCAGCCGGGCTACCACTGCCTCGATGCTCTTGTGCGCCACTTCACTCGGCTTCCGCCCCTCAGGTCTCTGTGTAGGACAACGAGAATCAGTTCAGGCAAGGGCAGCTGGGGCTTTCTTGGACTGCAGCTCAATATTTCCCCAGACAATCCTAGAATCACAGAACCACAGAACATCAGTGCTTGGAGAAACCTGTGCAAACACTTACTCAAAGCCCTTAATTTTACAAATGGGGAAAACAGAGGTCCCGAGTGGGGAAGGGTCTTGCCCCAAATCACACAGGTGTTAGGTGGCAGACCCAGGACACGGTTCCCAGGCCAGCATTGTTTCTGTTCCATCACTCTGCCTCTTGGGAATGGCTATACCATGACCACACTCCCCAGCTCCCCCAGCCTACACCCCACCCATAGGGCCTAGGCAGTGACCTGCTAACAGGGGATATTCAGTTATATCTGTGGAGGATCAGTGGAAATCAGGCCAGCCCAAGCCATCCCAGGGGAGTCACCACTCAAATCTCTTCAACAACAAAAACATAAAAGGCAAAAAAAATTCTACCAAGTAACCCTTTCTTCACGAATGGTTTGTTGCGAAGAATGCTAAGAACTCTAATCTGCTCTAGCCTAGGGCAGGAGCCGTGTCTTATTTTCTCTGTTTCTCCACTGCCTACCCAGAACAGGCACTTGGCAGGGGCTTGATAAATGTTAGCTTAACTGGAAAGTTCAAAGAATGCTAGTGTTGAAAGGTTCTTTCAGTTTAACTCTCTCATTATACAGGTGAGAAAATTGAGGCTCAGAGAGGGGAAGGACTGTACTCAGGCCTGCACAGTGAGCCACAGACTGAGCCAGACCCACAACTCGGAGCCCAAGTTCAGCACTAGGCTCCTTTCCCCATATCTGCCGGCCTGTCCTTGGACTCTGGCCCAGATGAAGCTCTGCAAGGCCGTGGATATAGAGAGGGCAGTTCACTGAGGAGAGGATGATCCAGGATGACCCAGGGGTTAGGGTTTCAGCTGCCTGAGGAAATTCCAGCTCAAGTGCATAAAGCTTCCACTGAGGGGGTGTGAGATCTACAGGACCAGTTGAATTCTTCTCCCAGGTCAGGAGGGTCAGGAGCTCTCCTGATTGGGGGCATTGTGGGAGGTGCAGGCAATTGAGGACACAAGATACCAGACAACTTAACTGTGTCAGGTCAAACCTGCTTTAACCTCTCATAAGTTTCTGGGAATTTAATGAAAAAAATGACTGAGAGTGAGTTACATGACAAAATCCTATCCCAGGATAAGGTGCTGCTAATCCAAATGAGCTTATCCACTAAAACTGTAATGATCCCTTTCGATACCTGTCTGCATCGGTATACTGTGAGATTACCAGGGGCATTGGCCACATCTGCCCAATGCCCATGACCCCAGGAACCAACACAGGGCCAGGCCCATGCCAGGGGTGCAACGGATGCATGAACTGAACTCAACTGTATCTTTTGGGCTATGCCTGGGGAATGTCCTTGACCTTGTGTCCAAAACCAGACCACGGTCAGTGCACAAGGCACCCTTCTTACTCCTTCCTTCCTCTGGGGTACACATTGTACAGAAAAAAAAAAACCCTGTCTTTTTGAATAAAATATTCAGGTTTACAAGTAAGGGCAGGAGGAAACCAAGTGGGGTGCACATCAGAGGAAATGTAACCTCCTGCAGAAGTTTCCTTCTAACCTAGAGTCCCATAAACCCCCTTCTGTGAATCTGACTCACCCATTTCCTAGTGAGTCTACCCTTGGTTTGAGACAATCTGCTGGTGACTGGCTCCGAAATGCTGCCCAAGAACAGCCACTTAATGTTCCTGGAGCTCAGCACAGACCTCTCCAGAGCTGTCGGCCAGAGAGAAATGCCCTGTTCCAAACCCCCAGCAGCGATGATGCTGCACAGACGGTGCAGACCGGACAGTGCATGGTGGCACTAGTAGGGCTCCCAGGAAAGTCAGCCAGCAAAGCAAACACATCCCAGCTGTCCCAAGACTCTCCCACCCCAAAAAAATCATGGCCTGTGACACTGGAGGGCATTTATATGAGGAGTGGAGGCAAGCCTGGAATTCTTAAGCTATCTGAAATCTGAAAATGCTCCCACACACTTCCAAAAAAAGGAAAGATTGTGTTACCTTGATGTGTCTAAGCTGTAAATCTTCTTCCCCATAATCTTTAACCTCCCCATCTTCTTCTACGTGATTGAGAGAAAGTTTGGGGATTTTTATTTTCTTCTGCATCACACTGTTTTCAAGGTCGGATTTGTCTTCTAAAATGTGCATCAAGAGAACAAGGTTCATTATGAGTCAAAATGCTCAAAAGGCCAATAACTTCAAATGCTAGACACGATGGAGGCCAGACCAGTTAAAAAGGAAAAGTAGACAAACTCAAGTCCTGTTCCCTCCTGCATGTGGGGTCCCTAAATACAGCAGTGCAGATGGAACTCTGGGAGATAGGGCATATGCTAAAAGTGCTGCCATACAATGTGTTGAAATTGTGTCCAATGAATTTGCTTAGGAGTTTGTCTAAGTACATCTTAAAGGGTGGCCTTTTGTGAAATTCTAGAATCTTTTGTGAAAATCTAGAATCACTGGAATGGCCCTGAGATTGCTATCTGGTCTAAACTAGCACATGATCCTTTAACAACTGAGATCTTTCTAAACAAAGTGACTCCCCAGGAAACCCTAGTGGGTTACGCCAGGTCAGATGCTAGTAAGTATGAAAGGGATGATAGATCTTATGGTGGTAAAGCCTGAACTGGAGCTGAGGTAGGGCTTCTCTAAAGCCCAGACACGGGACCAGCTGAGTTAAGACACATGGAGGAAGACGGGCAACATTTATTGCCTTTTCACTAGTGTCAGATCTCAGAATGATATTTGAGGCTGAGGGGCCTCAGCAACCGCCTGGTCCAACTCTCTCATTTCACAGATGAGGGAAGTCAAACCCAGAGGACACAAGGGGTTTGCCCAAAACCTGGGTCTGGGGAAGAGCCAGGAGTGGGGAACAGGTCCCTGGCATCTCACCCAGGGCCTCCTGGGTGTGATAATAACACATACTGAAATGTGGGGTACCTGTAAAGTGCTACAACGACAACAAAGGGGTATTGTTTTTCTTACCTTCTCATTCTTTAAGTTCAACTTCAGATAATCTAAAAGAGCATTAATTTTTTTCTCTTGCACAGATTTCAAACTTTGTTTCCCACATCTGTCTCTCACTGTACATGTCAAGAGCAAAAACTCATGAGAGCTCCGTAACTTGAACCTGCTCTGGAACTGGCCCCTTGTGGTGAATACCCTGGGGTCTTGTTTTCTGGGCTTGAACCAAGAGTCTGGGAATTATTGTTTTTTAAAATCCTCAAAGGTTCCCACAGCTATACCCTAAGTGCAGTTGCCAGCATGTTGCCCAATGCTGGATGTGGCACACGGCCGGTAGCTGGTTAAATAATCCAGTCTCTGAAGGTCTTTATGTGTGAGTGTGACTGTGCATGCACGTGTATGTGTGTGTTAAATATTTTCTCACACTTCCCCCAGGCCAGGCTTCTCTCCTCACAACTTGTTAGTAAAGCTGAGAAGGAAGCTTATACGTGCATAACTATTCCAGGATGTAGTCAAATGCCAAATCCTCCCAAATGGTCTCAGGAATGGACGGAGCCCCAGCTCCTCCATGACAAGTGAGGAGGGAGGGGCAAGGCCCCAGTGTCACTGAACGCAGGTGCCTCCTCTGTAATGGAGCAGTGGAGATGACACTGATAACTGACAACTGCTGCAAGTCACTGCACGGCGCCTGGCACACACTGGGCACTCAGCGAGCAGGATATGGAGCTGCTACCATCAATGTGCCCAGAATCATTTTATTTCCCTAAGGATAAAGTGAATACAGATGCAATTTACAAAGCAAAGGGATGACTTAAGAAGGGGATGGAGTATAAGGGAACTGCCCAGGAAAAAAGACAATAGTCTTTGACAACGGACAATGATCCCCTCCTGATCAGAGTTGAAAATGGCCTTTCCCACTTCCTGGAGGAGCAATCCACGGGTTTTATTTTCCCAAGAAAGGCCTGTTCTTGTTCTCTTTGTGCCTCTAAGACACATCCAATGGCTAAGGCATAAACAAGGCAGGGACTGTGGTCTTTCTAAAAGAGCAACAGCTCCCTTCTACAAATCATGGTTGAGACTAAGTCAAAAAGTTGCTAAAATGTAAAACCTAAAGAAAGTGCTCTAAATGAAGTTATCCTTTATAAGGTGGGTGTTTTCACTTGTGAAAAAAACAGAGAGTAACAGAGAGAGATACAGGGGATAAGAGGGACTTTTTGAATGTGTTTGGGCAAAGCTTCTGAGCTAATCTTCTTGAGAAGCAGCCACTGGATTAGAAACGACAAGCAATGCTGCGCCTCCCTGAATTGAACCTGTAGCCTAGGGTCCTCCTGGTGTGTGAGAAGCAATCACTCAGAGTCACAGGAACTAGGTGATGTGGGAACAAACAATGATCCTCAGACCATCTCATTCAATGCTTTCAAAATACAGATGAGGAAACTGAGATTCCAAATGACAAAATCCATGCATCCAACCACTCAAGAGGCCCAGGGACACAGGAGGAGCAGGACAGGCAGGGTTTCCGTTTTGGAGAGCTCGCCACTGTGCAAGGTCACAGAAGTCAGTGGTACAGTGTGAACCTAGTTACAGTACGATGACCTAGACTGTACAACCAGGGTCCAGAGTCTTTCCTACTATGCCTCAGCCTAACATTTACTGAGAACTTACATCTATAAAATCTAGTCTGGGCCCTGGAGACACAGAGAATGAGCAGCCACTTGGGAGACATGAGATAAGAACCCACCAAAGGGGGACCTGATGAAGGGGTAGTTTAAAAACCACAATATTGCACATGTAATTGTAGATTAATGATATCAAAATAAATTATATAAAAAATAAATTAAAAAAAAGAACCCACCAAAAAGATAACCCAAGGTCTCATATACTGAGTTTGAATTAAGGGGAAAGTAACTGAGATAGGATCTCTGGAACAAAGGAGATCACTGCAGTTAGTGCAACCATGGCAGGCTTTTGAGAGCAGGCAGCAGTTAAGCTAGACTCCTTCCATCTTGGGTGATGTTGGGTAAGTTATTATACTTCTCTGATCCTGTTTCCTCATTTGTGACTTGAAGTAAATAACTTTCACTCACATTGCCAGGATACTGTGAATATGATCAATTCTGTATGTTAAATGGCACTTGGACAGCCATTCAAGGATGGTGAGAATCTGGACCACACAAAAAGAGTAAAGAACAAAGGCCAAAAGAGGAAGGTTGGGAAAATATTTAGACTGGAATGGTTATAAAAGATGGTTCAGTTACAGGTAGGACAAAGTGGTATGAAAGGAAGTTAAAGGCGTTTGGGCTTAGAGGACAAATGGCCTTGAATGCCAAGGTAAGAAGAGCTGAAGTTTGGCCTACAGATGTGGAAAAAACTAGGGAGTCAGACAACTTGGATTCCAAGTCCAGTTGCACCACTTGGTAGGCAAGCTGCTTTGTCAGCGTCATTTTTCTTGTTCTGTGGAAATGGAGATGTAGCATCTACCTCAGGTAGGGATCAAATCAGCTGAGTAAATGTGCCTTGAAAGCAACAGAGCCTGAACAGACGGTAGGTGACAAAGCCCAGCAGAGCCCACTGCTCGCTGCGCACCTGCCACAGGCTTGCTTCTCGAGGTGGAGACTGGACTGACTGGCCAGCGGCCGGACTCGGAAGGATGGCATTTGGGAATGCTGCGCTCCCCACCTGGTGACAGGAGGTCCTGCCCCACCAGCTACCCAAGGCTCCATGCTCTCCCATCTAACTGGAGGGCCCGCCTCCTTTCTTGTCTGCCTGACAAACTCCACTCAGCCTCCACTCAATTCCTCCCTCCTTCCTCAAAGGTCCCATCACACTGTACAGTCCTCGGTAGCCCACTTTCTTCTGTGTTGCAATCATCTGCTTTGAGGCCTCCCTTCCCCAGTGGAGTGTGAGTAGCCTAAGGGCAGGGCCCTTATCACAGGCCTGGCCATTCAACAGGGACTCCTCAAACAAAAATATTTGATGAAGGAACAATGAAGAGAGGCTACACCAATAAGCATATGAAAAGCTGCTCAAAGTCATCAGACATTAGGGAAATGAAAATCAAAAATACAATGAAATAACCACTTCATTCTCACTAGATGGTTGTAATTAAGAAAAGAATAGAGAAGAAAAATAAGTGTTGGGAGGATGTGGAGAAACCGGAACCCTCATACATTGCTGACAGGAATGTAAAATAGGGCCACCACTGTGGACAACAGTTTAGCAGTTCCTCAGAACGTTAAACATAAAATTATCATATGACCCAGAGATTCCACTACTAGGAAATGAAAACATGTCTACCAACACTTGTGCTGAAATGTTCACAGCATAGTCAAAAGGTGGAAACAAGCCAATTGTCCATCAACTGATGAACTAATAAGCAAAAATTCAGTATATCCATGCAAACGGAATATCATTGGACCATAAAAAGAAATGAAGTACTGAGACATGTTACACATGGATTAATAGCGAAAACATGCTCAGTGAAAGGAGCCAGAAAAAGGCCACATATTATGATTTCATTTATACGACACATCCAGAATAGGCAATTAATGTTTCTTATGTAGATTAATGTTTGCAGATTCAGGTTTGCTGATGGTGGGTGGAAGCAATGAGAAATGACTGCTTAACAGGTCACAGGGATTTCTTTTTGGGTGACCAGAATGTTCTGGAATTAGATAATGAAGATGGTTCCACATTGTGAATATACTAAGAATGACTGAATCGCGCATACTCTGAAATAGTTAATATGGTGAATTTTATGTTTTGTGAATTATACTTACATTAAAAAATAGGCTACCATTTGTAGAATGTCTACTACCTATCAGATGCCATTGTAAGGCTCTTCTTATATATTAATACACTTCACAACAACCCTGCAATTAAGTATTATTAGCCACATTTTTTTCCACAAGAGAAGAAATGAGACTCAAGAAGGCCTAAAGCCACCCAGATGGGAAGGTGCAGACAAAGGATGTGACCTCAGTCTCTCTGCCTCCCAGCCCATGCTCTATTCTCTCTATACACATTCCTGAAACATGCTAAAGCCAGAATAAATGCTGACTGAATGAATGATGGCTATAGATATAAGGACATTCAAATTCCCCAGCCTGAAGTTCAAGCAGAAGACCGCTTCACACCTGCCCTCCTGTCATACACCTGTGTCCTCAGCAAGTCCCTGGACACCATCATAAGGCACCACAGGAACAGGTTGTAGCCAGGCCTCAGGGCTCGAATGGGTTCTTTGAAAAGATAAGCTGAGCAGTACAGGAAGGGCTGAGGTGATGGGAATGAGTTCCAGAAAGGAGCAGAAGTAGAGAGCCCCTCCGACCACATGCCTCCTGACCTAGCGGCCTTGACATTTGGCCAGGGGGATCTGGAGGCTCCCTCTGAGGTTAACTACCGCCTGGCTCCATCCTAAAGCTCATCACCCTCCTCCGTGACCTGTGCTCCCTGGATGGGGGCCCAGGAAGACCTGGGGCTCCACTCATCCTTCTCTGCAGTCAGTGTACATTTCCTGAGCTCAGATCTGGGTTGAGCACTATGCTAAGTGGTCCTTGTCCTTTGGGCCCTTAAACCCACCATGTACCAAGAACCCAACCAGAATGCAGGATTTGACTTCCTGAGAGATGCTTCCTTATGTGGGGCAAACCTCTAATCTCTGGGCCTTCCTAACCCTAATCCCAAATTGAGGGTGATGCCTCACATCCCTATCTAATCCACAGAAGATTACTGAATAGTCACAGTCATCATAAAAAGTGGAAGAAATGGTTGGGAGGAGGCCCAGTAGCTAATGAAAGCAGCCCAGTCTTTCGAGGTGCTCCTTGTTTGGAATCCTGGCTCTGCTACTTAGCCTGGGAACCTGGGCAAGCTACTTAGCCTGTCTGAGACTCAGTTTCATTATTTGTAAAGTAGGGATAATAAACTGTTTTCCAAAAGATATTGCATGTAAAGAACCAAGCACAGTCCCTTTCTTGTCGTAGGTGTTTAATGAACAGTGGCTATGAGGCTACCCCATCGGTTATGTGCTTGGCTTTTATCCCAGGGCAAAGAGAACCACTGCAGGTGTCTGACACAGATTGAGACATGATAGAAGAGATGTTTTCAGAAGATTAATATGGCAGTGGAAAGCAAGATGGATGAGGTGTGAGGAGGAGACTGAACAGAGGGTGACAAGAAGCTATAACTCTTGACTGGTCCCATTAATGAAGGTGAAAGGTGGTTTAGATCATCCAAGATGGCAAATAACTCCATGTAGCATTTTAATGTGGCTTGGAGGATGCTTCTGGCTTTGAGTTCCAGGAAACCGTAGAAGAAACTACCAGAGGACAGAAGGGTGAGGAAAACTCTCTCTAGTCAACCTGCCTTTGCAACTGCTCCACGCTTAAGACCAAATAATCAATTTTAGTATAAACAGACATATATGCAGCCTCTGAAGAGACAAACTTGACTAATTCTGAGTTCTTGATTCTTTTGTTTCCAGGGAAAAGAAAACCACCACAATTTGGGCATCACTGTCTCCTCCTCCTTTTCAGCTACTATGATATCAGCTAATTGCATTCATCCATTCAAAAAATACTGGGTGAGCACCTTCGATGTGTCAGGCCCCATGCCAAATTCTTTACTAGCATCAATACAGTTAATCCCCATAAAATTATATTGAAGCAGAAACTGAGGATCAAAGAAGTGAGGTGACTTGCCGAATACATAAAGCTATCGAATAGCAGAGCCAGAATTTCAAATCAGGTCTGCATGACACTCAAGCCCTGTTCCTATCACCTAATTATCTTCAGGGACAAGAGAAAAATGATGAAGTTGCTCTAACTTCCTCAACTGAATTGAAAGGCATATGAACAATGGTGAGTATGTCAATGTAACTTCCAAAGTACTTCCCTTTCTTTTGAGACCTTGCCTACACCAGGACAATGCTGTGATAAATTCCCAAATCAAACTAATTACTATACAAGTTTCAAGTTTTTCATCTGTATGAAAATTCTGTGAAGTTTTATGTTTGCATTAAAAACAGACACACCACAGAAGAGACATACACATTGCATTCTCTGGCCTATGATGTTTGTTTTTATAAATCCAAAGCAGACAAAATTCTCAAGTTTCAAGGCCTGTATCCAGCCAAGACAACAAAAGGAAGAGTGCCCTGCTGTGGTACAGCAGGAAGAAATCAGGAGTCATGGGTTCAAGGCCTGGCTCTATAACTAACTCTCCGGATGACCAGTCATTTCCTCTCGGAAGTGACTTTTCTGTAAAACATGGGGACTCGACTAGAAAACCTCCACAAGCCCTTCCAGCCGCGTGCCCATCGGCCAGTCACAGGGAATCCCTGATCTCTTTCTCCTCTGTGCTGCAGGGTAACAGTGGGTGATTGAGTCCCTCCAGCTGGGCACATGCGAAGAAATGTCCTGCTAAGGCCATCCAGAAGGGAGGAGAAGGAATTACTAGCCAGGGGTCAGCAGGGCTCCTGGCTTCACTCCCACTGACTCACTGGCCTTGGCACAGGGCTGGGGCATAGACAACTCCAAAAACCTTACCCAGTTGGCTCATCTACCAGGGTCATAAGTGGCCCCAGCATAGGGTCACAGAGGGCCAAGACATCGGGGCAGATGGTAAGCCTTTCATGCTGAAGCTAAATCCCAGGAAGATTTAAAACACACGTAAGTTAAATTTTAAACTTGTCTGCTCCACACATGCACTTGTTCCTCTAAGTCACTCCTCTCCATAAATGGTGATACCCAGGATTAAGCATGTTGTTCGCTCGGCAACTCTTACTCACTGTAGTCCTTAACAGCTGCCTGTGTTTGATGAGCACCTATTATGTGCCAGACACTTTTCCATAACCCCTTGCTAAAGCACAGTGGGCAACTAGCTGATTACTATCTCTCTGTTACAGATGAGCACCTGAAACTCAGAGAAGTGAAGTACTCCCCCTCAGGTGACACAGCTTATGAGTAGCTGGGTCATGATTTGAACCCAGGCTGTCTGACTTCAAATCCTATCTCCTTTCAGCTCTTTATCATTTCCTGTGATACTTAAGTGACCCAGAGGTCATCTAACCAAATTCACCCACAGGGCAGGATTCCATTCCAGAAGATCCCTGACCTGATTGCTATCTCTGGTGACAGGAAGCTCCTCACCATGCTGGAAGCCCTTTCCATTGCTCATCTGTTCTCTCTGATATTATTATACTGCTCCCACCAATCCTATGAATTCCACTCTCTGGTTCACACTCTGCTTTCTGGACACCAAAGAACAGGCCTGATCCTTCTGAGACAGGGACCGTGGGTATAGTCAGAGTAGGGTGAGGGCCTCCAGAAAAAGCAAGGCAGGATATTTACAGTCAAAGCAATGTAACAATGTAAAGTCCCTATCGAAACTCTGTTCAGCATTATGCAAAGTCAAGGTCACACTAATTCTCTAGGATAAAGATACCAGACTAGGAATATAGACATCCTCAGTGAGATCAGTTAAAGGTCAAAAGGGCAGGAGCAACTTGGCCTGGAATGTTTGAGTGTTCTGCAAGGATATCTCAGCATAACCCGTGACTTCACTGTAAACAACCCTAGCAAACAGACCACAACCTAGCCCACCTTGAGGGCAGGGCAGGTGGTACAAGTCCATACCTTAAGCCCCCAGTACCCAAAAATCCTCAACTGCCTATAAATCCCCTAGACAATGCACCACCTTGGGCTCTCTTATCCCCTCCTGGCATGAGCCAGGAGCTCTTTCCTCTCACTTTATTTCTAAATAAAAGCCTCTAACCTGGCTCTCCTACCTTGGGTGTTTGCTAAGTTCATTCTTCGACTCCGCAAACAAGAACCCAGCATCACTTCCTCCACTGTGGCAAAACCCACTCACTGAAAACTACCCAACTATCATCCCATGCAGTTCTTTTCTTCTCCTGCTTATGTATTTGGTTGTCCTCTCCCATGTCTCACCAAGGAGCTCAGAGGAAAAAGTAGCTGCTGTGCAGTTACAAGAAAGAAAAACAAGACTAGGTCCTGGACCCAAAGACCACTCTTCTCATCCGATTCCCAGGACACCCCTCTCTCCCGGGGATCACTGGAGTCTCCATCCATCTCTTGCTGCTTCTTCCCAGTCACCTTTTTTGGGCTCTTCCTTGGCTGTGCCCTTAAAAGCTGATGTTCTGAAGCCTTCTGCCCTGCGTGATTCTCTTACCCTGCATCCTCTCCCACTGTGACCTCACCATTCCCGTGGCTAATGATTTCCACATTCGGATCTTCAGCCCCATTTCAGAGTGCGTCCCTGAACCTTGGACCACATGCCTAATTGCTCTCCTGGAGTACTATCTGCCCAGATGTCCTAGGGCCCCAAAGATTCAACTTGTCTCAAACTGAACCCACCACCTCCCTTTCCAACCAATGACTCTTCCAGTACTGCTCCTGAAGGAAGGCGAGCCCAGACCACCATGTCAGTGTCACACGCTCACCACGGCCAGTGAGTTCCCGAATCCCACGGCCCCTCCTTTGCTGGCCCACCTCAGACCTATCACCACCACTGCTGCCCTGGTTTAGGTATCCGACTTTTGGACTGAACTATTCACACTTCTCTACTGGGAAGCCTTAGCCCACTGCCTGGCACCTGCCTGGCACCCAGAACACCTACTCAACAGTTGTTTAAGCGGTTCTCTTCTCCTGGACAAAACAAGAAGCCCTCTCTCACAAGGATGTAGACCGAGTATACGGAAAGTCCTAGCACTGAACGTGGTCCCTGGTGAGTGCTTAATATTTAGTAAATTAATCCTTGAAGGCAAAACAATGTCTATTCCTCCTCCGGCATTTCCCTCCAGGAGAAGGCTGCCCACTTAGCATACTCTGTACCTGCAGAACTTAAATGAACACTCTTTGGGTAAGCATTTCAAAATGAAGAGTACACACAGCTCTCTCTAAGGAGTTGATAAGACAAAGCAGGTAGGCACAGTGGAAAGAGATTAGTCTTGGGAATCAAAGATCTAAATTTGAATTCCACTTTTCGGGTGTGCTTTTAAAAATAAAAACCCAGGGTGTTCTTGAATAACAAAACACCACACAAAAGAGAAAGATCTCAGCTTGCCTGGGGGAATTCTTTCTTCCATCTTGTGAACCAGAATTCTGAAGTGCTCTGTAGCACTTACTTTTCAGTTGTAACAAATATGTGGTTCTTGAACAAGACAAATCACATCAGACTGAACCTTCAATGGTTAACATTTTAGTAGAATCCGCAACAGACGACAGCAGGCAAGTTCCAATCTTTGCTCCAACATATATCAGCAGAACATGTCAAAACCTAAATTAAAAGTTTTCACTCCCTTTAAGAAAAAAAAAAAACGAATCCTTTTGTTGGCAGTCTCCCACTGATGACATGCAACAATCTTTGCATATGAATTCGGCTAGTCCCCTGCTTCGCTGCTAACTTTGTAGGAGTTCCAAAACATTTCTGGAGCAAATGATCTATTTGGACCGACAATGCCAAGCTGGGACCTGAGCCCTGAATGAGCTAAAATTACCAAAGCAAGAAGAACGTGGCTTTGGAAGCTATTTCCCCCAAGTGTGGGGTTTCTTCTAGGCGAAGTGATAAAGAATGTTGACTCTTTCCAGATGAACAAAGTTGAATGAAACCTCAAAATCCCACTGCAGGTTTCTGTTCTGAAAAACAAGTTACTGCTACAGAGGTTCTTATCCTCCCTCCCTTCTCCCCCCAGGCATAAAAAAATGCACCTGTCTTCCCAAATATCCTGAGTTCAATGTGGACTGACTAGTGAGGGCTGTGTGTGGGCACTGTGGCTGCAGAGACCAGGAAGGCAGGCCCCTGTCTGGTAGGAGGATAGGCACATTCAGGACTAACCAAAACAGGACACAAAATACTAAGATCCATAAGCAAGAACAAGCAAAGTTAACAGAGAGAGCTCTGAGGAGGGAGAGTCTCCCTTGGGGGCACAGGGTGGGACAGGGAGGCAGGGTGCTCCCAGTGTCTTTTGTCCACTCCTCTATCACAGCCCTCAGCTCCCTGACTGCACACATGTCATATGTCTGCCTTCCCCACAGGAAGGGGAGCTTCCTGAGCAGAGGTCCAGTGTTGGACAATGATTAATCTACCCTGCTTGGCTCAAAGGAGGGCCTGAGGGGATGTTCTCAAGCTGGCATGAAATACTTCAGGTCTAGGGAAAGTGCAAAGGGTGGGCGGAGCTGGAGAAGTAAGGTGGGGCTGGGCCCTCTGAAGGTCCTGGGAAGAAGCTAATCTAAGCAGAGCAGTGAATTGACTAAGACTATGTTTTAGAACATTACTTTGACAGCAGTTTGGAAAACAGATTGGAGACAGGGTAATCAATTAGAGGGCTGCTGCTCTGGGTTAGGTGAGTAGAGGCCAGACAGGCAAAGGCAGTGGTAGTGAAGCTGGAAAGGAAATACTTAAAAGGTAAGCTGCAAAGCCACCTAGACCTGGGCCTCTCTCTGTGCTCCGCCAGTGCCTGGCTCTACTTGTATGTAGCCCTTACCTGTTGCCTTAAGACTACACAGTCCCTGAGGATGGTGCCCATTCCTTATCACTCAGGCCCCCAACAGGAACTCTATACTACAGAGCTTGAAAAGTTCATTCTTGCCTCTCCTTGGTCCTGCTGTCAGTTCAGCTCCCCCACTGCGGACGTGTTGATGCATCGTGCATTCTCTCCTTATATCACTGGGCCTGGCATATGGGAAGTATTAAGGGGATTTTTGACAACAGAAGGAATTTAGCACACCCACATAATAATAATAGAGCATAGGTGTCCTGTTAGAATGGCGCAGAATTTCAAGACTCTGAGCCTAGAGAAACCAGTTTGGGCCCCATAAAAAAAACAACAACACAAAATTCAATCCCATGAGACCCAGTAGCAGGCTGCATTGCAGTTAGATAATGGTGAGCTCTCCAAATGGGTAGCTCTCACTTTTACAACCTGTTTGTCAAATAAATGAGAGTAAGGAGAGACCACAGTCCAAAGGTCAGCCAAGGCTCAAGTTATGTGGACCGTGCCATGGAGGACAGGTGCTCCTTTGAGATTTCCTCAGGAAAATGACAACTGAAGGTGGAGAAGGCAAGAAGTTGGGGCTCTGCAGGAGTGAGGCTGGTAAGAGAAGAAGAGGAAGAACAGAATGGGCTTGAAAACTCAGAAACTCACCTGCCCACTGGCACCCAAACTTGCGTTAAGCTGTAAGCTTCCTGGACAGTTTTTGCATTTCCTTTCAGTTCTTCCCAGCGTGTTCTATGGCTGATGGGAACATCGCTACTTTACAGGGGAGATTGCTAAACAGGGGTGTGGCACTGGGAGACCTGTGTTGCAGGTCTAGCTTTGCCGTTTACTAGCTGTGAGGCTGTAGGCAAGTCTCTGAGCCTCAGTGTCCTCATCTATAAAAGGGAATAATAGCAATCTCCACCAACAGGGTTCCAGGGGAGACAAACAGAGAAAATGCACTGGCACATAGCAAGACTTCCCATAGAGGTGGATTTGTTTGTTCTTCCTCCAACTGAAATTGCAATTTGTTGAGACGAGGATTTGTATACCAGGGTCTGACCACACTGAAATCATGGTGTAAACCCCTACAGACTGGACAAATGCAAAGTCCCACAGCAGTGGCTTGGACAGCTCCTGGGTCCAAGAAGAAGTGCACTTAGAGACAGCTCTGGGTTGACCTGGGCAAATACTCAGTAAAGGAACACACTTCTCACCCAAAGCCAGAACACAGCCCTGAAGCTGCCTCTGAAACCATGCCTTTGGTGCCAGAGTGAGTTCGATTACTCATGGCTAGCTCGCCAACAGAAAGCCATCTCTGCCTCCCCCTTGAGGGCTCACCTCTTCACCTTTGGTGCCACAACATGGTGATATTTACATCTAGCAGATGCCAGAAGATGAGCTCTTGTAGATGAAGTCACTGCCAGAGATTCTCAGAGCCACTGCATTCAAGTCAAGATGGGTTTCAAGACACGAACCAGAGTCCTTCCAGGTTAAGTGAATCCTCAAACCCACCCTGGCCTTCCAATCAGGTCTGCAGCCAGAACAGTGGCTCTAATTTAAAAATTAACCAGCTGATTGAATTCAAAATGTGGTCTAGCCAACCTCAAGTTGTTTCATTCTCCCCCCACCCCTTTCTCCTCCTAAGAAAAAATGTGATGAGAAGCCGGGAAAAGTGCTTTTCAACTCACTTGGCTCAAACTGGCACCACACTTTTCTGGATCTACTCTGCCAATTTCCAGATGCTACCTAGGGGTTTTTTTGTTGTTGTTTTTAATAACCTCAGAGGTTTATCAACATTCCACTGTGGAGGATGAATAGTCTATAGATTCAAGATTCATGGTCCTCAGACCAATAACTACATGTGTCTTACTTATGAGGACTTCCATTGGTTTTTAAAATCAGTCAGAGGGGGCTGCCATCTGCCTAACAGCCGCTCTGCAGTGTCTGAAGAGCCAAGCACAGTGTTTATGTTTGCTGAATGAACAAATGGATGAACAATCTCTGAAAGAGGAAAACAGCCATTACACACTACACCACATACGTACCACCAACTCCTTCTGACACATACCACTTGCCCTCTCCTAAGCCCTTCCAGATCTAGAAGTATATACAATTATCAAGAAGCATGCTTTCTCTCCTAGCCAAAGGCAAGCTAAGGTTAGACTCTAGTTACAACTTCCTCAAACCTATACTCTTGGGGAATAATCTCCTAGTCCCTTCCCTCGGGTAATTAAAAGCAAGCAAGCAAACAAAATAAAACCTCATCAGCTACAAAGGTTTCCCTTTTTCACATACTTACCCTCACTCTGGCTTTCTGGCCCCAGGTGTCCCAGGTGTTGTGTTCCAAGTGATTTACACCCCTGTGCCCCAGGGCTTGTCAGGGAGGTGATGAGGATATAGTCCATCAAAAAGGGCCCTAGGCACTGCTCTGTGTCCAGTTCTTCTTCCAGTCCTCAACTCCGGCAAACCCACTTCCCAGAGGCAACATGATGTGGTAGAAAGGAACTAGAGTCCTGAGCCAGAGCTCTAATCTACTGCTAATTTGCCACAGGACCCTAGGCAAGTCACTTCTCTGTTTCAAGCCAAATGTGCTTCCTTATGTGCCAAATTTAAGTATGATGCATGCTGGATTCATCTTTGAGGCTAAATGTCAGAAAGCAAAGGAAGTTGGAAAAAAAAAAAAAAGAAAATCTCAAAACTACAAAATACCAGCAATACTTTCATTCAGTTCGTAGCCCCTGGTGTTCACTTCCAAGTAGAGGTCAGGGTGGCTCACTCTCTCTGCCCACTCTAAGGTACACCCTCCTTACCAGCAGCAGCTAAAAGGCTGCTCCTCAAAACAGAAGTGGTACTTTCCTCTTTCTTGCATATCTGTACACAAGCCTCCTAAAACTAGTGGGAAAAGGGTCCACAGACTTCTCTTGACAAAGGAAAAGGTGCTTCAATATGGCAGAAGGAACTTGGTGCAGGAGGCTGAAGAGCTGTTTTCTTGTCCTATCACCAAACTGAACCTCAGTATCTTCATCTGTCAAATGGGGATGAGACCACTTGCCTTGCCTATTTCTCAGGGCCCTGGGAAAGCAGGAATGAGAGGCTGGGTCTTATCCTAACCTAGACACTCTTTCCTGATCCTCAGCTCTCACTCAGGAAGCCCCCTGAGAAATTCAAAAGGGGTGTGAGATGGAGAGATGCTGAGGGCCGCTGCCTCTTTACTTCTGCCACCTAGCCAGGGGCAGGACAGGGTGACACCCAGTGCTCAGTAATCAAGGCCTCCTCATCCTATCCAGTGATGGCCCGGATGGGACAAGGCTGTCATAGCTTTCCTCTGGGAAGAGGGCCTCCCAACTAGAAGTCTGACAATATTGGCCTTGCCTCCTCACTCCCAGCAGGTACCAAGGGCCTTAAGACAGAGAAACTTAAGGAGACCAGAGGAGCAGAGAGGGAAGGACTGGGAGAGAGGTAAAGAGAAGATGAGAGACAGAAATGAAGCTACAAACAGGCAGAGAGAGAAAGGGAAAGTGAAGGAGCCAGGAACAGAGACAGCAGCAGAAAGAGGAAGACAGACACATTCAGAGAGATGGAGACAGGCTGACAGCGCGGGAGTGTCTGGGAGGCGCGGAAGACAAAGGGGGCCATCCGGTATTTTTAACTGGTCTGGCCTTTTAGAGACACCCCGTCCCCCAAAGAAAAGCCTAGGGCGCTGGAGCAGGAGGCCTGAGCGAGCAGAGGCCCCCCCAGCCCCCTCCGCCCCGGCGCCCGGCCCCTCCCCGGGTCCCACCGTCCCTGCCGGCCCCTTCTCTCACCTGCCAGCGCCAGGATCTGGGCCTTGTGGAGCAGCAGCGCGCCCCAGTCGCGGGGGGCGCGCGGGGGGCTCTCGGGCCCGGCGCCCAGCTCCTCTGGGCCCCGGTACACGGCGTACACCTTCTGGTTGTCAAAATCCAGCCGCGAGCGGGGGCTGAAGTCGCGCACGCACGACACGGGCAGCGCGTAGCAGACGTTGTCCTCCAGGAACCGCACAAAGGCGTACATGGTGGGCGCCGGGGCGGGCCGGCTCGGCAGGTCAGCCCGCGGGGCGGGCGCGGAGGTGGGGACCCGGCGGGGGGCGGGGGCGGCTCCCCGGGGCCCGGGCTTCCCCCCACTGTTATTGTTCCTGAAAGCACGGCTCTGCCAATCGGCTGCTCTCGCCTGGGCGCGGAAAAGAGAGGGAGGGGGGAGAGCGGTGCGGGGGGCGGGTGAGGGGGTTTGGAAGCGCACCGCCACTCGCGAAGTCAGACCCGAGCAATCACAGCCGGAGCGCGATTCGAGTGGGGCGCGGAACGGGCAGAGATTGAATTACAATAGTAATAATAACAATAATAACAACAACAATAGCATTGCAGGGGGAGGGGGGCAAAAAAATGCATTCATAAAAAGTCGCACTGCGGGGGGATTATATTGCTTCAGCAATCGCTCTGCAAAACAAATTGCATTCCACTGCAACAAAACTGCACTGCAAAGGGGAGAAGAGAGTGAGAGGGCAGGGGAGAAGAGAGTGAGAGGGTGAATGCAGGGCGGGGGCACAGTCTTGGTTGGATTCCTAAGTGTAAACTTGTACTTGCACGCGAGAAGAATTTTGGAGTGTTTCAGGTAATTTCAGCCACTCCTCTCAGCCCTTTTCGCTTTTTCTTCATTCTTTTCTTCTTTCCTCCCTTTCTCCCTCCCTGCCTCTCTCTTTTTTTTTTTTTTTTTGCAAAATTGCCAGCTCCCCTTGTGGGGAGGGTCAGTCAGCTAGAAACGTTCCCCAGAGCTGCCAAACTAGTTCTGACCAGAACAGGGGCTTATCTGGGATTTCCAGTTGAACCAGCTGGCTAGGGTGATGGAGGCTTTGTCAAGAGCTGCTGTCAGCCAGAGGGTGCCCCTCTCCCCTGTAGTCTTCCTCCACTGGGGCACCACTCCGCAGCATGCGTGCCTCTGAATTGGGACCATTTGGAGTGAAGCAGGGACTGGAGGTGTGCTCTGAGGAAGTCAAGCCCGGGGCTAGCTGGGCTTTTCTTGAGCACCTTAGGAAGTTCAGGAATGGTACTGTGGAATACCAGCCATTCCTCTGTCCCTAATACCACAAGCAGAAGAAAAGAGCCTGCAGGGGCTTGGGTCCTCCTAGACGGGTCAGGGATGACAGTTGGAAGAGGCCAACCGGGCTGCGAACTCACAGGAACCCATCCGACGTCAGAGGCTTCAGCACCCTCACTGATGCCTTTTAGAGGGCAGGCTTTTTTTTTTTTTTTTATCAAATATGACTTCTTATGCCCCCATTGCCTGCCCTAGGCCTGACACTTGGGAGGACTCAATGAATTTGGGGTGAAGAATAATAATAAATGAAAATTCTTATTTGCCCAGCCATCCAGTCATTCATTCTTTTACTCAAGCAACAAATGCTCGTTGGGTATGTACTACTCGCCAGATTCTGGGCTGGGTGCTGCAGGTGGAGAGATGAGCAGACAGGACAAACACCTGGATTCCTTGCAGTGTCAGGCAGTGTATCAGAACTTGAGTCTCGGTTTTGGAATTCTCTACTAAAATTAGGTGACTCAGTGACTATCACACATGTGCTGTCCTCAAAACCCTTACCATCTGGCCTGGGAGTATTAAAAAGTATAAGTAAGTCACTATGTTATAGTGAGCAAAGTGTTCTCATAGAGGAATACTTGATGGACGTGGCAGACTCAATTAAATACTATATTTTTATAAAAATTCATTTAAATGAGCTCATCCTGTAAAAAAAAAAAAAAGTAAATGCACCAAAATGTTGTTTCTTAATAGTGGTGGGTGGTTTTGTTTTCTTTTGTGTTTTACATTTACATTTTTTTCCCACAATAAGCAGGTCTTACTTTATAATCAGAAAACATTAAGCATTATTTTTTTTAAAAGCACTGTACTCACATTTCAGATCAGCTACTCTAATGATGAAGTAGATAAGCCCAAACCCCCAAATTATTTCACAGTGATTTGGGGAGAATATTATACAGGTGACCCTCATTAATACAGACCCCCAGATCCAAATGTATAGGTCTGATCAAGTTCCTGTTAAGCAGGTCTCTGGTTATATATGTGGTGACAGCCAGCCAGACACGACCGCAAGCTATCTTGATGCAGATTTTGGTTGTACATAGCCTCACACACTTGTAGAAAAAAGTGGCACCACCCTGACTTGTTCCAGCAGATTTACCTTCGTGATTATGATTTCTTTGGACCAATCTTAAATGAATTTTTATTTTAAGAATACAGTCTTACAGTGGTCAAGGGGAAGCAATATGTAGCAAGACTTCGGATAACTCACAAGTTGGAATGTGCAGAGTTGGCCGTACTTAATGAAAATCCATGAAACTCCAAGCTGTTTGCAAAATAATTCCAAGTAGCACCATGGCCAACCTCCTATCCCACCTAAATGAGGGTGATCCCCAAATGCATTATCAGTCTCCTCTCTTAACCACACTTTTGGACACAGTACACTCCAAACACACTACACTATTTGAAATTTCCCAAGACAGCAAGTTTTACCAGGTCCCAAGCCTGTGTGCTGCTCTGCCCTCATCCTGGGAAGTTCTTCCTCCCAGAGTGCACAGCAACCTCAACTTCCCCTGATGACCAGCTCAGCTGTCATCTCCCCTGTGAAGCTTTTGCCACCCACTCATACTCCACCAGCACAGGCAGTCCCTTTCGACTATTTTGTCCCAACACCTTTATCTTCCCCCATTAGAATGAGCTCTTTGAAGGAGGACAAAAAAGGCTGAGCGACCTCAGCATCCCAGGTTCCCAGCACAGGAATCAATGCTTAGAAAACAAATGTATTAAAGAATGACAGAGAGAGCATGAATAGCAAACCTCTTGCATGATTTTTCTGAAAGTCTGTCCTTTTGCAGAGTTGGCGCTGAATACTAACTCTGCCTTTCGTATTCCCAGTGACCAAAGGGTAGAAGACCGATTCTACTCCTTGTGAGACAGACACATTCATGAGCATATAAATATCTCTGCCCCTCAGGTTCAAACAAATTCCCCACCCAAGTCGGTATAAATAATTCTCATAAGGGGGTAGTTCCCAAGAACCCAGAAAAAACAAAAGGACCAACACTGATGAGGATGGCGACAGAGTAAATGCAGACTCAGATTTTGCATGTAGGTGAACAGAATGGATTCTAGAGAAGGAATGGCAGGTACAGAATGCTCAAAGAGATATACTTGGACAGCCTCGGGGCAACAGAGTTTCTGCCTCCTGTGTGACCCATGCAATCAGTCTTTTAACACAGCTTCATGGAGAACCTACTAAGTGCCTCCTCTGCATGTGAAAACTGAGTCAGAGTACCTCTCTGACCCTGAGATTGTAGCCCCAGGCTTTACACACACCAGCAATTCAAGCAGTTGATGATTCATTGATTGGCAAGCAAAGACAGTTCAAAAGTACAGATCTCAGACTTAAAGAGGCAGTTAAAAATGTCAAGTTCAAACAAATCATGGTTGAATTCCCTCTTCAATGTCTCTGCCAAATGGTCATTTAGATATCTCTTAACACAGTTCTAATGTCAGGTAGTTTACTACCACCCCTTAACTTTTGGACACTATGGATTTTAGAAAGGTCTTACACTGAGGCAGAATCTTTCAACTTGTAGCTGCTACACCAGGTTCACCACCAAGAGTCTCATGTTGGCTCTTCAGATGTGGGAAAACTTGGGATCCTGTCTCATTAGGGTCTTGCCTGTCTTCTGCCCAGACATCTTTAATTCCTTCACCTGTTTCTCCTCATATGACTGGTTTCAGTGATGATAATTGTGCTATTTTTCCTCCAAATCTCATTACAAATCATGCATGCCAAGTGCCACGTATGCATGAGCTCAATCTCACACCAAAGCCTTGAAGTGGGTACTTTTAACCCCATGATAGAGTGGAGAAAATTGAGACTTACAGCAAAGCAGTTTGGCTCTAGGAGTCCTGGAAGGCTGTGGTCATACTTGCATTTTAGATGATTTGCTCTAGAAGCAATATGGGGAAAGGATGGCAGGGGAGGCAAGACTCAGGGGTGGGAGGCCTGTGATGAGGCTGGCTGTCCTTGTCTGCCCCTCCCCTGACTCCCTCTTCCTGCAGACTGAATGTACTTTGTTTTTCATCCAACTCACTTTAATGGAGCAGAAAATGTACACATCTGGGGCAGCTTTGCAACCGAGTTTCCATTGTGTTTTCCTGTTGAGTTTTGCAGAGCCTTGGGTTAATGTCAGGCTCCTTCAGTTTAGCCAGCTGAAGCATGTTCAGTGGCAGCAGCGGGACTTATGTTTCATATTACTGCGTGGAATTCTCAATGTACTTTGCAAAACTATTTTAAGGAGACCTGGGTTCTGTGAATTTTTAAAGCAATTGGAGCGTGTCTTCACAACCTCTCTGCTAATGATTGACCACATTTTTTCATGATTTTGCCTTTTTTTCCTGTGATATTTCTTTTGTCTCTGCTTCGCCCCCCCCACCCCCGCATAAAAGTGACTTGCTGTGCTGGGTGCTCAGGGTCACTGTCTTTTCAGGTAGATTCAGGTAGATTCAAGGAAGGAATGTTGTTAGATAGCCAGAAGGATAGGATCTGGACCTGTTGGGAGGCCCATGGTAGACATTATCCTGAGTTGGGTCCTGTACCCCAAAGCAGGGGCACCGACCCAGTGCATTCATGTGAACTCCTGATCGTGAAGTCTGGCTAAGTTTGGTTGTGGGGTTTGGGGCACGGGAAGAGTGGAGCAGGAGAGAGGGGAAGGAAGGAAAGAGAGGAGTTGCATGTTGAGTACAAGCTCAAACCTCACCCAGAGTTAGAGAAAATGCCAGCTTGTCAGGTAGGTGACAGCTCGGAGGGCCAAAGGAATACGGACTTTAGAATCAGATCAGCAGTTAAGATACTTTTGCTGTTACTTTGGGTAAGGTAGTTCATCTCCCTGGCTTCAGTTTTCTTACCTGTAAAGTGAGGCTATTAATGTTCATCTTCTGAAGGTGTAAGAATTAGAGCAGGAGATTTCCATCCTTTTTGTGTATCAGGGTCATCTGGGGAACTGAAAAAATATTCCACTCCCAGGTCCTGTGCCTTAAGATCCTGATTCAGTTGGTCTGGGGATAGAGCCTGGACAATGGCTTTCTTCTTCTTTTTTTAGTTCTCTGATTATTCTGCTATCAGACAAGGTTGAGCACCTCTGAGTTGGAGGATTTTAAGGCAGCATGCTAGTCACATAGGAATTACTCAGTAAGTCATAGGTATCATTTTCAGGGAAAGTATACAGGGCTCTGAAATGTCTATGAAACCTTTCTGAGGCACAAAAATTTCTTCATCTGAAAAATGACATACTAATGTGAAATGAAGACAGCTTATTATACAGTCTTAGGCTCTGGCTCCAAATCCTGGCCTAGAAAGTAAGGCCTATCCTTACAAAGTGTGTGGCCATAGACAAGTTACTTAATATCCCTAAGCATCCCTTCTTTCATGAGAATACTAATACAGCTTTCTAGGGTTGTTATGAGGATTAAATGAGATAATCCATATAAAAAGCTTGGCATCATGCCTGACATGAAGTCGGTCCTCAATAAATGATAATTGCTCGTATTGTTATTATCACGATTATTATTATAGTTATGATGAGAGCTCTTATCCCCTTGTGGAGAGTTGGGTGTCCAATACATGTTGATTGAATCAAATTGAATATAATGAGCTGAATAATGCTGATAATTATCCAGCAAGTACCCCACAACACTTCTACCCAAGTGCCATCCCCTTTAAACCAGAGCCTGTGGGCACAGGTCCCAGTCCGCAAAGAAGCCCAGATCCCATGTGTTCAAGAGCCAGAGGCTACAGGGCCTTGCCCATACCTGCAGCAAAAACTTCCAAGTTACCATGTTTGGAGCCATTTATTCTTTCAAATTGACTTTGTTGTGTATTCTCTTAGAAGAAATAAAAACTTGTATGGATTACATGAAATATAAAATATTGAAGTGTCGGAAGCTTTAGGAATGCGCATCTCAGCTCGATGTTCAGATCAAGCCGATAATGGTCGGGTCCAACCACTCAGATCTCAGCTGTGTTAGGATCGTATATGGGTCACACACAGGACGTGGTATCATACATGCCCTGAACCCAGACATTTTACTCTAGGAGCATATATCCTGTATAAGCAACAAAAAACAAATGGATCTCCAGTTGTTGAAGACCAAAAGTAGTTTATGAGTAGAAGAGACTGTCACAAGAGAATGAGATTTGAATTGGCTGAATTTGAAAAGGAACGAAAAAAATTGCCTTACCTTGGAAGAATGCAACTTGCCTCAATTATGAATTTCAATTAGGGGACAATTAGTTTTAGACTCTGTCTCTGGTTTCTTTTGTTAAATTAACTCACTCTGTTACTTTTTAGCTGAAATGTCACTTCCTCAGGAAAGTCCTCCCTGACTTGCTTCTACCAGTGCCAGCCATAGACTAGCTCGAAGTCCTTGTTGTGTATTTCCACAGCTCCTTATATTTCACTTCAAGGAGTTTATCATAGTGCATACTATCTATTTATTCTGCTATTGCCTGTCTCTTCCCCTAGACTGAAAGCTCCACTAGAGAAGAGACCCTATCTGTTGTCTTCATTCCTGTCTCCTAGCACCCTGGCACAGGGAGACCTCAAAAAAGCACTTGTTGAATGAGTGCATATCTGACACATAGCCCTGGAGGAAAGAAAACTCCCCAAAGGTGGGGAGGGAGAAGAGTCCCGAGGGCCTTATTCTGTCCCTCTGAGTCTCACTTTCCTCTTGTGAGTGTCTCTCTGTCTCTGGGCCCCCACCAAGTCTAGCTCCCACAATCTGGCCTCCAAAACAATCAAAGCTCCTTTTGTCATTTTCCCTTAGCACCACTAGACAGGCTGACATTTTCAAAATATTTTTCTAAATACAAAACGGAAATAATTACAGAAAAATGTACACAGCAGAAGAATAGTCAATTTGACAATCACAAATAACTGGCATACACTAATACAATAATAATATAATAGTATAATAGTATAACAGTATCAGGAACCTCACTGACACAGTCCACGGGCCTCATGCCTCAAGGCTAGACTTCCTTCTTACCTGGCTGTTGGCTGGAAGTCATTGACCCACTAACCCCCTACTCAGAGGTGGTCGCTTCACCCTCTTCTGACGATGATTCCAACATTATCTGGGAGGTAACAGGGCAACCTACCTCCAGAGATCACATGCTAGTTCTCTGGTTACCATCTCAAGCTCAGCTCAAGCTCTCACCTCAAGCACTCTGTTCTCAGAATGCCTGCCCTTCACAGGTCGGCCAGGGCCGGAGTGCACCCTACACTGTCACTCACCCTCAGGGTTTTGTCTGGTAACTTTGGGCTGCCATTCTGGGCCAGAGGCACAAAAGAGGCACTGTGTTCACTCAGAGGGTTAAGTCATTTCAGATGCACATAGAAAACCAGGAACAACTCTGATTTTCTTATGAATGTCTCCTAACGCACCATAAGTTCAGTGCAAAATCAGACGAATGAGAATGGAACTAACAATTCTTCATTTCCCCATGGACTGCTCCCCCATTTCTGTCTCCCTTTGAGTCTTGACTCTTGCCTCAGTGAGGGTGATCTGTGCCCTGCTAGCTAGGATGGGGAGATGATAGCGGATCCACCCTCAAAAGGTCATAAGCTGGTTCTCTACGGATGTCCAGACCACCATGACCGGTACAGCTGTGACGTGGCAGGCAGATTGCAAACGGTACCCTGGAATCCATTGATTTTTTTATCTTGTGCTGTGGTGGTGATGGTGGCGGGGAGTGGGGAGAGCATACCCGATTCAACGCACAGTATAACGATTTTCTTTTATTTACTCCAAACCAGTTTCTTTATTTAGTAGCACAGTAGGGCCATTTATTATGATAACCAAAAAAAGTCTTTGACCTCTAAGTTTTTTAATTATGATGGAAAAATGACTCATATATACAATACATATTTTCTGTTGATAATTCTTTTTCATGTGGTCCATTAGTCCTGGTGGTGGGGGAATTGGAGTACAGAATATCAAACTCCTAACTCCCCTTCTTGCAGCATGGAAAAGAAATAGCATGAATAGAGGGAAAAGGGATGATCAGTTAAGAATGTGGCATTTTTTCTAAAACATAGGATGGATGGGAGAAAGACACACAGGGGTGTGTGAGACTAGAGGAAGTGGCCGGGGAGAAACTGAATTCAACTGGTAGGCAGAGTAGGTAACTGGCCAGGCCCCTCTTTCTAACCTGCTAGCACATCTTGCCACATTGTGGGCCATCAGAAAGTTTCCAATCATTGAGCTCTCCTTCTGGCTCTGGGACCCATCTGGGGAGGTTGCATGGCATAGAAGAGGTTATGAGATGATACGAAAAGTGCACAGGCTTTCATCTCTGATTCGGGTTCAATGATTGCTCCATCACCAAGTTACCGTGGGACCTTGAGCCAATCTCCAACTGTCAGGTTTTCAACTGTCGGAGTGCGATAAAGCTGCTGTGGGGTCCAAGACACTACACATGTAAAGTGCCTGGCAGGCACAATGCCTCACACACAGTAGGTTCCAGTAACTGTAAGTTCTCTTTTCCATTCTCATCTTCTGATAGAGTCTCTGTTACCTTTTCCTTTCAGGAGGTCACAGGGTAATGGCAAGGATAGCATACCAGTCATTTTGGGGTCAAGTATCTTCCCCCTTGCCCCAAAGACTGGGCTGTATTACTGCAGAGATGCCACCCACCTTCCCTTCCTGGGTGATGCCTTGTTTCAGGAAGCTGCAATCTTAGTAAGAGCTCTACTTTTATCTTGTGATGCCTGGGGACTTAGGCTGAGTTTGGGGTTTTATTGTCTGCTTTTAAAGTATGTTCAGATTTTGTATATTTAAGAGATGACTTTGGAATTGTGAAACACAGTGTTCTCAATCATAAAAAAAAAGAGGAATTATGTTATGCTTTTCTGTTCCCATTTCTGGGTTCTTTTTTTGTCATCTTGTATGAATTTTTCTGTGATGCTCTGCCTTATGCCTTAACTCATCTGGGATACTAGCTCTGAAAATTTGGGCAAGATTCTTAACTTCTGTAAGAAATCTTACTCATTCATTCATTCATTTACTAATGAACTATTTGCTGAGGGCTTATTCTATGCCAGAAACTTTGCTTAATACTTGGAGTACAGGGGAGAACCAGGCAGACTGAGTTTTCTTACCTATAAAATGGGAAACTAAGCTCATCTTTTAGGACTGTTGAGAGGAGTTAATAAAATAATATATGTAAAAGAGAGGGAGGGACAAAATAAAGGACTAAACTTGACTCTGTCCTCGGTAATGATAGATGCTCACCTGCAATCCTCATAACAACTTTGGAAAGTAATTTTTTTTAATCTGTTTGACAGATGCATCAACTGAGGTGCAGAGAGTGAAAGTGAGGGTCCAAGTGATGCCTTGGATTCAAACCTGGTGTGCAGTTCCCATTCTATGTTGCCTCTAGTGGCCCCAGGCACACTACTATTTGTAATTCAGTAGGTATGTCAATTTCTATTGCCAACCCAGGCAGAATCTGCGAGGCTGTATTCCTCTTCCTGCTAGCTGGTACATCTGATAGCACCCACTGTGGTTTCGTAGAGTAAGTACTCAAATGGAAAATCCAAATCCTGTCCCCTAATTCCATAGGGAACAAGATGCAAAGAAAATTCATTAAAGGCAGGGGAGGGGGATATATATACATTAGGCTTATAGATTTAAATTTGCTGTTGGAATATGCAAACAGTTATCAGTAAGTCCAAGTCACTAGGGGAAGAATTCTGTGGTTCTCTGGCAGCCAGACTCATCAGCTTTGAGACAGCTGGGACAGAGACTCTTGGCAAGAGGAACATTCGTTTTTCCAAGCCAACCCTTTTCTTCTGCTGTGACCTTTAAAGAAGAAATGTTCAAACCTCTATCCCTCTGATTCTTGCCACTCCCCAGGTGGAGGCAACTGCACAAACAACGAGGTATATTTTTCCCACTTGAGATACTCAATGTCCAAGGAAGAGAGTCTGCCAGGGAATGTTCACTTAGGGCCTGCACACTTTCAAGAGGCTGAAAGCAGAGTGGGAAATGAAATCACCGTGCTTACACTGGCAAGGGGGCTGTAAAACTGCCCCAAGCTAAAAAAGTGGGACCTATGCACCCTTTCCTCCTTCATCTCTCTGTTTGGACCAGTAACAGCAAGAGCGCATAACAGATTCATTAGCACAGGAGCCAGATAAGCACTGTCCACATAGTTTTAACTTTCTGAGCAAGTCTTTATCTTTCATATTAAGAAAAGGAGAGGCCATGCCAGAGAGTGCTTGTTGCCACTAAGAAAACTTGTGATGGTTACCAGAATGAAAAGACAGACGCAGAAGAAGCAAGGCAGAGCTTTGCATACCGAAAAGGGAAAAGAAAAAAAAAAACCTTCCCCTTGGCACAGAGAAAATTCATACTCAAGGCTCTTTTTTTTTCTTCTTTTCTTGGCAATGTACTAAACACTTTAAAATAGGGTTATAAAATGGAAACAGATTCTATAGAAGCAGAAAACCAAGAATAAGTGACTTCAGAGAAGGTATAGCCCAAACCTCTCATTCTGGAAATGATGAAACTGAGGCCAGAAGGACAATGATTTATCCAAGTCAAAGAGTTTGTCTTCAATCAAATCAGTCCTGGAACCCACCTTCCGGTGGGCCTTCTCTCTGCCCTACATTACCATGCTTTCTCTTGATTATAGGAGAAAGTCTTTAGTAACAGGTGATCTTTTCCATGCCAAGGGCATTAGCTTACCTAGTCCTAGAGACACATGTAATTCATCATTTTCAAGGTTTAACATCAAGAAGAAGCGTCTTCTTCTTGGAGAGAGGGTGGTGAGGGGACCTCCAATTCTTCTCTCTTAGGTGTCATCTTGCCCTTGAAGTTCTCTCTCCAATCTGGCTACCATGTCCACACTTCCCTCTCTGTACTACCCTCTGTTCCCCACCCCCTTTAAGGGATGCTGTTGATTCTCCAACACTGGCCAAAGCATGAACCCAACCCCTTTTGGGGGGTTGCCCTAGGCATAGCTGAGGCAGTCTGGACTCCCAAAGAGGCTTGATTGAAACAAAGATGAAAGAAAAGGTAGCAGAATGTAGTAGAGTGATCTGAGCTTTGAAATCAGACAAACCTGAGTTCAAATCCCAGCTCCACAGCCCATTAATTGTGCAGGCCTGAGAAAGTCACTTGACTTCTTTGAAGTTTGGTTCCCTTATCTGTGGGGTAGAAAGACTTACCTTCTAGGGTATTAGATACAATTACATGAGAGAGCATACAGAAAGCATCTAGCCCAGATTTTTGCACACAGTGGGCACTAGTATATAAAAGCATTAAAAAAAACTTATTTAGAAAGCGCAGGTTTATAGTCAACCACTGAAAAAATATTTCCTGGGCCACTTTTTCTGTGCCAGACCCTGTGCTAAGTATTAGGACAAAGACAAAAAAGAAATGGGCTTTATCCTGTGGGTGATCATTTTTTCATGGGTGTTATAGGTGGAATTGTATCTCCCCAAAAGCTATGTTGAAGCCCTGACCCCTGGTACCTGTGAACATGATCTTTTTTGGAAATAGGGCATCTGTAGATATAATCAAGTTAAGATGAGGTCACTTGTATGGGCCCTAATTCAATATGACCCATGTCTTGTAAGAAGAGAAAAACGTCACATGAAGACAGAGACACACAGGGATAATGCCATGTAACTAGGGGCAGAGACTGGAGTGGTGCAGCTGTGAGCCACCACCGGAAGCCAGGGAGAAGCATAGAAGGCTTCTACCCAAAGCCTCAGAGGGAGCATGGCTCTGCTGACACCTTGAATTTGGACTTCTAGCCTCCAGACCATAGACAATAAATTTCTGTTGTCTTAAGCCATCCAGTTTGTGGGACTTTGTGTCAGCAGCCCCAGGAAACTAACACAACTGGAGACACATGCAATAATTATAACAGACGTGGAATAACATTTATGGAGTTTCCTGAGCTGAACCTGTTACATTTATTCAGTTATATAATCTTGGTTAAGCCAGAAAGGCTTCTTGGTGAGGCTCCATGCTAACAGAGGTATGTGTAAGTGGTGGCAGTTTGTCTAGGAAACGGACAGCCTGCGTCTGCCTGAGGAAGCTAGGGAAAGCTTCCCAGAAGGGATGGTCGGAGCTGACACCTGAAGGATGGCTAGAAACTCAGCAGAGTAGGGAGAGGGACACCGTTCAGGCTAGAGAGCTCCGTGTGTGCAGAATCAGAGAAGTGTGAACTAGTTTGGGATTTTTTCAGAAAACTACAAATATTTAAGCACTGCTGGAGCACAGTGCTGATATTTATCTGTCCTCTAGACTTTCTTCTTCACCTTGATATCACATAGACACCTCTTACTCAAAATGTTCCACACTGAACTTAGACACTTCTTTCTGTCTCCTCCCATGCCTCCTCCTCCTACCTGTTTTCCTCCTCCCTTTCCTGAATTGGTGAATGGCTCACCACCCATCCACCAGCCTAGCTAGAGGTCTCAGAGTGCCTGCACACCCAACTCTCAGACATGGACTTCCTTTTCCTCTTTGATTTACACCATCATTTCTGAGCCTTACTATCTCTGGTTCTGATGGATTCTCACTTGGCACAAGCTCCCAACTCCCCAGCTGTATCTCTCGGCCATATTCCTTCCAGCCAAGCCTTTCTGCCGGATAATTAATGGTCTGTAAACAAATGCTTAATTGCACCAGGGGAGCACATATTTAAAGAAACTTTGTGATAAAGCAAAGGATCCTTTTTATAACATGAAGAACATTTTTCTCACAACTCTCCCCTACCCTCAATTTTATTGTTTGGTCTGGACTTCCCTTTCACATACTAAATCTAAAATTCTCTTACAGACGGATCCCCAAAACAAAAGAACAGAAACTTGCCCAAGGGACAGATGGTATTATCCTGAGGTACAACCATGTCAGGTGCTTCCTGAGACATTCTTTTCTTTTCTAGGTCCAGCCCCTTTGGCCCTTAGACTCGGGATTGGGCTCTTGCTGGGAGAAAGGAGATTTTGGCTCCTGGCAAGAAGGGGAAGGAAATGAGGGCTTACTAACGCATGCCTTACTCTCTTATTTTTGTCCTCTCTTCTTCTTCCACACAATCACTCCAGGAACTGCTCCCCATTGTATGAACAAGAAAGTTAAGCACCTTGCCCAAGCTAGTGAGTAGAAGCTAGTAAGGGGGAGTGACTGACACTGAAGAGGTGCTTGAATTAAATATAATGACATTATCATCTCTAAGTGCACCCTTTCAAGCGGTGTATGTTATCTAGTCAGCCATATTGCCTTTCGAGAGTGGATATGAAGTCCTCCGTCAGAGTATGCCTTCTGCAGCCACCCTGACTCCCCACGAGTGGGCAGGCACGCTGGGCTCAGGGCGCAAGAAGCCATGGTGGAACTGTTGCTTGCTGCTGCCTCGGGGCTCTGTCGTGCCGGCAGTCAGCGTGAGGGGCTCTGGGGCAGGGGCCCATCCAGCCACATAGGCCCTTCAGGGAGGAAGCACCTTGGTTCGGATCTGAAATTGCACCTCCTCTGGGGAATCTGAAAAGGTGGTATTTGTACAGTTTTTAATGGCCCAGCTGTTCCAGAAAGAGGAAGCACGGCAACATTTTTAGACCAGCTAGTGGCGTGTGACAGAACCCAAAGACTGTACCCGCGGAAACTCTCCGTCTGCTCATTTCTTTGGAAAACACTTGGCCTCACAGAGTGTCAGGCCCTGGGCTTTGTCCTGGGTCATCAGCCGCTCGCTCTCGGAGCGCCCCTTCCTCTCTGCGCATACACCTGCTCATGTTTCCCAGCCTCCAAGCGTGACGAGACACCTCAAAACCCCTGTTTACCTCCACCTCTCCCTTAGTTACCTCCTTCTCTCCTCCTCGCCACAAGCAAACTTTCTCAAAGCAATTGCAGTCCACACTTAGCATCCAGTCACCTCCCCCTCTCACCCCAGCCCCACCCCATCCGGCCTTACCAAGGACCTACTGAGCTCAGGGTGCGTTCCCTCATCTGGTCTCAGCAGCTCTCACGCTGCTGGCTTGGCCTTCGTCCAGAAATGTTTTTGCCCCTTGACTTCAGAAGTCTTGACGTCCTTCCTACTTCTTCAGTGATCTTCCGTCTCCATAGTAGGCTCCTCGTCTTTGAGCCACGTTGTGGGTGCCAGGGTTCCTCAGGACTTTGCCCCAGAAGCCTGGCCTTTCCATGCTGTGTGCTGACACACTTAGTGCAGACCTCTCTCCTGAGCTCTCCACACAAGCATGTAGCTGCTTACTGGACATCTAGACTTTGAAATCTAAATGGCATCCCAAACATCCCAAACCCATCTCTTCAAACCTTTCTCCCTAAGCCTGCTTCTTCTCAAATGTTCCCTATGTTAGCAAAGAGCACCGTCATCCCCCAGTGATCAGGTTTAGAAACCTGTGACTACTTGATTCCTCCTGTCCTCTCACCTCTCAGGCATCAAATCCTATCACTTCAGCCCCCATAAATATATCTCAAATCTACCAATAACCCTTCTTATCCACCATATTCTAGTTTAATTTTCATTTCTCTGCTCTTAATCTTACCCCTGCCCAGTGCATTCTTCAAACCAGAGTGATCATCCTCAAGTGCAAATCTGATCACGGTGTTCCTTGAATAAGATTCTCCAAAGGCTTCTCATCCATCCTTTGTAAAACCCCACAGGATAAGTCCTGCATGGTCTGTGCTCTACCAGTTCCCTAGGCTCAGCTTCAGCCACACAGTCCTTCATGCTCCGCTTCAGCCAGATGGGCCATTGCCTGGCTCTCTTCCTCCTCCTCCTTCTTGTAACTTTTAATTTTGAGATAATTGTAGATTGACACCCAGTTGTAAGAAATAATCCAGAGAGATCTTGTGTGCTATTTACCCAGTGTCCTCTACTGGTAAAAACTGACATTGGAACAGTCCACTGACCTTATTCATATTTCACCAGTTTTACATATACTCATTTGTGTTTACATATGTGTTTAGTTCTATGCAACTGCATCACATGTGTACATCCACATGAATACCACTACTGTTAAGAAATGGAACAGTTGCTCCAGAAGCTCAAACTGGCCTGTGGTTCCTTCAGTGGGCCACCTCTCTTTACTTCCAGGTTCACACAAGCTATTCCCTCTATTTGTACCAGGTTCCCCAATACCCCTCATTGGGCCAATTATTATTTATCTTTCAGGCCTCAACTTAAATATCAATTCCTCAAAAAAACTTTCTCTGATCCCACTTGGTTAGGACCCTTGCTCTCTGTTCCATTAGCACCCTATCCTTCCTCTCTCCTGTCATAGCACCTATATTCTCATCCTTGAGTGACAATAGTCTGCATGAGGGCAGAGGTTGTGTATGGCTTGTTCACTTCTGCATCTCTAACACCAAGCATAATACTTGGAACAAGGGAGGTCCTTGATTAAAATGGGCAGGGATAATAAATTCATGAAACCTGATGAGGCAGGTGGACCTGCCTCCTTCCAAGGGTCACCAGTTATGAAACAAGCAACTCTAATACTGAATGAGTGCCAACTTGGCGGTTGCAGGAAGCCAGATTATCCACTTTTCTTCCAGCGTGCAGATATCCAGAGTTGGGCATAGCCGGGTCCAGAAGTCCTGTGCCCAGAACCCTTAGTACAGTTTGGCAGGCCAGCAAAGTTGAGCAGATACTGTGGTAATGGGTCCAAAGGCCTGATTTTAAAGACCTCAACTGGGCAGTTTTCTCAGCTCCATAATGGTAGACTGAGCCGCGATCCTGGTCACAGATTCGGTCCTGATATTAACCACTGATCTTGGCATAGATCCTGAAGAACAGGTAAGGTAAACAGGTAATGGCAAACCTTCAGGGAAGATGTGCTGCTAGAGGTCAATGACATAAATGCCCATTACGTACCCTAACAAGAGAAACAGACTTACTGAGTCTTGATGAATTAGATCTGGAAGGGCCCTTGAAGGCATTATGCCCCCTTACAGCACCTTGATAGCAGAGAATGGGAATTCAGCCCATTGCTATGGGAGTACAAATGTTAACAATTCACATCTAGCTTCAGATGTGAAGCCTTTGTTCCCATTTCTGAATCTTCCCTAATCAATTACCAAACCATGACTGACCTTTGACTCATCAAACTAAAGATTTCCCCTGGCCTCTCGCTGGCCCTTTCTAATATACTCTCCTCCACCAGCCAAAGTGGTCAAGGCTGGCCAGGTTACTCTTCTGCTCAAAACCCTTCAGAAGCTTCCTATCAACTTCAGGATTGAGTCCAGTTTCCTTAGTCTCTGGCCCTGCCTCTTCTCTAGCCTTATCTCTTGCCTCTCCTCACATTCCACTTTACTGAGCAAACCATGCTGTCTTATGCTTATGCTGAAGCTGTGTCCATTCCCAGAATGGATTTCTCACCAAATCTTAACCAGGATTTCTTGCCTGGTTAACTCTTTCTTAACCTTCAAGATCTACCTTAGCCACTATCTCTCCTAAGGAGCCTTCTCAGAATTCTTAAGCTGGGTCACTGCCCCCTTACCCTGTCCTATTACTATGCCTTCCCCGGCTGGTCCTGTCCCTTAGAACCATTGATGGGAACATCTTACTTGAGTCTGCATCTCCAGCAGTCTGGGCTCTGGAGACAGGAGCTGCATCTTAGCCATTTCTTTCCTTTCAGTGCCCATCACAGGGCCTGCCTGGCACATTGGAAGCTCTTGGTGAATTTTGATGGAAAAGGAAAGCAATTCGATGGTTCACATTTAATGAGAGTTATCTATGTGTGCCAGGCAGTGAGGTGTTTCTTATGTATCATGTCACTTCATTCTCCTAATAGTGCTGGAACCACTCAGCTCTCTTAACAATGTGGTGACTGCAAATGTCCCATGGAGTCTCTAGTAATACCCAGAGGCTGTCCCTGGGTGTCCCTGGTCCCACCCTCCATCCCAACTCATGGCCTCTGGACTTAACGTCCATCCTCTCACCTCACACCTGGACTCACATCTCTACCCGGCCCTTTCAGGGGGAGTTCCAGGGTCAGACTCATTGACTGTCTTTCTGTTTCACTTCCACCTCAGACACTGGGTTTTATCTGCAGGATCAAGCTCTGCAGTCTGCATAATTAACCTGTTCCACCCCAGGGACAGACAGCCAAGGCTCCAGACCCTCAAGCCTGACTGAGCATCCCAGGTCCTTGGTTATATGAGAAGAAAGAGTAGATCAAGGTGGGCTTGATTACACAGCACTGTTCTGAGGACAGCAAGGAAGCTCAGTCAAGTTAAGTAATGGGTCCAAGGTCACATAGCCTAACTTCTGCCCAATGCCAAGACCCAGGAGTAGCTTCTCCTCTTGTGTGTGTGTGGGGGGGCATACTCCCTCTTCCTTCACATAGCCCCCTTGTGTAGCCCTTTGAAGGCCCAGCTAACTTGCCCATTTCACATCTTGGTTCTGAGACAGCTAGGCAGGGGCTGTTACCAGCACCATTCCCCAGTGTCCAGCCTAGCAATGGAAAGAGCCTGGGAAAGGCATGGTAAAGGGATGAATGAGTGCTGAGTGCAAGCTCTCCCCATCCTCCCTCTGGCTACAGTGGTGTTCTCCCCTTCCTCAATTTCTGTTTCCAAAGGTATTTAGAATGCTCCATTGCATTTGGTTTGAGACCAACGAAGCAAAGCTTCTCTAAAGCTGCACCGTCAAATGCCTTATCTTGTCAAATTTTCTTTGTAATTGATATTAAATCACTCTGCAAAGGAACACACACCCTCAACGTCTTAGGGAAAGCTAGTCATGGTATAGTGGTTTAAATAAAGTAATTGTGAAATTCGGGGGGAAATACCAATCTCTACTTTATCCCTTTTGTCCTGAGAACACCAAGCTCCAGGTGAAATTTTCTGGGACTGTGAAAAGAGAAAGTGTTTTGGGGTTGGATAAAATTGAGTTAAAATCCTGGCTTTGCCTTCAGGAGCTGTGAACCTTGGGAAAGGAACCTGAGAGTCACTCTATGCTCTAGCCTCTTCCTTACTCACTCCAGCCAATCTTTCAACAAGTCCTTCCAGTTTTACCTTCTAAATGGTTCTGTTCCAATCTCTGCTTCAATTATGAGCTCGCCTGGGGATGAAGCACATACGGTTTGGAGTGAGACTGTCTAGACTTGAATCCAAGTTTCTTATCTACTATGCCATCCTGGATAATTTACTTACTCTCTCAATGTCTCAATTTCCTCATTTGTAAAATGAAGATTAAAAATCTTGTTAAAAAGATTCAATGAAATAATCTCTATAAAGTGCCTCCATAATTCCTGGCCCAGGGTAGGAGCTCAAAAACATTAGTTCTTCTTATTTCTTATTACCTCCTTTGTTGAGGCCATTATCCCCTGCCGCCCCATACTTCCTCCCGCCCCTCTGCCTGCCCCCGTCCCCCTCCACCTCTACCACAAGCCCTGGCCTTCCAGGAGGTCTCCTTGCCTGGTTCCTCTCCTCTAGCATCTGTCTCCACTCCATTCTGTGTTATTGCCAGAGTGCTCTCTCTAAAAGGCACATTTGGTCATGTGATCTTTAGATGAGAAACCCTGTAATGGTGCCCCACTGGATGGAGGATAAGGCTTGAGCTTGAGCTCCCTGGCTTTGCACACAAGGCCCTCCATTATCAGGGTTCCTGCATGCTTCCCAACAATCCTGAGAGGGATGTTATACCCCCATTTTAATGCTTCAGAGATTCACTTAATGTTAACTAAGTGTCTGAAGATCCTATAGTTTTTTACTGGTCCCCCTGGGATTTATACCCGTCTTCTGAGTGCAGGGCCTGTCCCCTGTGCATTGCCCACACTGCCTGCCCACTGACAATACGAGGCAGCACTGGAGAAGCAGGGAAGGAAGAGTGCATCCTGAGAGAGAGGAGCTGGTATGGAGACATCGCAGGGCCTACCTACCTGGGGACGGCTTCCTGGAGGCCTACGCCTCTCAGGGCCTGGAGGGACAGGGTAGTGAGGATGCTAGTAGAGAAAATGCCAAAGCTTTGATTTCAGAATTGTCTGGTGAGATGTAGTGAGAATACAGTCTGAGTGGAAACACGTGCTTCAGATGCTGCTCTCTTCTTCCCTGACACTGGCAGAACCCAGGAGGCTCTGAGGTTTTATGCTCAGTTTCAGCTACTGTCCAGAGGTTGGGAGCACTGTGTGAGGTTTTAGAGCTTGCCAGGTCTTCTTTGTTATCCAGAGATTGATGAACTCTGGTTGGCGGGGGAGGGAGAAGAGTCCCTCTCTCTCGACTTCTTTCCTGGCAGGGACACCTACTCAACCACCACTCCATTCCCAGACACCTGTGAGGCACCAGGCCCCGTGCTGGAAATGCAGAACACAGTCAGAAGTGTGTTTTGGCCTTATAGAGCTCATGGTTTGGTGGAAAGAATACCCCATATACAATGATGGTTCTGGGTAAAAAGGGCCCTGGAGCTGACACCTAAGCAAGCATCCGAGTGAGCTTTCCCTTCCCGGAGATTACTTGGGTTCATTTCAAAAGGCAAATTTGGATTATTGCTTTTTTAAAATTGTAATTGCAGAACCGTAAGTTCCTGCTTGGTGTTATATGGAGCTTTTGGAGCATGCAGGGTAAATTAGCATCCCTCGTTTGGGGGATAAAATGTAGTCCCATATACTCTGGAATTTCCTCAATTATTAACCAGGGATAATATCATTACCTCCCGACATTTCATAGCAAAAGTGCCTACTGGTCTCATGAAAGGAGGAACACCCGTCCAGTGATGCAATACAAACAGACAGTGGCCTGAGATGCAGGTAACTCTGTCGCTGACTGGTGGTGTGACCTGCATGAGTCATTTATGCTCACTGAGCCTCAGTTGCCTCCTTTGTCCAGTGGGGACAATATTACCTTGCCTGGCCACTAAATGGGAGCTACTGGTCCCAAACCTCCCATTTCCACGCTGTATGCCCCCTCTCACCGCCAATTTCCCCATCTGTGAACAAGGCAGGATGGCGAGGCTCTGTGCAAAGAAAGGATGAAAGAATATTCTCCAAGGGCTGTTTAGCTTTGACATCACATGCATAAAACAACAGCCAGATTGGACTGTTGCTTAATTCTATCCAAACTGCCAGATAGGCATTTGAATAAGTAATCTAATATATACATTTTATTCTACTCAATATTCAGGTCGTCTCCTGGCTGGAATGAGTATTCAGAATGATGATTGCTTAGAAACATACCATTCCAAATACAAATGAGAATATTTTTGCAATATTCAGTTCAACAAGGATGGGGAGGTATGAGATTAGGTTCTGCAAATAATCACATCTTTCACATCTGGGACGCCTATACACGTACTTATTACATGCCTTTCTTCATAACCTTGGAAATGCAAATCCCTGCGCTCTTCGAGGCCCGAGCATACCTCCTGTGCTAAGTCAGTTGCCATGTGAAGATGGTAGAGGAGAGCAAAAGATGTGACCTCTCATCTGGTGTTTGGGCTCTGCTGCAACATCCTCTCCATCCACTAAGCTAGGGTCTGGCCTCCTCTCACTCCAGCAGAGACAGAGAGCTCACCACTTCTCAAAGCAGCTAACCCCATGGGTGGGCGGCTTTGACTTTGGGAAATAGCCTCTCATACTGAACAATTTCCCTAATTCTGGTGTTCCTACATTGATCCATGTTCTGCATGGTTTCTCTGTCCACAATATTCTGCAGGGATTGAAGGCAATGACCCTCTCCTTTTCGCCAGTCAGCCTTTTCCCTGAGCTGAATCCCTACTGCCTCCAACCGGAGCCTGCTCTTCCTTTGTCCCAGCACGGGGCTCTTTAGCGATCAGCCTGGGGGTTGCCACGAGCGCAAGGTGCCCTGGCGAATTCCTTTTTCTCTGGCTTCCTCTGACATTCAGCAAGAGAAAATGAAGCTTTTAAGTAATAGGGGCAAAGTAGCTGATTCTGAGGAAGCTTGTCAAGGCTTTTCGGGAAATGGATAACCCCCCCGGGGGGGGGGTAGACCTTTGGATTACAGCAGAAGGAACAGAGAACCAGCCTGTCACCCACCTCGGAAGGTGTGTGTGTGTGTGCATAGGAGTGTGTTTAAGTGTGAGTGCTTATGAGTGAGCATCTACTCATATACGCAACAGTGCCTCAGTGGTGTTAGTATAGAAAAAGTTCTTCACTTGGTCAATTGTCACGTGTCTTCAAGATGCACTGAGATGTCACCTCCTGTAGGAATCATTCCCTGACGTGCCCTCTTAGCCAAGCCGGCACCCCCAGGAAGCTTTCTGTGCTTTCCTGTACATTGTCCAGTTCCTTGACTGTCTACTCCCTTAAACGGTGGCACCTTCGTGAGGGTCCTGACTGTGTCTGATTCATCTCTGTCCCCTGGGCCTGGTCAGTGTGGGTGCTTCATTCATGCTGGTCGCCTGAATGTATCTGTGGAAAATGTATTTGTCCGAGTCCTATTCCAGAGTTCTTACCTCTGCTGCCATGCTTCTCTTTCCTTACTTACAAGAGTCTAGGCTAGTGCAGATTAAGCAGAGTGTAGATCCCACAAGATGGGGACATCTGCAGGGGGATCCCCCGGATGAGCCAGTGGTATCCGCACTTCTGAAACCACATGAGCCTTCCTGTAAGGGGTGGAAGTTGCAGGGGAGATAGTGCTGTTTTTCCATCCTGTGTCTGCTTTGAGATGACTGTTCACAGTGGTGATCTGTATCTTCTCCTGCCTGGCCCCTCTGGAGAGGCTGCACCTCCTGAGTTGACACATTTTCCTTCTTCCCAGCCAGGTCACCGCTTTGGGATGCTCCCTATGTGGAGGCGCAGAATCCCTGCACACACAGCAGGGCAGGGAACACCACTTGGCAAGAGGCCCTGGCTCAGCAGGAGTGCAGTGTTGGCAAGCCTCAGCTGTGAAAGGATCTCTCTGCACTCTTCTTGGCCAACGAACTCAGCCAGGGACAGGGCTGGTCAGGGCTGGGCTTTGCTTGCCCCAGGCAAGGCTGCAATATGGTGCCTTTCTTGGGGTAGATGAAACTGCGATGTCTTCCTAGCTTCCTCTGAGGAGGCTAAGGAAATCAGTGGGCAAGACTTGGGGCAGAGAACTCCTGTCTTAGGCAATGACCCAAAGGGAATAGAAGGGAAATGTGTTCACTTACCTAAGGGCAGCCTGATGATCCCACTGTGGAGGGTCTACTTTGGGCCATGCAGTATAAGACAGCAAGTCACTAAATATGAGGACCTGCTTCACATCAGAGATCTGCCACTTTCAAGGTCTGAGACCTTGGATAAGTCCTCTAACTTACTGTGGTATCAGTTTCCACCTGTGTGAAATGAAATGGTTGTATCTGCTGAATAAGGTTGAGGGGATGTTTAAATGAGGTAAGTCCAGTGAAGCACTGAGCAGAGCATGTGCCAGGCGTATATTAGATACCAGTTCCTTTTGAGCACTTTGTTCACTGTACACTTACTATGCATCTTAAATATTTTGTCCTATTTGCTTCCGACAATAAACCTTCAAGGTATGTATTATTAGCACTGATTTGTGTTCAACTGAAATGAGGCCCAGAAATATTCAGATACTTCCACAGGCCACACGGCGTACAAAGGAGCTGTCAGATTTTACTTTCAGTGACATGGAAAACCAGATGCAAATGTCATTCATGAGGCAGGGCCAGAGTTAGAGGAAAGGAGGCCTAAGCCTGTATGTGGACAGCAGGGAGGAGGGAATCAGGTTCTTGTCCAGAGTAGCTGAGATCACAGCTGGAAAGATGTGCTGAGTGTCAGATCTAATGGGTGTAGCACGAAAGGAAAAGGGAGAGTGAATGGTGCGGATGGCAGCCAGGAAGGCAAGAAAAGAGACAGCATAGACGTCCAGGGAGAGGCCGTGGCCAGTAAGTCAGGACGAAGGCTGAGGCCAGAGCGAGGGTGCCAGAGCTGACTGGCCTTGGTTAGGCACTTTCCCTCCCTGGACCTGTAGAAGGGGGTAATAATACCCAGATCACAAGGCTGAGGTGAGGACTAAATGAAGGGATGTGCAGAGAGCTCTTCATAATGTTTGGAACCCAGAAAGTACTCCACAAATGCAGTTGGGACACATATCCAGACTAGTGTTTGGATGATGTAGCTTCAGAGAGGTAATGGAGGCCGTTACTCTTATCCTTTAGAGGTGGGGAGCTCCCCTTCAGCCTAGAAGCCTCTGAAGAACTGGTGGGGCAGACTCTTGCAGGGCTTTGATCACATGAGGATCCAGGGATGCCTAAACTGGCATGCAGGGGACATGCACTAACCCTACTTTAGGGAAGGAGGAGGGGGACACTGGGGTGTCTCACCCTGAGATTAGTTCCCTGGACCCATGTCTGAGCCCCAGGGAGAGAAAGCTGCAGGTAGATGCTGTTTCCAAAAGGGCCACAGACAGAGCTATGAATGTAGAGTGGGGGAAATGAGTACTTTTCCCATTTCTAGACTGAAAGGACTGTGTCTTTGGCTGCTATAGTGTTTCTTGTCCTGCTAATATCAAGTAGCAAATACCTTTGGTAGGATCATCAGACTTCTCCCAGTGGGCACTGAAAGCCCTGACTAGGGCAGAACCCTCTCAACTGAAGAAGCGGGAAGCAGGGAACCGCACGGGAAGGGCCAAGCAGGAGAAAAGCATGGTAGATGGCACGTGGATGCAAATAGCATCCTCTGAACTCCTATGTGATGCCGCCAGAAATAACTCAGCAAGACTCTGAGGGAGGCTGGAGTCCTGCGTTAGCGGGAACCGCATGGGAAGGGCCAAGCAGGAGAAAAGCATGGTAGATGGCACGTGGATGCAAATAGCATCCTCTGAACTCCCATGTGATGCCGCCAGAAATAACTCAGCAAGACTCTGAGGGAGGCTGGAGTCCTGCATTAGCGCATAGGTGTATGAGCCAGTAGGTCACAGGTGATTACTCTAAATGGGACCCTGTTGGTGCCCACAGGCTGGCGTGGTCTGGGGAAACATCAGGTACACATCTTCATGTGTACCCCAGATGGCTCCCAGTGGTCCAAGGTCATGTCTGAAGATAGCTATGCTTATGCCTTTTTTATGTATTTCCCCCCTTACTGCTGATGATTTGTTGGTTAGTAAGTCCTTGCTTCATTCTCACAAAAATTTCCCAAATTCACTTCCTACCTTCCTACTTCAGCTTTATTCTGGGTACATGAGGAATAGGTTACACTTCTCAATGAAGCACTTTTCAGATAGCAAGAGCTCTCTGTGCCATTGTTATGTTAAATGCAGGAATATAAAAAGAAATAGAGCACAGACTTTTCCCTTAAGGATTTATGATCTGATCTCAACCATTTATCTGAAGACTCCTCAAAATTGTCAGAGAATGAATGAATTCACTCACTTGCTCGTTCATTCAACCAGTGACTAAACAAACATTCTCTAAGCACTCTGCCAGGCATGATGCTGGTGGCTGGGGACACATGGCCCCTGTGCTTGAGGTCCTTAGAGTCTAGGGAGACAAGTATACAATAGACGGCTGTGTACTGGGTTACACTGCTGACAATGGCCAAGCTGAAAGAACAACACAGGTCATTTCTGTGAGAAGACATTCCCTAGGCCATTTCTTTTCCTTGCCTTCTTCCCTGGAAGATGGGTCTGAATGATGTGGGGGAGGGAGAGGGCCCACTCTTTGTGGTTTCTTTGGGGAGGCAGTGTGGACGAAGGGAAAAAGCACAAGCCTTTCAGCTACATAGCCCTGGGTTCCAATACTAGTTCTAACTTTAGTCAAGTTACTGCACCTCCCAGAATTTCAATTTCTTTATGTGAAAAGAGAGGATACTTTATATAAAGTGTATAGAATAATCCTGGGCATATTATAGGTACTCAGTAAATGGAAGCCATTTTTACTTCAACCCAATTTTCAGGTTTGCATAATGTGTTAGTGTTCAACAAATAAATGAACTTTACTCTGATGGATTTGCAGTGTATGTGTTCCAACAGCCTAGCCCGGTCTGCACCGACTAACACAAAGGGCCAAGATATGGCCTTCCATTGGTCACCCATGCGAGGCAACTAGCTCAGATCTGCTTGCTCAGTTCATTTTTGCTTCTTTTTGAAATTCCAAGTCTCTAATTCAACCTTTGGAGGATGCTAGTTGGCAAAAGGCCCAGCTTTTCCCACATGCTGAGTGTCTGCTGTGCATGGGCCCAGTCCCTACATATGGAGTGGGACAGCAATACTTGTAACAGGTCCTGCAAGGAGGCCCTCTTTTTCTCTCCCCTTCCCTCCACCCCTTTCAGCTCTCTGGAAAACATCAAGCATAAACACGAGCATGTATGGCACGAGAATCCCTCTCTCTGACTGTGCCTCAGTAGATGGGCCACAATAGGTGACCCTCTGGAGCCCGGATCATCAGCAGGCTGAGGGTGGATGGTAGATGGAAGGACACAAGCTCTTCTGGTCAGATCCATCTGTGCCATGGAGTCCAAGAGCTGAGAGGGACTACCAAGATGACTCAGCACTGGTGCATAACTTTTCTGGGTCAGGTTGGGGAAGAGAATTGTCCATAGCCACACAGCCCTCTAGGGATAAAGCCAGGACCAAAAACTCAAGTCTTCTGAAGCTCAGTGTGTGCCTTCTCCATGTTCCTGGGCAACTTTCAAGCATCTACCATCAAACCTAGGCATCTTTCAAGCATCTACAGTGACTTCAAGCATCTACAATGACTTTCTTTATCCAACTGTATCAAATTCAAACGTTCTGGTCTGGCATTCAGTCCAAGAGATCTGATCCTCACTCTGCCTTTCTATCTTCATTTCAAACTCAATGGACAAGTTGGACTGGTACTTCCTGCCCTTGTTTAAATTCCCCTCTTCTTTGGTTTCTGTTCTGGGATCCCTGGTTCCTAGTTAAATGTGTCTTCTCAGTTCTGTCCTGATCACTTTGGTCTCTGGCTGAGGTTCGGTCTTCTCCATTAGAGTGCCACCTGCAGGCTTATCTACGAAGGTCACGTTATGCTGTGTAGAGGAGGCAGCTGTGGAGTGGGTAGGGCCTGATAATGGAGCCTTCTACTAGCGTACCAGCAGTGTCCAGGGCATGACTGTCTCTGATCACCAGCAGAGAGGCAGGCACTGAGAGGGTCTGAGATGAAAGATAAGGAGCTCCTCAGTGAGGGCTTACACAGCAGTTGGATAATTGGGAGATAATTTGGAGCCTCACGCAGAAAGGTAAACTCAGAAAAGTGTATCTGGAAGCCAGGGCAGCATAGCCGAGGAGAGCGATGGGAATTCACCTCCTGCCTGAGTCAGATAATAAGTGTGGGTCCTCTTGTGTGGCTGGGACCTCACAGTTAAGGAATTACCTTTGGGGGCATCAAAATGGACAGATGTTCCCAGAGGATGAATAAGGATGGGAGGGGCATTTCACAAGGCTGAGAGTTACCCAGAAGCAGCTACAAAGCTGGAGTCAGGAATGGAATGGCATGTGACGCCATGGGAGAAAGGTTGGGTGTGATTTTAGAATGAACAATTTTGGTAGCTATGGGTTATGAGGAACAGAGGAGGAGGTAGATTAGGAGGTTCATTAGAGTTCCCAGTAAGGACTCTGGCATTCCTTTTGATTTTATCTCTCCTAGATAACACTACATAGGACAGGACAAACTCATAATTTCTTAATTTATTCATTCATTAGGTACTCCTTAGAGCCTGCTCGATACCACATCTTGAGGCAGATGCTGAGGAAACAAAGATGAATCATATACATTCCCTGCCTCTAAGGATTTCACTTCTTGGAGAGAAACATTCATGTAAACTCAAAAATCATATGAAGTGGCAAGAGCTGTAAGAAATGGGAGCTGACGGCAGTGGAAGCAGAGAGGAGGCACCTCACCTTGCTGGGAGGCAAAGAGGGGTTGGCGGGAGAGGAGAATAGCAGAAAAATTTCCAGAAGAAGGTAATGTCTCCTGAAGGAGAAAGGGAATTAGAAATGTAAAGAAGGGATATTGTAAGAATGCTGTAGAGAGACACAGGCAGGCTTTGGAGATGAACTGGCAGGAAACCAAAAACATATAAATAAAAATACCCCTCAGCTCATGAGCAGAGCTCAGTGATGGGGAAATCGGGCAGATACTTCTTAGATACCCAGAATAACAGGCACATGGTATCAGGGAGATCTGGACTCTAGGTTGGTATTCAAGAGAAGAGAAGAGAAATTCTAGGTCCCAAGGAAGAGGTTGACCCCATCTAAAGGGAGCCTAGGTTTGATGGTAGAATCTTCACATGTTTTCTTATTTACTCTTCAGCAGATTCACAGTGTGGTTTCCAGGGCTCTCTGTACTAGGGTTTGGACCCAAAATTGCAGCTAAGAATAAGATTCTTGTGAGGGCTAAAAATTAACTTGCCTTCTCTGCTTCTGTATTAGTGCTTGCCTCAGTAGAAGTGGCAGACGGCCATATCCTGTTATTGCAATGCTGTTTTATTGAAAGAATTGTTATTTCAAACTGGTGCAAACTGGCCGACCCAGGAAGATGCAACTGACCTAGAAACTAGTCTCAGGCAACCGAGAGAAACTAGGACAGTTAACCAAAAGGAAGTTCAGAGAATATAAAAATGTTGACCAAACTCTTGAGGCTGTTGTTAGCCGATCTAAGGCTGGCAGCCCCTGTGCAGGTGGTCTTACTGCTAAAAAATAACTTCTTTTTCTCCCGTATTCTGGTTGTGGTCTGGTGTATCTGTGCTCTCCCAGTACAAGCAGTTGGTCCTGTGAAATTCAGGACTAACAATTCTGTTGTACTTCTCACGGGTCAGATTTATGTATTTCCCTCCCTTGTAGCCTTGATGGAAAGGGATAACTGGTCACAGAGCAGAATTGGGGGAGATGTGACCCAGCACTAGAGTCACCGCCTTTCCTTGCGTGGACTTCTTTTCCCCTTTCCCTCTGGCTCTGATGGGGTCACTTTGGGCAGGGTTCCCTTGAAGTCAAGGCTCAGGGTAGGGCATTGGGGAAAACAGAGGAGGACTTGGAAGTTGTTTTGTTTCTAGACCATTTGAAGCTCACAAGCTTGGGATAAAATAATGCACGTTTTAGTTCAGCTCAGCTCCGTGGAGGTCTGCACTGAGATTTGGAGCCAAAGTCCCAGGTAATCTTTCTTAACTTCTCTTTCTTTGTGAATATATTTGCCTCAGGGAGCTGCCAGGGAGAGTCGGATATTTTTGAGTCCTCTGGCCAAATACCATCATGATGTGGTCTCAGCAACACCCCCAGCAATACTGCTGTCTACTAGTTTGAGCCAGACACTGTCCCCCAGTTCACTGCCAATCTCCTCCTTGGGATCTAGAATCTCTTCACTCCCCTTTCGAACTTCAGCCAAGTGTCTGGACTTCTCTGATGCCATTGGCTTGCTAACATATAGACATATAAGAACTACGTTCCTGGCTTCTCATCACTGAGCTCTGCTAGTTTGCTACTTTTACTGGGACTCCAGATGCAGACCACTTTATTGGTGATGGTGACCTCCCAAACAGCTGGGCAGAGTCCTTGACCTCTTGCTCAAGCACATTTTTCCTTTCCCTCTTTCCTCCGCTATTGAACAGAACTGTGAGTTGAGTCTCAGAGAGTCAACCAGGATGGGTAGATTACCAAGGCAATGGCAATAATGGTCATTCGTAGAGCACTGTGGCATACTGGAAAGAACGCTGACTGGATTCAAACCAAATTAATTTTGAATCTGTGCTTAGCTACTTATAAGCCAAGTGGCTTTCAAACCACTTCACCCTCCTCAGCCTCAGTTTCCTCATTTGTAAAATAAGGGCAATAATTCTACCACATAAGACTTTTGAGAGAAGTAAATTATATTTAATTCCTTAAGGGTTGAGCCTGTGCTATATGCTTACTGGCACCCTTAGTACCTACAGAGCATCGGGCACACAACAGGTGGATGGTGAATGGGAGCAGTTAGTGATGTTTATTGGAGAAAGAATATATTCTGAACATCCAGCCAAATCAAGAAAGGAGAAAAGGACAGGAAAAGATCATCTTGTTGATCACCTTATGGACTAGGAATCAGAGTAGCAGATGGGTTAAGAGTTCACGGTGGTACTCTAATCACAACACTAAAGTCATTAGCTGTTAATCACCTGCCTGTGACTGTCATCTCTGCTCAGAGTCATATATGCTCTCTCTTTCTGAAAGCAAGTCTGGCTGTCTAAAAATCTTTAATGTAATTAATATATTTCATTACCTTTGTTCTGGCATTAGCTGCTCAAACTAAATAAAATATGGGAAGATCTAGGCCACTCATTGAGGGGCTCACTGTAGTGTGAGTATATAGTGGGGAGGATACAGAGAGAGAGACAGACAGACAGGAGAGAGCAACATGTGGTCAGTTTGCTGATTTATGGAATTTGCTATGCAGGGCTACAGTTAAAGGCTTGTGTAGGGGTAGCATTGCTTGGGTAGGGGGAGGTTGCATGTAAGTTGAGCAATGGAGGCAACCTTTGAAACAGTCGCTTTTTAGATGCGTAGGTAAAATTTGAAGTGCCTTGATCAAATCTGAGACCATCCTTTCGTGGATGAAGACAGATTTCGTTCTGCCAAGTCAATCTAAAAAGGAGCTCAAACAGAACTGTGGAGGGCTACTTCAGGCATTTGTGGGAATGAGATAAGGATTGTGTCTCTGTTCCATGAGGTGTAATAGTGTTTTAAGTACCTTTTAACCAGATGGCCACCCAGGTGGGACATTGATCATGCTTCTGAAGAGAAGAAGGAAATGATGTCCTCCCATGGCTAGCCGGTAACCTAATGTTAAGGGTCAGCACTCGTTTCCCTAGTGAGTTATGAGAGCTGGTTTCTATTAGCAATAACGATGACACCTCTGGCACCACTGGACTCTTGCCCCATGAAGATGTTTCTTTATGCATGCATTCATTCAACAAATATTTCAGCACCAACTATGTACCCAACAGAGAGATTAATAAAATATGGTTCTGTCAGTAAAGAGCCCACAGTGAAGGAAAGGCATTATAATGAAGGAAAAAGGCATTATAATATAGTATGATTCATGCTAAGATGGAGGTTTGGGAAAACCATCGTGGGAGCACAGATGCGGAGGGAAGGATCAAGAGGAATTAACCAGACAAACAGGTGTGAGGGGAGTCACTCGAGGCCAAGGGATCAACATGTGCAAAAGCCTGGAAATGAGAGAAATTGATCTATTCTGGAATTGCAAATACTTGAGAATAGTTTGAGCAGGGAGGAAAGACTGAGTGGTAGTGGAGAAAGCTGAGGCTGTAGAGATGTTTGCCCAAGGGGGCTTCATGGGAACAAGACACTCGTGCCCCTCCCCTACCCCCTACACATATGTGACATTTTGAATGGGGGCTATTTCCTGCCCCTAGGGGAACACCTGGGACAGTGTTCTGTTAGTTTAGGAGGCCTCAGCATATCCACTTAGAAAGGACATTTGGTTGACTTGACTGACTTCCACAATCAAATGAGATTGTGGCTATAAAGACTTTAACATACTCCAATATTCCATTGAGTCAGAACACCTGGTTTATTACCCATATTTTCCATTTGGGGCTTTGTGAACCTGGGAAGCTTACTTCAGTTTCTTCATTTACCAAATGTGTATGATTATGGAGAAGATTTGACAAAATAATTTACTATCATTCTATTTATAAACTGAGGCATGCTGCCTCAGTGAAATGGTTTATTAGTAGTAATTAAGATTCCTCTCTATCCCGCAGGTACCTGGACCCCTATTCCACTTATGCCTGTGTCTGCATCAAGTTGTCCCCTTTCCCACACTGCTGAGCTTGAACTCTGCCACCAGCTGTGCTCAGATAGAATCCCCGCCTACCCTCCAGACCCACTCTCTGCTGCCCCCATCTGCTTGGAGCAAGGCTCTACCAGTATTTATAGAACTGGAAGCCCAGCCTGGGGGCTGCCTGGCCTCCCTCTTACACTTTCCCATTTGGCCGGAACTCAGGGCCAACCTCAGCCCATAACCCTTCCCAGTATGCGCTTCTGGAAGATGCAGGTCCATTTTTGGGTGAGTGGTGCAGGCTATGTGGTCAGCAGGCAAAAGGCCAAGCCATTCTTTTTTTGTTGAGAGCCTTGGCAACTTGTTGAGCACCTGACAGTCCACAGCCACAGCAGGAATGTTCCCAGAATTAGGCCAAATTCATATCTGAGAGACAGATTTGGAAAGGCCATCATTTTCCTTCGGAAGCAAATGATTTCACCAGCTCCATCTTCCAGCTGCACAAATTGGTTAATTACAAGGGTTATAATTTGCAGTCAATATTATCTACTTGGCATCTACTTCACTGAAGGCAAATGTTTATGGCCACATTTGAGAAAAAGCACATTGTCTTGATCAGGGGCCATACAAAGAACATTGGGCTAAGGGACTCTTAGGGCACCGATGTCTGTTTTTACTTTTTTGGTCTGGAAGCTTTTGGGGAGAAAGCATAGGCAGATGCTGGATCAAGGCCCTCATTTCCCAGGACTGAAACAACCACAGACACTGATCCCAAGGAACAGATCCTAAACCCAGAGAAATACTTTATATACAAAGATATCTGTCATAGAAAAAAATTTTAATGGTGAAAAAATATTAACTTAAATGATAATACAAAAGTGGTAAATAAGTTACTATGCATTTTCTTGATGGAAGAGTATCCAACCATTAAAAATAATGGTAGTGAAGAACTATGTATTAACATGGAAAATTCTTAGTTGCACTGCTGAAAGAAAGAGTAAGGAACAAAATAAGATAGTGTGTGCAACACCTTCTTAAAAATATGCATAGAAAAAAAGCCTGGAAGGAAATACATTGATATGGCAATGGTGGTAGCCTTTGAGCAGTTCACCTTCTCTTTGTTCCCACATTTTTCTTGAATGTTTATTAATTTTACAATAAAAAATCGTTTAAAAGGCATGGGGAAGAAATGACTGGTCATACTGGCACTTTCACAAAGTTACTATACTCTACATCCTGCAGTAGGGAAGCCAATCTGCATCATGGAAGTATATTTTCATCTGGTCAGGAGATAAGTGTTAAGAATCCATATGGCAGGTCCCACAACTGAATGCTGTCTTTGCCTTCAAGGCTTCAAGAAATTTTGGGATGGCTTGCTCCCCTGCTGTGTGAAAGAGTTTCGTGTGGAGTGCTGGGTAAACACAGAACAGGCTCCTAAACTAACCTGAGAGGTCAGGGAGGGCTTGTTGGAGGTGATAACATTCAAAATAGAATTTGAAGCCTAAGGAGGCAGAGAAGCAGAGAAAGAGCATTCTAGGAAAAGAAAATAGGCCAAAAAAGGTATGTGAAAGAATCTGTCATGTTTGGGGAATAGCCAGTGCTTCTTGTGGCTGGTCTGTTGGGTGCACAGGAAAATGAGTGATAGAAAGGGTCCTCAGGCTAGATTCTGAAGGGTCTTGAATTCCAGTCTAAAGAACCCCTTCTCTGAGAAAGGCTGGAGAGGTTAGGGTATATCCTGAGGGTGATAAGCTGCCACTGAAAAGTGTTCAGCAGAGGCAGGAAGTGGTCAGAGCTATGTGCCATAGCTATGTCTCTCTGGCTGCTGCATGAACTTGGGAATGGATTTGGGGGATGAATTTGTGATAGTTAGAGATAGAGATTGAAGGTAGAGAGACCAACTTGGGGACTACAGCAGTAGTTCTGGTGAAGGATGCAAAATGCAAACCAAGGAATGCTAGCCTTACAAGAACCTTCAGAAATCTTCTAGTCCAGTGCCCACATTTGATATTGGAGGAAGAGTATGTTTGTGGATGATTTTAACATTTAAATCAATAGACAGAGTAAAGCAGATTGCTCTCCCTAATGTGGGTGGGTCTCATCCAATCAATTGGAGCTCTGAAAAGAACAAAAGGCAGACTCCCCAACTGCCCCCATACCCCACTTCCCAAATAACAAATAAGAAGGAACTCCTCCTGCCTGACTGCCTTTGAGTTGGAACATCAGTTCTTTCCTGCCTTCACGCTCTAAGGGAAATGCTGGCTGTCCTGGCTCCAGCACCCGCATGCCCCGCCTGCCTGCAGCCTGGGACTACCAGCTCCCCTGGGTCTCCCGCTTGCCAGCTGAAGATCTTGGAACTTGTCAGTCTCCACAGTCACATGAGGTAATTCCTTATGTAAATCTCTCCATGGGTAGATAGATAAACATAGATATCTATTGGTATTGGTCCTGTTCTTACAATTAGACTTCTGTTAATACAGCCTGTGACCACATTGCTCCTGTTGGCATCTGCATCACCTTAGTGGCACCAGAGCTGACCTAACCAGTGGCAGAGATAGAATGCAGACCTAGGTCTCATGACCCTTGCCCAGGGCCCTTTCACTTTACCACATGCACCAAAACACCAGCACCATCTGAGGGAAAAAAAAAATCCCTTATTGCCAGTACCAGCTCTTCTGGCATCAGGCCTTCCAGGGTTCTAGAGGGACAAGGGTGTGGTTTCTGAATACATCTACTATTCACTACATGGCTATCCACTAACAGAGCAAAGATTTCCTTCCTTCTGTTTCTGTGTTTTTATAGTCAGGAAACAGATCATAAGAAGCAATTTTGCTCTCCCATGACATCTGGTTCCCTCTGTTAGGTCCAACCCTGCTCAGTAGGCTGGATATAGTGCCAGATAATTGACCAACCTTCCTTGATAAGGGGGATCTAGAGACCTAACCTAGAGATGAACACACACTCAGAGGTTGGCTAGACTCTGGCACCAGGGCAAAAGTCAGCTGGGCAGACTGAGGACTCTGGTGATCAAAGGAGCAGGTCACCACCTATCACCTTTCCCAATTCTCTCCTTCTCTACTCCCCAAGGCCTCAGCCTAGAATGCACGCCCCCTTTCTTGTCTGCCTGATGAGTTCCCCTTCTTCCCTGATGGCCAGTCCCAAAGCCTCCTACTGCAGGCAGAGCTCCTTGTCCATTCCTCAGTGTTTATGCGGCACCCTGCACGCATTCCTACCCAAACATGACTACTGTATTTCTTCCCTACTCCTTTTCTTCCTTTAGACTTTCTCTAGGCCAAGAATCAAGTCTGATTTGTCTGTTTCTCAGACTTAGCACAAAATATGTAACAGAAGATGCACCAATGTGTGTATAATGCACGAATCAATAGTTGAATGAGTGAATAAGTGATTAATAATTTGAATTTCAGGTCTGCTTTTTTCATCCTGGACGAAGCGTTGCTAGGCCTTGATTTTGGTATCTGGAAAATGGGACTATCTGCTTCTCAGAAAGGCTGCAAGGAATGTATGAAAGAAAGGGATGGTGGGATTATGTGACCCCATAGAAAGGTTGTATGCATGGAAGCATATCTTGGGAGCTATCAGGGCTGTTTTTAACATCCTCCCACATTGTGTAAACAAGATTATGAGCCGTCCAAAGCCCATATATTTCTTTTGAGACCCTTTTGTCCCTCTTTCCATTTTTCTTTCCCTCCTTCTATTCCTCCCTCTTTCCTTTCTTTCTTGCTGTCCTCTTATTTTCACTGAACACCTAATATATGCCAAGCATTGGGGATACAATCAAAGGAAAGTTAAACCTATTTTGTGCTTTTAAGGACGCTCACAGTGAGGGAGTCAGATATAAAATGGCAATCACAATCCAGCATGCCAAGAGCTAGGGCCCTGAAAACAAGGGGTGTGTGCCATGCAGGAGGGGCATTTGCTGTAGCCCACACGGTCAGACCAGACTTCCCTTAGGAAGAATCAGTCTCCCATAAATAGGGATCAGTTAACTGAAGACTGTTCCAGACATAAGGCTAGACATGCTTGGAAGAGTAGAGATGAAAAAGAATGGAATACATCAGAAAGTTCAGAGTGTAAAATCTTGGGTGAAGGCTGGTGGAGGAATGGTGGTAGATGTCAAAATAGAAGACTGGAGGGGCACACTGGAGCCAGTCACACAGGGCTTTATTAGCCACTGTGAGGTATTGGCCTTTACTGGTAGGTCAGTGGGAGCTGTGGGCTGAGTCACCTCAGGGAGTAACACATTCAGATTTTTTCCCCAAAGAAGCAAAACAGGAATCTCCCACACCCCCATGGGAGGAGGACAACTGGTAGTGGAGGTTCTGGACTTGCCATCTTCGGGATAAAATCTAAAGGCTGGGGAGGTTGGCTGATGAAGAGAAGACCTGGGGTTCAACCAGGCTGCTGTCTTCACAGCTGAGGGGCTGATGGGGGAGAGGAAGCCAGTGTGCTCTGGGGAACCAGTGCGCAGGACTGGCTAGCTTGGAATCTCAGCTTTGCCACTTACTACCGGTATAAACCTGTCAAATCACTTGACCTCAGTGAGCCTCAGTTTCCACATTTGTAAAATTAGAACTGTAATACCGACTTCAGCACCTTGCCATAAGGATTTAATGTGAAGATATGCATCAAGTGCCCAGCACATGGTTGGCACATGGGAGACACACATGTTAGGCTCTTCATGACTCTAGACATAAATACTGAGATGGGGTGAGAAGTGTGTTGGCAGGGGGAGCATGGAGGCAAGGGGGAAGCAAAAATAATTTCAGCTTTAAACACAAAAACAATTCCGTTTGCTTCCTATTTTAGGAATTGCTGCGGAGGCCAGGAGGGAAGGAAGTGTCCCATTTTAGTGCAACCCGCCTTCTCACTGGGGCTGTGACTTCCAAGACTCCAACCTACCTCTTGAATCAACTTTGCAGAAGATCTGGTCGCTGAACTGACCTACAGGGCACCAGAGACTTCCCTCAAGGATCAACTTAAATACCCTGACTCAGAAAAGCCCTCCTTGATGTGTGGCAACTTATCTGGGACCTCCTGGTAAAATATCTCATTGCATCACTTATTTTACCCTTATTACAGTTTGTCCTTATATACTTGTGTGATTGCTTAAGGCCCTTCTCCTCCCCCATTAAGGCAGAGACTATTTTTGATATTCCCTATTGTATCCCCAGTGCCTAAAGCAGCACCTGGCATGTAGTAGGCTCTTTATTCACCGACTGACCCAACAAATAAGTGCAACCAGAAACCAAGGGGAAAGGGCCTTTTTGTCATTGGCAACTCCATGAGCAAAGGTACAGATATGGCAGAATGCAGCATCTGTGCAAGTATCAGGTGAAAACCTCAGCATGTTTCAGAGACAAAGAGAGAAAAGTCTTTTGGAGCAGACTGTGCAATTCCTCAATGCCCTGCTGAGGACAATGAGCTATCTCCTGTGGGCGACGGGGAGACTCTGAAGGTACTTAAGCAGGCAAGTCCCTGTGCTGGAAGACTTAGTAGGGGAGAGCCTGGACAGACTTCTTCCCTGCTTCTGGAGTCTGTGGCTTGGTCCTTTGTTCCCTTCAGGACCTTTGTTCTGGATCTCAAAGCCCTCTTCATTCTCCAACTATTGTCCACAATTCAACTGGACAGAGACTCTCTCTTCTGACAGATACCCTTACTGTATCAGAGCCTCAAGCTTCAAAGAACAACTTCCTCAAAGTCCCAGGTAATGAGAGTTCTTCCTGTCATGCCTTAGATATCCCTTCTCTGCACAATCAAACCCTTGCCTCGCTTCAGAAGACCAGGGTCCCAGGCCAGCCTCTGCTCCTATCATAGCCTCATTCTCTCATCCTGTTAAATGGAGTCGGTGAAGGTTACATCTATCTTCAAAGGGTTGGTAGGAGAATTAAACAAGACAAAGAGTGTGAGAGTTTGCTGAACTGTGCAGCACAGCCAAAGCCACATGTCATCAGCGTGAAGTACTGAAGCTGGCGCTCTGGGCTGGAACAAAGGCACGCATCAGCAGAACATAAATCTGGGCCCCACTCCCTGCGCGCTACCCCATCCCCTAGCAAAAGCAGGGTTGTGGTGGTGGACATAACTTCATCCAGTGAGACTCCAGAGTCTAGGGAGCAGATAAAATGGCTAAGAAATTTCTAGAAATAGCCCCAGGGCCCCAGAAAGAAGACATTAAGGTAAAGGAGACCAGTGACTTAGAAGTTATAAATCTCTCTAGCTAGTGGGCTGAATAAAGGCCTAGGCAGGAGAACAATAATTTAAAACTGAAGCTTCATCCTGCTCCTCTGAATTAAGAATTTCCATGATATGCTGCCAGAAAATTGCTTGTTTGAGCCCAGCCGTCTGAATCCCAAAAGACTCCACAAATGCTGGTTAATAGGAGGCCCTCATGGATCCAGTTCCAATGTCCTTCCCACCGTCACCTTCTACTGCCTGACTTCATACTCTCACCTCGTATTCCCGCTCCCCAAAGTCTAGGCACATTCAACTGTTTCCCTTATTCGCTTTGGGCTCTTTACCTCCAGGCCTCTGTACATGCTGTTCCCACCGCCTGAATGCCCTTTCTTCCTTCTCTACCAGTCACGATCTTGCTTGTTCTTTAAAGCCCCGGTCAAATGTTATTTTTTCTCCGAAGCTTGCCTTGATTTCTTAGGGTGGAATTAATTTCTCCTCTTTTATTGGATCCAGAGGATATTATTATACTGTACTTCTATTTGTTAGAAAGTCTGTCATTGAATTTTAGTTGGCTGTTTCTATGTCTTTTTCTCCATTATATCGTCTTTGTTTCCCTAAAGCTTAACACAGGTCTTCATATGACTGACGTACTTAGCAAATACATGTTGAAGCAAATGAAAGAGGGGTAAAGGAGGAAATTAATTTTTGTTGTACATCAAATAGCATGCCAAGCACTTGGTAAGTATTGACTCTTATGATCCTGGCGCTTCCCAGCTTCCCAGGCTATGCGTCTTTACACAGTCATCATCCCCTACCCACGACGCTACAGAAAAGCAATAGAAGTTTTGGACTGAAAGCTCTGGTTTCACATCTTCATATTCTCTGCCACCCTCACCTCTGCTCTCCTCTTTCTGGCTCTTGGGTTGTTTTTGGGTGGGTATGAGGTACCTCATGACCACTGCTCTTTACTATGATGCTTTACAAAATAAAGGGTTATTGGGACAGAAAAACTCTCCAGCATTGGCAGCTGTGAATCTGGAACCATAGCGACCAAGTCCAAGACAGGCCCTGTAACAGCTCAGATCTCTCCTTTTGATGGACCTACCATCATCACTATCAGCTGCATCCTCCTCCTCCTCATCACAGAGAATAGTCACGAGCACTTGCTACACGCCAGGCATTGTGGCCTGCGTGTTGACAGATGAGCTCAGTGAGTTATCACAACTACCTTATGAGGAAACCGAGTCACAGGAGAAACTAGGGAACTTGCTCAAGATCACATGGACAGCTAAGGGGCAGAGTTTGGATGTGACCGATTCCAAGCAGTCTGTCACCAGAATCTGAGTCTGTGCTGTTTGCCACAATGCCTTAGTGCATCTCTGCGGGGCAGGCCTGTCTGCCTGGTGGCCCAGTCATTATACCATGACATCTGTTTCTCCACTCTCAGAATCCTTGCCAAAAGCATCACTTTTCTCCCCCAACCCCCACTCTTAAGACAGAAAAGTACACATTTCGTAGTCACACCACTGGAAAAATACAAGTTCTGCCCTATGGTGTGAGAGAACGGATCAAAAGGCTCTGTCTCATACAGTTCTTCACCCTTGAACATAATGCATCAGACAGAGGCCGGAATATCTATCAGGGGAAGAGTCTGAGGAACAGAAAATAGGGTACTTGGAAGGATTTGTCTTTCCAGGAGTTAAATCAGTTTAGAATGGAAAGCAGAAGAAAAAAAATAAACAACCACAAAAATGATTTTTCTGCTTTTTTTTTAACTTAAAATTATGGAAATTGTTTCTGACAGCAAATTGCTCCTAATTAATTTCTTGGCTCTGCTGGGAAAATGTACTGTTCTGTTGATTTTTAAATTCTACCAGTTTAATTATCAAAAGACATTTTCTCCTTAAAACTATTAACATGTGGGTTTGCAACTGGGGGTTTGTCCGCCTAGTGTGCAGGGCAGGGGAGAGTGAGGAGGCAGGGGCTGGATGGCCAACAGAAGGCCTAGGGACCCAACTCGAGGCCTGGCCCCACGTTTCAAAGTCCAGGAGAAGGTTATGTCCACAGGAAAAATGTCTGAATAGTGCAGGCAGAACCACCACACAAGGAGTGCCTGGGTATGGAGGAGCTGGTGGTGGTGGTGGGTTTAAATTCAAATTCCGTTTGCATTACTTAAACAAACAGTTGAACCTTTTTGAGTTGCATTCATCTTTGTAGAATGGGGCTAGTAATAATGGTAACATTTACAGAACTCTTGCTACATGGCAGGTAGTGTCCTAAGTGTTTTTATGCACATTAACATGTTATTCTTCTCCACAGCCCTGTGAGATAGTTATTGCAACTTTATCCATTTTACAGGTGAGGAAACAAGTTCAGAGGGGCCATGCAAATTGCCTGAAGTTTCACATGTGATGAATGGCAGAAGCCAGCAAAGATCCTAGGCAGCTGGGCTCACTGTGAGAGACAAGGAAGCCTAGTTTCCAACTATTGGTCAGCCTATCTGTCTTCCTCATTAGAATGAGAGCATCTCAAGGTCAGGGGACCATTTCCTAATTGACTTTGTATCCATAATGCAGTTAATGTCTGAGAAATAAATAAATGAATGAACAAATGGTTTAGATGCTCAGTCAAATCTTGGAAGAATTTAAATCTGCAATCAGTTAATTTGGTGCAATTCAAGAAAAAATACTCAATTTCAGTCACTCAGTAGATGTTAATAAAATATCTGCTGTATGACATTCACTGCATTAATCAGTGAATAACCTTGAATGCTCAGCAATTTTGCTTTTGGGAAATGACCCTGAGAAAATAATTAGACAATTGTGTAAAGACAGATGAACAAGGATGTTAATCGCAGCATTCATTCATTCAACATATATCTATTGAAAACCTACTATGTACCAAACATTGTCCTAGGCACTCCCAATGACCAAGACAAAGAAAGTCCTTGTCTTCATGCAACTCATAATCTTGTAGGGAAGACAGACAAACCACAAATGGACATACGGTGTCAGGCGGCAAGAGGAGCTCAGTGAAATAAAGCAGGGTAGGTAAGGGAATGCGCTGTGAAAGGAGTTGGTTTTTTGGCTTGCGGCTCAGCGAAGTGTCTCTTAGGAGGGGCAATTTGAGTAGAGATCTTAATGACAGGAGGGAGTGGGCCATATGAATGATTGGTGTAGAACAGAAGTGTCGTTTGTAAGCTCGTTTTCTTTGCTACCTCAGGCAAATCGATTCAGCTGGGCTGGTACAGAACAAGGTCCCCACCACCTGTGCTCTGGGACTGCTGCCCTTCCACTGTGGCCCCCAAAAGGGATGAGCTGTATCTGACAGTGCCTCCTGTTACCAAAATATTCTGCAAAATCCCCAGGGCTACACATATGTCAATCAATCCTACTCCTCTGCCAAAGCTAGGCTCAATGAAGCCTTCCTCATTCTCAGAGAAGATGCTTCTGCCCCCCTCCTCTTACACTTTTTACACACTTCTATTGTAGCATCTAGTTGTTTGTTTGTTTTTTTGGCAGGGCCTGAAATTTTAACTTTTTGAGGCAAGGAAAATGTCTCATCTGTTTCTGAATCACAGCCCCTATTCCACGCCTGGCACATGGTAGTGCTTAACAAGGGGTAGCTGGATTGACTTGGAAAGACATTTGGGGATTGCACAGGTTTTGACATAAGTTAGGTGAGGCTCATAGTATGTTCAGATCTATTTTCCCATACACAGTACACACTGGAAAGCTCTTGGAATGAACAAACCTATGTTTAGTCAACCCATGCTGTGGAAAGCAGTTTTATGTGGCTAAGTGAAAATTACCTCATCTCTGCAAAGAAATCCTTGCTTTGACAATAGTCAGACATGGTAATACAGGGATGCAAAGTGGGGATGAGTAGAGAGAAGTGAGAAATATTCACCTTTGCTGAGGATTTAGCTGTCACCCCATTGGGCCTGAAGGGCATGGCATAGAACCAAAGAGGGTTATTTTCAAGCTTTAAGAGCTAATGGAGTTTGCCTTGCTAGGTTTTGGATTTGCTTAGGACCTATCCCTTCTTTCTTCGTTCCAGTTTCTCTCTTTTGAAATGGGAAGGTCACTCTTAATACCTGTCTCACCATTGTATTTTGCAAGCACAAAGCTTGTCTGGTTTCATGGGTCCACAGCTGGAGAGGAATTTTGCCTCAGGATAAATCCTGGGGTCTCACTCATACCTCAGTTAGGTGATATTTAGATGACACTTTAGACTTTACACTTTAGAGTTGATGCTGGAATAAGTTAAGTCTTTTGGGGAGATTTTGCCTGTAGAAAGACATGATCTTGGGAAGGGGCCAGAGGTAGAATGTTATAGAGTCAAATTTGTCCCCCCGAATTCCCATGTTGAAGCCCTAACTCCCAATGTGATGGTATTTGTAAGTGGGACCTTTGGGAGTAATTAGATAGAGGTGAGATCATGATCATGAGGGGGGGCCCCCATGACTGGGTTAGCACCACGAGAAGAGGAAGGGAGACCAGGGAACAGGTATGCATGCACGCCCTCTCAGGCATGCTCTGCAGTGCCCTGCGCTGCCAGCCAGCAAGAGGGCCTTTATCAGGAACTGAATTTCCATGCACCTTGACTGTGGGCTTCTCAGCCTCCAGAACTGTGAGAAATCAATGTCTGTTGTTTAAGCCACTAAGTCTATGGGGTTTTGTTATAACAGTCTGAGTCAACTTAGAGAATTAGGAAACCTCTCACTTCTAATTGGAGTGCAGGTTGAGAATAAAATACTGCTGAGCCTTGTCAACCTTGAACAATACCTTTATGAAGCCCCAAATTCCTTATTTGGTGAGAATTGCTGCACATTAAGACTCCAGAATGACAAACCTTTTCCCAGAACTAGGGTGCTGGTGGCCACTGATCTTGTCCACCAGCGTGGTCGGATGTTCTTATAATTAGACTTCATAGTGATGACATTTTCAAATAAATGCCTTATCCTAATAAAAAGTAGCTACCTACCACAGACCTCAGTGTTTCTCTGTGAATGCTGAACCATGAATGTGTTAAATACCCAAATGCTTTAAATGTAAAAAGGGTATCTCAGAAATGCAAGTCTCTCAGCACTGTTCTAGGTTACGAAGAGGACTGAAGGGTTTGACCCCACTCTGAGTTTGGGATGAGGCAGCTCATCTGCCCAAACCAAAAGCCTCTGAGAACCCTCAGCAGAGGCAGAATGCTGAGATCTATCCATCTGTTCAACAGGTTAAGCACCTTTCAAGCGCCTGAGAAGTCAGGTGCTGAGTTCTGATAGTGAGCAAAAGCAGACATGGGCTCTGCCCTCAGGGAACTTACGAATGAGTGAGAGAGGCAGATGCTCTTCAACCCCTCACACAAACAGGGGTACAATTACACTGAGATAAGTGCTGTGAAAGACAAGTGTTGTATGAGTGCCTATAGGAAAGGAATCTGACCCAGATCATAGGCTCAGGGAGGCTTTCCTGAGTCAGCAAGCTTGTGCAGAGATATGGGCACTGTGTAGGTGGTACTGGGGTGCAGGGAGGAGCAAGGACATCACAAGGGTAGTTTAAGCATCCCTAATCTTAATAAAGATCCTATCAACCCCAACTAAACAACCTAAAATAAAATACAATCCAAGTAAAAATAACTAACATAATATAAACAAATACAGCTTCTAGACCCTGAAACTCTCTTTCCAATTAGGATGGTTACTTTTAATATCCTCAAATAAAGTAATATGGGGACCAACACTGATTCAGGCTATATTGTAAATTTTGAAACTTCTTATTTGCCTACTGTCTCGACATCCCCACAAACAGGCTGTGAGCCCCCTGTCTGGGTGCTCAGGCATACCAGTGTGACAAGGATGGCCCCTGCTGTAAGGTCCTCTTTGTGCCCCCCCACCCCAACCATGACCTTATAACATCCAGATGCACCAATGCAACCGCCTTGCACTTTTCTTTCTGTACTCCACCCCGGCCCCCAGGAAAGGTGCTTGCCCACAGTCCTGACTCTCTCTCTGCTCCCCACCTGCTTTACCAAGCCCACTCCCTTGGCAGTGTGGTGACTCTGATTCTCTAGAACCTGTCAGTATAATAAACTTTGTTTCCCTGAAAATCTCCTGAGCCCCGTTTGTGGCTGCATGTGACTGACCATCACCTGAAGCAGAGGGAATACATAGGTTTTGGGAATGTAAAGAAGCCAGTGTGGAAAGAATGTTAGAACAGAGGAGGAGCAGGAGACAAGGTTGGACAGATTATCCCAGAAGTCTGGGACCAATGAAAAGTTTTAAGCCAATGGAGATGGAAAAAGTGGGGTGCTGAAATGACGACATGTGCTATTTGACAGGTGGTGCAGGGAGACCAGTTGAGGGGCTACTGTTGTTTAGATGAAAGATCATGACATTATCAACCACAGAGGTGGTAGCAGAGATGAGGCAAAGTGGATTGATTTAGATCTTTAGGAGAAGCAGCAGGAGAAGCAGCAGAACAAGCAGGGGTAAAGGACAGGTGACCCAGATACCTGTTCTGGTTCTGTTACAAATTTCTGTGTAACCCTGCACAAATCTCTTATTGGGGCCTCAGCATCCCCCTTCCCACCAGGGAAGCCCTCAAGCCCCCCTAGAAATGGTCAGGTTCTGCAAACCACTAGGGACTCTTTCAGAGGTCTGGTGTTGACCAACTATGGCTCAATAATTTTGTGATCCTAATCCATTTCTCCTCTCTCCCTCAAATGCCTAAGACTATCCTTTTTGAAAAGTTATTTGCTGGAATGATACCCAAGCCTGTAGCTGGTTGATAAATAGTTGTGACATCTTGAATCAGGCTACGAACCAGACATAGCCAGGTGTCTACTGCATAAAAGAAAAGAAAAAAAATCTCTCATTGGAAGTTGCCTCTAGAGACCAAAAAAATCAACAACAAAAAATCAGTGTCAGATGGAGAAACGCCTGGGATGATGGTAATGGCGATGAGACTCTTAATAACTCCTTGACTTCGTTTAGTGTCTCAGTGCGCCTTGTCTCATTTGACACAACAACCTCGTGAGGACTGCCAGCTCAGAGACATGAGTAGACTGAGCTCAGGAGAGAAGGAGAGAAATGTCAGGGCTTAAAGATATTCATATAGTTGGCAGATATTATCAGACCCCTATGTGCCAGGCTGTAGGGGCCAGTATAAATGCAACATGAATGTCTTCATTCTCATGGTGAGATAATAAAATATATAATAAAAATACATAATACATAGTATTTAATATGTTATACAATGATATATATAATTAAATAATAATTCTTGTTTATAGTAGATGTTATGAAGAAAAATCAATAGGGTGGTGAGTTAGCCAGTCAACAGAGAAGGCAATTTTCAACTGAATGGTCTGAAAATAGTCTTGACAAAGTGGTATCACAGACTAAGGAACAATAACTGCGAAGGCCAGTTATGGAAAGAGCTTGATTTGTCTGAGGAACAGAAAGGACAACAGTTTGGTTGGGATACAAGTGAGAGAGGGAGAGAGTGGCAGAAGCGGAGGTGGGAGAGATAAAAAAATCCAAGCCAAAATTGCTGTGTAGATCATGGTAGGGAGTTTGGATTTTAAGTGATGGGAAGCCATTAAAGAGTTTTAATCAGGAGGGTGATATGATGATTTTAGTTCTTAAATGGTTTCTCTGGCTGATGTGTGGATACGGCATCATATGGTGGCAAGAGTTAAAATCGGCAGGCCAGGTAGGAGTGTACTGCAGTAGTCTAGGCAAGACGGGGACGGGTGGCTAAAAGAGAAACATGGTGGAGAGCTAAAAGAGAAACATGGTGGAGATGAAAAGCAACACACACATTCAAGATATATTTTGGGAGTAGAATAGACAGGAGTTAGTGAGGAACTCAGGTGCTGGTTGAAGGACAGTTTTTTAACCTCTGTATCTTTGCATGTGGGCAAGCTGAGGCACGGGAAAGAACAGAGATGGGAAATGCCTGAAACAAAACTTGAACTCAAAACTTGTAACTCCACATACAGTGGTATCCTAGTACACCAGACATCTCTGCTCAAAGTGACAGCACAGGGCGGGTGGAGGGTGCTCAGCTGAGCTGGGACTCTTAGCTCAACAAGTATTACCAGGTGCCACGTTGGTGTCTGGCAGGGAGGCTTCTGGTCATTCTTGTACTTGAACAGGAGTCCTACGCCTGCTTCATTCCCCACTTGCCAACTGCTAGCACTCCCCGCCCAGGGCTGGGATCAGGAGAGGGAGATGGCCCCCACTCCTGCTCAGGGTGTATGGCTGCTCTCTGCTGACCCAGGGGAGAGAAGTGGACTGATTGGAGAATGTGTTTTGTAGCTTCCCAGCTTCACAGATGAAGAAATGAATCTGATGTCACCTTGAGTTCAGACTCTTCTGCATGTTCATAATGCTTTGATCTCATAGTTTTCATATGTTTCACTGGAACCATGGTCAGTCAAAGCCCACTTTCCCTGGCTTGCCCCTCACACTATGTCATGTCCTAGCCACCCAAAACTTTTCTTCGTTTATGTGTGACCATCTTTCTTATTAAACTGTAAGATTGCTAAAGGCAGAGACATCTTTGTGTGCTCAGTAGACAGAGCAACTGGCCCAGAGTATACACTTTGTAACTGTTTCCTGAGAGGATAAAGCAAAGAATGATTAATAGCTTTAATTATCGTGAAGTTTAAATGAGTTAACAGGCATGTAAGACACCTAACACAGTGTAGGAGTTCAAGAAATTAATTCATACATTATCTATATACCAAAAGCTTTCCCTTGCTCAATATCATTAAATTAAAGCAAATTAAAACTGCAATAAGATATCACTACAGATTTATTAGATGGGCTAAAATTTTTTTAAAATACTGACAATTTCAAACACTGGTGTGCATGCAGAGTAATTAGAACCCTTTACATTGCTGCTTGGAATGAATACTGACAGTTCCTCAAAATATTAAACATAGTTATATGTTCCAGAAATAAATCCCACTGCTAGGTAAATACCTACTGAAATGAAAACTGTGTTCACACAAAAGCCTATAAGTGAATGTTCATAGCCTCTTTATTCATAATTGCCCAAATTGGAAACAACTCAAAAGTCCCTCAGTGGAGAATGTATAAACAAACTGTGGTACATCTGTACAACTGAATAGCATTCAGCAAGGAAAAGGAATGAACTATTGATACACACAACCCAGCTGGATTGCAAAAGCATTAAGCTAAGTGAAAGAAGCCAGTCTCAAAAGGTGACCTATTGCATGATTCCATTTTCGAGATATTCTTGAAAAGACAAAACTATAGTGATAGAGAACAGATGGAGCATTTGCTAGGGGCTTGGGTGGGACTGCAGAGGAACAACACAGTGGCATTCTTTGGGGGTAGAAATGTTCTGCATCCTGAGTGTGGTGGTGGATATGCAAATAAATACCTGGGTGAACACTCATAGGCCTATATACAACAAAATCAATTTAACTGTATGTTCACCTAAAAAATTAAATAAAATAAAAAGCTTTCCCTGGCATTAACACTTAGTGCTCGTGGCCTCCCAATTCTAAGGTGTCCTTTTTCTCTAAGGTGGTGTCTTCTTATTCAACCTACCTCTCATAACAAATGCTAAAAAATGAGAAAGAAGGTTGAGGTTGTAGACAGTGTGGAAGTATATGGGAGATTGGTTTGTCTGGAAGTTTCTAAAGCTAGAGCAGCTATTTCATTTCAATTCAATCCTGAGCTTTCAAAGAGAAAACAGCCCCCTCTCCCCTTTTAAAGCTTTGCTAGTAAAACTGTCCTTGCACTGAGCCAGCGATAAATCTACAGAATGCTGTGGTAATACCCATGCAGAAGGCAAAAGGGGCCTCCATAAACCATGCGATTTGAACTACTACAGATGTTGCAGTGGGAATTTATGGTTTTCGACGGATCCTTATCTCTTCTTGCCAGTTTCTGCATATTGAATCATGCACTAGCAGAGTCTATTTTAAGAGCCATCATTTTTTTCTTTAAATTAAAAAAAAAATCTGCGGCAATTAATTTCTTCCATACTGTTCTATCATGACAAATAAATGTGAAATGCATATTTACAGAGCACATGTAATTGCATTTGGGCACATGCAAATGACATGCAAATCTTACATTCTAAATGAGTTTGTTTATCATTTCTGAATTCTAATCCAAGGACCTTCCTTTTTAAATTCAGTTTATATTCTGACATGTATACAAATGAGTTTGACTCTGGAAAATAACTTAATAAACTCAGGGTTAGCTATGCAATTAGAGGAGGCATCTGGGAGCTATAAAATCTGGGAAACAACATTTACATCTTTTTCTGCATTCAAGATTTCAATTTCCTAGCTCAAACCCTCTCCCCACCAACCTGCACTCCCCTCACTCTACCACTCCATTTTCCCATCATTCCTGCAATCCCATCATTTGAAGTGGCTTTAGCTTTTTCCTGGGGGGAGGTAGCTGAGTGCATTTCACTGAGGGTGACCTCAGCAAGTCATTGTCCTCGGTGCAGCATTTCCAAAAACTAAAATCAGAGGGATAAATAGAATGAGAACTAATGGAATTAACATTGACCAAGATTTTCATTCGGACTTCTCATTATCATGGCAGGCCTAGTTCTCTTGTGGGTGCTAAAGTCTTCCCATAGATTATTGACCCTCTAAAGAAAGCTACGAGCAGTCACAAATCTGACCTGTCAAAGGACATAAGAAAGAGAAGAGAAAGCGTGATCATGCTGTTCAGCACTTTCAGAGGGAAGGAAACAGAACCATAAAACAAAGTGGAATGGGGGCTCCTCAAAAAATTAAAAATAGAACTACCATATGATCCAGCAATCCCATTTCTGGGCATATATCCAAAAGAACTAAAAGCTGGGTCTCAAAGAGATATTTGCACACCCATGTTCAAAGCAGCACTGTTCACAATAGCCAGGAGGTGGAAACAACTCCAATATCTATTGATGGGTGAATAGATAAACAACACACGGTGTATACATAACAGTGGAATATCATTTTTTTCATATGCTATAACACAGATGAACATTGAGGATATTATGTTAAGTGAAATAAGGCAGTTACAAAAAGACGAATACTATTATTCCCCTATGTGAGGTATCTAAAGTAATGAAAGTCATAGAAATGGAAAGTAGAATAGAGATTACTAGGGGCTTGGGGGAAAGGGAAAAGGGAAGTTGTATAATGTGTATAGCATTTCAGATTTGCAAGATGAAAAATCTGGAGATCTGTTTCACAGCAATAGGAATATACTTATCACTACTGTACTGAACACTTAGCAATGATTAAGATGGTTAAAAAAAACACACACACACAGAAATTCTTAAAACTGCCCCAGGCAGGGGTACCTCAGGAAAAAAAAAAGTTTTATGGGTAATAAAATTACCTTATGTTGGGACAACAGTGGTTGAGTTAGGGTTGTAGAACTATGAGTGATTTTTGAAACTTACGATTTCAAAATTTTTCATTTTTCCTTGTGCTTACAGGATATACAAATTTCTAAGAATGACATTTTTATATAAAATATCCTGTCAAAATGGAGGTTTTGAATTAAGTTCAAAAGATATTCTCTTTGCTCTTAGTAGAAATCAGCTTTAAATGATTGTAGGGCAGCCTGTTGAGACTCATATTATTAGGTAAACAATAGTCCACAAATTGAATCTGGCCTGCTGCCACCTTTTTTTATATGGCCCATCAGCTAAAATAGTTTTTATATTTTTAAATGATTGAAAAATAATCAAAAGAAGTTTTATGACATGTAAAACTACATAATATTCAAATATCAGTGTCCATAATAAAATTTTATTGCCACACACACACACACAGTAGAAGCTAAAAATTCCAAATTCTGATTTTCATAGACGCATAGATTCATAGGATGTTTTAGTCAAAGAGACACTCTGAAACGACCTAGTATAAACTTCTCATTTTACAGATAAGAAAACTGAAAGTGACAGAGGTGAAATAACTTGCTTATAGTCCTAGTGAGTTAACCACAGAGCTAGAACTCTCTATACTAAGCACTTTTTTCTCTTGCTGGGCAGATCCAATGTGTCAAATTATGATTCAGCATTCTCTTCTGCTTTTTCCTGGTCCCCATTTTTGGGTAACATATATGGAATATTATATTTATTGTAAGTCAGCACTCCTTACAGTGTTAGTGCATTTAGTTCTCATGACTGACCTAGGGCAAAGGTTGTATCATCCTAACCTCTGAGCTCACTCTTCCACTCCACTGCTCTGCACACCAGCTGTGTTGGTCTTTGTCAGGTTGTGGTGAATCCTGTCCTCTGGCTCCCACCTGCTTTAGTCTCTTGGGGCCCTAGGTCTACCCTTACGTCCTCTTACTGCAGGATCTTCAACCTCTCCTTCTCCACTGCCTCCAAGTTCTACCCCAAAGTTAGTCTACATGTTCAAAACCTCACAACTTAAAAAAAAAAGCTACTTTTTAGTTCTCTATCTCCTCTTTCCTTCCTTTCCCAGCCAAGCTTTATGAGAGTATAGTGTACACTTGCAATCTCTCTCTCTTCCCTTTCCACTGCAATCTGGTATTCCTCTCTGCCACTTCCAGCCTCTATTCCACTCCACGACGACTTCTTTGTGGTTTAAATCAGTGGACATTTAAAAACCTTATCTCAATTGACACCAGTGAACACTCCCTTTTTCTCAAAACTCATACATCTCTCAGGTTCAAAGTCAAGTGCCCTATGTTAGGAAAGACAAAGACGATAAACACCCTATTACTCCAGCTGTTTTCAGTGTGCCTGTTTGCCTTTGTATATGATGTCCTCTTTGCTTAGAATACCTTCCCATCTCCCCTCCACCCTTGCTTTTACCTGTGTTGTGAGTTCTGTGCATCCTTTAAGACCCAACTGATTCTTCCTTCTCTTGAAACTTTCTCTGCCACCTTCAAAAGAGTTGATCCTTTGCTTCTTTGCACCCCACCCAAACACCTTATATTTATAAGTCAGTTGTCATCTTTATCATACTATATGCATTTGCTCATTTACCTCACATGGATTGCATTCTTTCTGAGGTAGGAAAGGAAATGCCCAATTCATCTCCATGTGGGAGGATAAATTGGCATTTTATGATCCTCTCCCTCATCAGTACTCTCTTCCCTCTGCGCTCCCATCATAGGAAGACTTAGATTAAAACAAACAAGCAAATAATCTCTTAGTAAGCAAACACATCAGCTCTAATATATGAGATTCTCCTTGGATTTTAAAGATGTAACCTTTGAAAGCTAATGTGTTTTTCCTTGTATTAGGATCAGTCTCTTAGAAGAGGCAGAGGACCTGAATGTTTATCAGAATAATAGTGGGGAGGGTGTTTGATCAGTTCTAAAGAGTAAGGCCAAAACTATGCTAGTTAATTAAATAATATTTCTCAGGGGATATCACCTCAGGGGAAAGTGCTTGTCACTGTGAGGGGTGTCTAGTTCAGATAATTCACAGCTTCCACAGCTCTAACTGGAACAGACTGACTTAGATTTACCTTTATTCACTGACTTGGGACCCAAACTGCCTCCAAAGCCTGGGAGGACTGAGCAAACAGAAACAGCATTGGCTGTCAGGTGGAAGACGGAGGGACCACACACAGTACATGGTATGACTCTGCCTACAGTGGGAGCAACAGATTTGTTCTGAAGGAATAGGGTGTGGTTACCAGGCTGAGGACATTTAAGATGTGCCTACATGAGTGAGAGTCAGAGAAAGGAAGGAGATTTGAAGTCCATGAGGGATGGATCCCTCTCATTATGAAGGCTTAAGTATGGCATTCTCCACCTCCCACCCCATGAGATACAGAGAAGTAGCTAAATCAGCTAGCAATGCATGCTTTATGCCTCTTACAACCTCTGGAGGGTTTCCTGGTTCCTAAGTAAAGGATCTGCATGAGAGAGAGCAGAGCATGGTTGTCAAGAGCACTCTCCGGAGCTGAACTGCCTGGGATCGGATCCCACCTTTGTTACTTACTGGCCGTGAAACCCTGGGTAAGTTACTTGCCTTCTCTGTGGCTCAGTTCATTCACCTGTTAAATGACAATAATTATGGTATATGCCATAAAGATTTCTGTGAAGATTAAGTGAGTTAATATATCAAAAGTACTTAGAACAATGCCTGGCATGTACTGGGCACTCAGTAAGTGCCGATTATTATGGTTAGCCCTGTTTCTGCAATACTTGGTCTTGTGGAAGTCAATGTGGCAGGAGGTCCAAGAGGTACAGGTCTGATCTGTCCCATTTCCTTGAGGGTATTGGCTTCAGGAGAATAAACTCCTTTGGTTAATAGCAGTGTGAGACCCATAACCTGGAGATACCAGAGGGCTCCAGGCCTAAAACACATTATTTAGACTAAGCTTTGAGTGTCCCCCACCATAAGTAAAAGAAGATAATCATTTCTACTTTGAAAAAATAGGGCCTGCTATACCGGCTTATTGTGAGGCTCCCCAATGCTGGCAAAGGGTAAGTAGGCAACAAATTTGTAGGTCAAATGAACAATAGGTGGTAGGACAAAAGTGGCAGGAATAGATCAGAAGAAGCACGTTCTAAGTCCTGCCTACTTTTCCCCTGATGTGGACACTGTCTCTGGCTAGTGCTGGGGTCTATCATTCCTCTAACTGCCGCTCATTCACTTTATGACCATAGGCAAGTCCTTTCTCCTCTCTGAGCCCAGTTAGTTCATATGCAAAATGAGCACAAAAGAGTTTCATGAAAATTAAGTGATAGCACGGGTATATGAGAAAATGATTGACAATCCATGTGTCATGTTCATTTTTACTCCTGAACTAGATAATACACTGTACAACTATTTTGAGTAGTCCTAAAGAATCACCTGGCCTTGATGAGCACATCAAAAACAGTGCCATACTTTTCTCAAAATTGTAAGATGGAGTTATGATTTTGCACATGCAAGTGACCCAGTAAAAAGACTTATGCTACCGGAAACATCTCCACTCCTGTGTGAATAGATGGAACAAGGTCCAGGGTGCTTCCATAATGGAACAAGGCAAAAAAGCCCAGACTTTGGAGTCAGCATGCCTAGTCACGTACAACCTGGGTGATTCTGAGTCAGTCACACAGACTGTCTAAACCTTAGCTGCTTCTTCAAAATGGGTAATTACATCTATAATCACAGGATGGTAATTAGGATCTAGACCATTATAAAATTTGTAGTACCTAGCATAGTAAAGTACTCTGTGTGAGGCCCCCAGTTAGTATTTCCTCTCTCTAATCTTCAACGTGGCTGCAGGGAATTCTGGACAATAAATGCCTTAGGCATAAAGACTGTGTCTTTTTTGTCTCTTTATACCTAGTTCTTGACACAAAATAAATTTTTAAGAAATATTTATTGGACTGAATGGAACTGAATTCAATAGAAATGGGATTAAGGTGACCTTTTAGGTTGTTCTCAGTACTAAGCACAGAACCTGGCACATGGAGCCCATAAACACTTGTAGAACATGGTTCTATGGTGGCCAGATTCCAGGACAGCACACATTAATGGAAATGGAAAAGTGTATAATTCTTAGAGGGCACTAGAGGAAGGGGTCACACATCCACTCACTTCTGGCACCGTCTCATCAGAAAAGCTGCCACTTATAGCTACTTCCTACTCCATACCCTGTTTCTCAGAGGGAATAAAGTGGCTCTGATAAATCCATTATGCTCCTTCTGCACTTATACAGAGAAAAAGATTCTAATTTTCTGCCTTGGACCCAGGGGACACTCAGAAATCACATCCTCTCTTGTCTGGGCCCAGCCTCTGTTGTTCCTGCTGTGGAGTGTGATAACCACTATTTTCCTTTCCCATCTTGTTAACTTCCCTTTGAAGTCCCCTTCCTGTCCCAGCAACACTGATGGGACCACAACAATTTCAAATATCTGAGCCATCATCTCATTGTTCTAAATGACATATTTTTGTCACTGTCCCTGTAACCGTTCCCCCTTAGGTGAGTCCTAAAGAATTTCACAGCCTTAACGAGTACATCAATTACTGTTTATGGAAGAGCCGATGTCTCCTTAAAGGTTATTTGAAGGTTGATTGCTATCTCAGTGCTTATATCCAGCAAATCTATCTTAGCCTTACGAATGTATTTGACCTTTTTATAGGTACAGGGGAAAAATAACAGAACAAAGTTAATTTAGACCTCTATACTACGACATTTTTTTTTCTGAAAGAAATTAAAGGGCATCGAAATTGATACCTTCACAATAACACGCTGATGAATGTTGGGACCCAATTTTCTCATTTTGCTAACTTGAGATTTGGAATTCTGAATAGTTTTCAATCTTGCATTCTTTGGACACTGTGAAGACTGCCGTATTGTGCCCACACAATGCCGCTGCACACTCATTATGAGAGTACCAGTGGTCCTGAAAAGGTCAGTTAGTTAGAAATGTCAGCGTTCAATGGAGCCGCGCAGACCTGTGTGCGCACGGATCCAATTAGAGTGGCCAGGCACCACTGCTGTAATCCAGAATCCTAATGAGCAAGTAGAGGAAAGGGGAAGGGACCTTTCTTTCTTTCTTTTTCTTCCTTCTTCCTTCCTTCCTTCCTTCTTCCTTCTTCCTTCTTCCTTCCTCCCTCCCTCCCTCCCTCCCTTTTTTCCCTCCTTCCCTCCCTCCCTCCCTCCCTTCCTCCCTCCCTCCCTTCCTTCCTCCCTTCCCTCCTTTCCTTCTTCCCTCCTTCCTTCCTTCTTATTCAAAAGAAATGGAGATTGCCTTTTAACCACACTACATGGAATTGTTTAAACTTTACCCAACAGCCATAGGCTCCAGGTAGGCTGGGAAGGGAAACCCCAGATTCTGCAAAGGCTGAGCCCTGCCTGGAAAAGGTAGATGTTGAAGACAGAGTAATGAAGCAGGTTGCGAGTGGCACTGCAGACCTCATCAGGCTAGCGGAATAAAGTCACTCTTCACAAGACTTATTCAGGTTGATAGCTAAGAGGAAAATGTCTTCTTACTAAGTTCATCTCTAAATAATTTCTAGGCCCCTACTCTGTGCCAGGTCTTGTGATTAGAAACTGGTCCTTGTCATTTTTGAGAAACCTAATCACTTGTACAAACTTGTTAGGAGTGCATAACCATCTGGATGTGTGTATGGACTGATGTTTCCTGAATTCACCTATTCCAGTGGTTCTCTATTTCTAATCCATCACAAACTGCTATTTGGGAAAAGTCCACTGATCACGAACGGGGATGCTGCAGCAATGTCAAATTGCTATTAAAGTTTCAAAATGTTCTCTGTTAGTTTCTATATTTATCTCCTTGTGGGCAAACAGTTTACACCCTGGCACCAGTCAGTGGATAATGCTCTGAGTAGCACTGCCCTGGACACCTCTCATTTGGTGTTCCTACCTCATTTGCCATTCCTCGCTTTCACTGGCCCATACCGTTATGGACTGACAGTCATACCGGACTCTCTGTCCTGGTTCAGTCACTGAACAATTCCTTAAAACACATTTTGGTATTTGTTTTTTGGCACCAAAGACCCCTGTGATAGTTAGAACGGTCTCCTAGCAGCCCTTGTCTGGAGTTCTGTGGACTAAAAAGCCCCAAACCACAAATAAAACCCTGGGAAATGTTGTTAAAGCGATCCAAGGATGCTACTTTGAGAACAAATGAAGGATTTTATAGGGAATCATATGGTTTGAATCCCAAGCTCAACAGGCAGGGAGGACCTACTTGCTTTTAGGCCCCAGACACTCCAGCAGCTCATCCCTTCAACTGAGGCCACTTAGTCCCCTTTGGAGTCTGCCAGATCCCAGGACCATTCTGGCTTTGTGGTCAGGTAAGGGCAGGGCCAGTGGGTATAAGGAGTGTTGGATTACTATATTATCTTGTTAACCATGGCAGGTGGCATTTTGTGTCTGCTTTTGTTCTGGTCTTTCTGCCTAATTTGCTGCATCCAGACCTTTGTCTCAGGCCCCCATGACTGTTTCCTATGCTAATATGCATGTCTACAGTAAATGGGCTCTTCTCTCATTCATTTTTTCTATTAATATCTCTGCAGACTCTGGATGAACCAGCATCTGTGATTAGGAAGGCAGCTGAGAAGTCAAAAATCCACTGGACGTTGAGTCAGAGAATCTGGATTCAAGCCCTGATTCTTCCACTTACAAGCTTTTGTGAATTTAGGCAAATCCTAGCATTTCTCTAAGATAAAGATGACTACTTCACAGGATTGTTTTGTTTAAACAAAGAATTGGATGCAAAATCACTTTGACATTGAAATGTGCTATATCAAAGCCACTTGTGGAGGTGGTCATTATTGCTGCTATTCTTATCCTTGGTAGGCTGTCCCTCCTCTGAACCATCAGGGAGAAAGGAAAGAGGGATCCAGGGATTTGGAGTAGAAGGCAGAGAGAGAATCAGGCCACAGGGCTTAGTAGGGACCGCATGGGCATGTTCCTGAGACAGTCCCTGCCTGTTAACCCGAGAGAACAAAAACACAGGCAGAGGCCAGAAAAGGGGAGGCAGTTAGTTTAAGTTATCAGACCCTGGTCTCTAAGATAATGTAGTGAAGTGACATAAGATGCTTCCCAATGCACCATCTAAAGCTGGAACTGAGCCTTCCTCACAAACTATTTTAATGACATTTGATATGGAAAAGGTAAGTTTGTTTATCTTAAAGGCAGCTGCAACCACCAATTCTTTTTTCACCATTGCAGTTAAAACTCTTCTCTAACAAGCCAGTCTTCAGTACAATCTTTACCAGAAGGGAAACTTTCTGAAGGACATTCAGCCATCCACCCAAGAATGAAACTCAGCTGGGCTGAGCTAACCACCATCCCTCCCCCGAGCCCCTTATTTCAGTCTCTAGAAAAAAGTGTATTAGGTTTATAGGACAATGATTCAGCCATCATCTGGAGGAGGAAATTACATTTCAAGCACCAAATGCAGACCCTACTGGCATTTTGAAGAATGACCTAATAGGCTGGGCTAGCAGGAAAAATAATAGTTATTTGTGGTTACTGTCCTCAAAGAAGGACTCCCCATAATAACATGAGCATTTCCAAAGTTCTGATATGTGCCAGATACATGACCTCATCTAGTATTCACAAAAACCCTATGAGGTCAATTTCATGAGCTCCATTTTAGGGATGAGAGAGCTGAAGCTCTGAGAGGTTGTATTTTGTCCAAAATCATATAAAGAGTAAATGGTAGAGCTGAAATCTGCACTGTGGTCTAGCTGATCTCTGCATGCCATCTGGAGTTTCTTTTTCTTTTTCTTTTCTCTCTTTTTTTTGTCATAGAGACACTTTATTTCTCTGTCCCAATAGTGCTGAGTAAGCACTGGTAATGGCAGGTCAGTAAATCTTGCTAAGAGCAAACTTCCACATTCCTCAAGCCTATTCTCATTACTCTCTTTGATGATGTTTTAGACCCGAGCACCCTCTGTGACATGCCACTGTGTCCTTAGTCTCTAGAATTTCAAGTACATGCAAAGGAGGAGCACACCTTTCTTCAACTCAGTGGCAGCCCAACACCCATTACCAAGAGCACAAAGTCTATGACATAAACTGGGAACTGGACATTGGGGCACACAATGAGAGATCTTAATTTTCTTTCTTAATCCAGTGAGTTGAAACTGTCTCTCACTTTCATGACCAAGGCAAAGGCCCTAATAGTTTAGCCCTATGTTAGATAGAAAGATGGACAATGCAACTGTTTATTTATGGAAGGAACAGTAACTGACAATCTTGTGATTGTCAGTTTCTCAGAAAACTCTTCCAATCTCAAAAAGACAGGTGATTACTCATATATCTTGGAAGAAAGGGGAGAATGCTTGGAGGAATGAGAAAAGGTAAGTAGGTCTATACACTATTTAAAATCATCATCATTAGCATTAGCATTCGGTAGCCAGGCTCCAAGATGGTCCCTGAATGATTCTCATTTCCTGGTATTCATGTCCTGCACTGTTGCTCCCCACAGTGAATAGGCTGACTTGTGTAATTAATAGGAAATTATAGAACGACAGGGTATGATTTCCTAGACTATATTATAAAAGACTTTGCAGCATCTACCTTGCTCTCTCTTGGGTTAGTCACTCTGAAGGAAGTCAGCTGCCACTTTGTAAAGATACTCAAACAGCCACATAGAGAAGTTCACAGACTTCCTCAGAAGGAATTTAGGCCCCATGCTAAAACCCAGCACCAACTTGCTACCCATGTGAGTGTGTCATCTTGAAAGATGTTCCTCCAGCCCCATTCAAGCTTTCAAATAATCACAGCCTTGGCTGATACCTTAACCATGACCTCGGAAGGAAACTTGAGCCAAAACCATCTGGCTAAGCTTCTAGTAGATTCCTGATCAACACAGACTGTGTGAGATAATAAACACTTATTGTTGTTCAAAACTGCTAAGGTTTGGGGCAGTTTATCATACAACTACAATAACAGCTACTTATTAAAATTGACTATGGATTATGCATATTACTATGGTAGCCACTTTACAAAATTTTCACAAAATTCTAAGAAGTATTATTGTCATCCTGCTCTTTCATAGAGAGTAGAATGGAAGTAAGGCACAGAAAAGTGAACAGACTTTCCTAAGTTCAGACTTTTTAAGTGGAAGAGGTAGATTTCAAACACATACGTATGTACGACAAATCCCTTGCTTTTCCTCATCTACCCTGCTGTTGCACATATACACAATAAATAAATGGGTAAATAAATTAAGAAAAGGTGCACAGATCATATACCCACTTTTGTATTAATTTGAAGCAGATTAAGATACTTCTATCAACAACTCTATGCCAACAAACTGGATAGCCTAAAAGAAATGGATAAATTCCTAGAAATGTACAACCTACAAAGAATGAGTCAGGAAGAAGTAGAAAATCTGAACAGACCAATAATGACTAAGGAAATTGAAGCAGTAATGAAAAACCTTCTAACAAAGAAAATCCAGGATGAGACGGTTTCACTGGTGAATTCTACTAAACATTTAATGAAACATTATTGCCAATCCTCAAATCTTTAAAAAAATCAAAGAGAAGGGAACATTTCCCAACTCATTCTACAAGGCCGACATTAACCTAATACCAAAGCCAGATAAGGATACTACAAAGAAAGAAAACTATAGTCCAATATTCTTGATGAACATAAGTGCAAAAACTCAACAAAATATTAGTAAATGGAATTCAACAGCAAGTAAAAGAGATCATACACCATGATCAAGTGGGATTTATCTCTGGGATATAAGGATAGTTCAACATATGCAACTCAAAAACATAATACACCCCACTAATAGAAAGAAGGATAAAAGCCATATGATCCCCTCAAAAGAAGCAGAAAAAACATTTAACAAAATTCAACATTCTTGCATTATAAAAGCTGACCAAAAATTGTATATAAAAAGAACATATCTCAATATAATAATGCTATGCATGACAAACCCATAGCTAACATCATACTCAACAATTAAAGGTTGAAAACTTTTTTTCTAAGATCAGGAATAAGACAAGGGTGCCCCCTCTAACCACACTTATTCAGTATAGTACTGAAAGTCCTAGCCAGAGCAATTGGTTAAAAAACAAGACAAAACATAAAAGTGATCTAAATTGGAAAGAAAAAAGTAAAACTGTCTATGTTTGCAGATAACTTGATCGTACATAGAGAAAACCCTAAAGACTTCACCAAAATGCTGTTAAAATTATAAACAAATTCAGTAAAGTTTCAGGATACAAAGTCAACATACAAAAATCAGTTTTGTTTTTATACACTAACAACAAGCTATCTTAAAGAGAAATAAAGAAAACAATCCAATATACAGTAACATCAAAACCAAAAAACTGCTCAGGAATAAATTTAACTAAGGAGGTGAAAGATCTGTGCACTGTAAGCTTTAAAACAATGATGAAAGAAATTGAAGAAGACACAAATAAATGAAAAGATAACCTGTGTTCAAAGATTAGAAAAATTAACATCTTAAAATGTCCATACTATACAAAACCATTTATAGATTCAATGCAACTCTGGCAAAAATTCCAATGGCATTTTTCATAGGAAAAAAACCTAAAATGTGTATGGAACCACAATAGAACTATAGTAATCAAAACAGTATGGTGCTGGCATAAAAACAGACACATAAGCCAGTGGAATAGAATCAGGAGCCCAGAAATAAGCCCATGCATATACAGTCAACTAATTGACAAGGGAGACAGGGACACTCAATGGGGAAAAGAAGGTCTTTTCAATAAATGGTTCTGGGAAAAACTGGATGTTAACATGAAAAAGAATGAAATTGTATCCCAATCTTAGACCACTCACAAAAATTAACTTGAAATAAATTAAGGACTTAAATGTAAGACCTACACCCAGAAAAATTCTGGAATAAAACAGAGGGGAAGAGCTCCTTTACATTGGTCTTGGAAGTGATTTTTTGTATATGACACCAAAACACAAGCAACTAAAGCAAAAGTAAAGAAGTGGGACTACATCAAACTAAAAAGCTTCTGCACAGCAGAGGAAGCCATCCACAAAATTAAAAGGCATCTATGGAATGGGAGAAAATATTTGCAAACCACATATCTGTACAGGTTTAATGTCCAAAATATATAAGGTACTCATAAAACTCAATAGCAAACAAATAACCTGATTTAAAAATGGTCAAAGGACTCTTACAGACATTTTTCAGAAAAAGACATCCAAATAGCCAATAGGTACATGAAAAGTTGCTCAACATTACCTATCACCAGGCAAATACAAACCAAAACCACAATAAGATATCACATCACACCTGTAAGAATGGCTATTATCAAAAAGACAAGAGGTAAGTGATGACAAGGATGTGGAGAAAAGGGAAACCTTGTGTACTTTTGGTGGGGATGTAAATTGGTGGAGCCACTACAGAAAACAGTATGGAAGTTCCTCAGAGTTAAACATAGAATTACAACATGACCCAGCAATCCTACTTCTGGGTATATATCTGAAAGAAATGAAGTCACTATTTGAAGGGCTACGTGCATTCCCATGTTCACTGCAGCATTATTCACAGCAGCCAAGAAATGAAAACAATTTTAAGTGTTTTTGATGGGTGAATGGTTAAAGAAAATGTAATATATATATATACTATATAAATATGTTTACGTATATGTTGTATGTGAAATATATATACAGTATATGCAATAGTGTATATATAAATGCATATATTATGTGTAAATAAATGAATAAATATATACAGACACATTTATATATATATATATATATATATATATAAAATTCAGCCATAAAAAAGAAGGGAACCCTGCATTTGTGACAAAATGGATCAAACCTCAGGAAATTATGTTAAGTGAAAAAATACTGTATAATCTCATATGTGGAATGTAAAGGAAAAAAACCCCATGGAAACAGAGAATAGGTTAGTGGTTGCTAGGGGCTAGAGGCTGGGGGCAGTGGGTGATGATAGTTAAACGACCCACATTTCCAGTTGTAAAATAAGTAGGTTCTGGGGATTTGAATGCACAGCATGTTGGCTACAATACTGTATTGTATCTTTGAAAATTGCTCAGAGAGTAAATTTTAAATGCTCTTACCACACACACACATAAGAAAAGTAAGAAGCTAAAGAGAAGTAACAATTATCCTTTGTATTAAGATGTTTTGGTAATTTCTCCAAAACTTAAAAAAAAAATGTGAGATATAATAATAGTAATGATAGTAATAAAAAATGTCCACTTGGTTGGGAAGGATTTTAAAATACAGTGTTTCCATAGACACTTAACACAATGACTAATAAAACAAAATCAATACTCCACTGCCCAGCCACCCCCCATGAAAGAAATGACCACACAGAAGATAAACTACTGATTTCTCATTCTCTCTCGTGGCTGGCCTGCGGTGGCTCTAACTGCAGTGCTTCAGGCCACGGTGCGCCACCCCATATGAGGTGCACCAGGATGCCCCACAAGCACAGAGACAGACTTCAGCTGCTGCAGACTGTTAGGCCCATGAACCAATGAGCTAACGTCCTCTCGGCTAAATCTCATACCTGAGTTCTCATCTTCCTCTCAAATCTCATTGGGAAGGCCTAGTGTGATAAAACAGAGCTTCTGTTCTAGCCCCTAATCTGCATGGCATTTTCATGCTAATATTAATAACATGCTAGGGACTTTATTGCCATGGTCATTTCATTTAATCTTCATTTCATCCCTATGAAGTCAGTGCCACCATCCATATTTGATGGAACATGAAGCCCCAAGGCAGCTGAATGATTTTCCCATGGACAGTGGCAGGATCAAGATGGGAACCCAGGACTACTTGGGCCCTGAACTTTCACTACACTAGGCTGGCATCCTATTCCATATCTGTGAAGTCTAGGTCCTGGTCCCTGTAGCCGGCTATCTTCAGGGCCTGGCACCTGCTCTCAGTCCTCGTGGCCAGTGGTGTGGATTTAGCTTTACCAGGAAGGCCCTGCTTGGGTCCCAGACACAGCCCTCCCCTGATGATGAGTGCTGTCAGTGCCCAGAGATTCCAGCTGTGGAGCCCCTGCTGGGCCAAGCCTTGTGGATAGCAGGGGCTGCAGACCAAGTCAATGTTTGGTCTGCTCTCAGAGCTTATATTTCACATAGTTGGTAGTCGCTGCAAAAACTCATGTGATCTTGGGACATCAGGTATCGCCAGACCCCAATTTATTCCTCAGTTTCATGGATGCTGTTTATAATTCAACTCTCAGCCAAAAATCACAGATTTCTTGGGACATAGATATCTGTGAGCTCATAATGACCCAATCAGAATGAGAAGCAACAGAAATTTTGCTGGGACTTGTAGATGAGAGACACTTGCCTTTTCCTCTTGGACTAGAATTTGAGAGATTGTAAACTATGTAGCTGCTACAGCCACCTTGAGACTACATATGGCCTGGGAATTGAGTTGGCCAAGGTCTTAGGCAGCTCTTTTCTGACCTGACCTCCCTCGTGCTGATCACCTATGGTGCCTTTGGGTGCCACATCTCTAACTCTTCTCCCCAGAGCTCAGCCCACCTATCTGAATATTCCAAAATGGGACCCTCGATCCCTTCCCATTGCCCGCCTCAGCTGAGTCTTGGAACATGGCATCCTGTACAGATTTCCCAGGACAAATATCCTAGAACATAATACTCAGCTTGTCTCTTGGGGAACTTTGAAGATAAACAAAACATATTTCTTCTTGGTTTTATATGTTTCTCAGATTCTGGCATCTGTTTACTTACATTTAATATATCTTTTGAGTAGCACACGTTGTTGTTCTTCATTGTTGACATGAGAGATGGAGATTGGGGGATGGAGGTGGGAATGTAAATTGATACATCCTTTCTGGAAAATGAGTTGGCATAAGGCTCAATAATTCCTTAAAAATATTAATGTTCTTTGGCCCAATATTACACTTTGAAAATATCCAGTTAAAAAACTTATACAAGAGAAATAAGAAGTTTTTTTCACAAATAATTTTTTGGTAGAGTTATTGATCTGAGAAGAACATCTGCAAATAACACAAATGAACAACAATAGGACATGGATTTTTATAAACTAGGCCACATAAGAAATGGAATGTGCTAGAGGTTTTAAAAATATGCATGCCTTCAAAATGCTCATAAGATGGTCTTGGATCTAGTAATTACTATCTTAAGACAATAACCTAAAATGTAGATAAAAATACATACACAAGGGTTGATAAATTATTTGTAAGATCAAGAAACTAGAATCAAGTTAAATAACATTATTGACATGGGAAAATATTTCTGTTGTAATATTAAAGTGAAAAATCAGGATAAAATTTTATATTCTATATAATCTCATGTAAAACAAAATTATACATGAATGGAAACAGGCAAAGAAGTAAATGTGTTAAAATATTGAACAGTGACTGCCTTTGAGGGATAACTGATATTTTCATCTTATAACTTTTGTTTTTCAAAATTTGCTTCACGGGCATGTTCAGTTTTTCAATAGGGAAAGTTATTATGAAAAGATGTTAAGTATGTAAACTACACAGCAACATGAAAATTGTTTATGGAATAATGTTAAGTGAAAAAAGATGTATATAAAAGCTTAGTGTGATTGCAATTATGTAAATATGTTTCTGCATATAGACAAGAACTAGAAGGGAAAATGTATAAATAGAATTAGGTTTTGCATTGTACCATGACTGTGGGATTAGGAGTAATTTATTTTTCTTCTTTAAAAATCTCTTTAAAGTTTTAATGATGTGTATGCATTTTTAGAACCATCTTCTTTATGCACATCCACAGTGCTAACTTTCTGGCTGTGGGGCCAGAGTCCCCTGGCTTGGCTTCGCTCCTGGTCTTTACCACTCTGAACTGGCTCTACATGCCTCATGTTGGTTCTGAAAATGGCCATGAGGCTCTAACAATGGCTAGTTCAGCCTCTCTTGTTCCTTTAGTCTCTAGAAGGGCTGAGTTTACATCATGGGGGACTTGAATTAGAGACCAAGCCCAAAGTTGTCATGTAATAGCCAGCAGGTCTGGTCTATCACCATTTAACATATGTTTTATTTTAATTGGGTTAAGAAGGGATTAAAAAAAAACCTTTGGATATTTGCAATCAGGAATGGATCTAGCTATGATTATTTTCTGGAGGTTCCTATGATATCTTGGAAATCAATTGTCTCTTTAGGATGAAGCCTAGTTAGTGGGAAAGCTCCAGTGACAATGATGTCCCTGACATCCCAGGCTTTCCTTGTCTCCAGCAAAGTGAGTCAACTTGAATCCTGTCTGGGAAAAAAAGACTCAATGGGCCAATATCACAAATGAGTGATATTTATATGTAGCAGTGGAAAAGGCAAGTGATTTAGATTTGAATTCTGACTCCACCATATAGTAATTGTGCAAGGGGCAATTCACCTAATTATGCAGCACCTTCATTTCTCATCTGTAAAACAGGAAGGATGATACCTGTCTTATGGGACAGTGGGAAGAATTACGTGAAAAATATATGTAAAGTACTTAACACAGCTCTGGCACCGAGTGTCAGTATTTAGACACTCCCTAAATGCTGTCCTTTGAGTCTATGCTGTCCAATGAATCTATGACCAATTGACAAGGGTGCCAAGATAATTCAATGGGGGGAAAAAAGTCTTTTCAACAAATGGTGATGGGAAACTGTACACATTCAGAAGAGGTAAGCTGGATTCCTACCTCATATCATATAAAACACTTAACTCAAAAGAGTGCATCTTTGTGACCTTGGGTTAGACAAAGGTTTTCTTAGATATCCAAATGTGCAACAGTGAAAGGAAAAATAGATAAATTCAATTTCATCGACATTAAAAACCTTTTTGCTTCAAAGGACATCAAACAAATGAAAAGACAACCCACAGAACAGGAAAAAAATATTTGCAAATCACATATCTGATAAAAATCTTTGCTCTCATAATATATATATTTAAAACTCTTATAACTCAACAATAAAAAGACAAAAAACCTAATTAAAAGTGGGTAAAGGAAAATAATTTGACCAAACATTTCTACAAAGAAGATTCACAAATGGCCAATAAGCATATGAACATATGTTAGACATTATTAGTCACTAGGGAAATGCAAATCAAAACCACTTGATATTCTACTAGGATGACTATAATCAAAAGACAGATAATAACAAGTGTCAGGGAGGATGTGGAGAAATTAGAAGCATTCTACATTGCTCGTGAGAGTATAAAATGGCATAGCTACTTTGAAAAACAGTTTGGCAATTTCTCAAAATGTTTATCCTAATGTTTACCATATGACCCAGCAATTCCATCCCTAGGTTTATACCCAAGAGAATTAAAAACATGTGTCCACACAAAAATTTGTACACAAACGTCCATAGCAGCATTATTCATAATAACCAAAAAATGGAAACAACAGAAATGTCCATCAATAGATGAATGGATAAAGAAATTGTGATATATCCACACAATGGAATATTATTTGGTAGTAAAAAGGAATGAAGTACTTATACATGCTACAATCTGGATGAACCTTGAAAACATTATGTTAAGGGCTAAAAGCCAATCACAAAGGGCCACATATTGTACAATTCCATTTATCTATTCTATTTATCTATTATATATTGAAATATCAAGAATAGGCAAACCCATAGAGACAGAAAGTAGATTGGTGGTTGCCAGGGCCTGGGAGAAGGCAGAAATGGGGAATTACTGCTGATAGGTATGAAGTTTCTTTTCGGGTGATTATAACGTCCTGGACTTAGTGATGACGGTTGCATAACTCTGTGAACGTACTGAAAACCACTAAATGGTGCACTTTAAAGGATGAATCTTACGGCATATGAATTGTATCTCAATAAAACTGCTATTTTAAAAACTATGACTAGCACTTTTAACTTGATGGTGGGAATATAAAAGTCTTTCTAGAAGTATGATTAAGTATATTCATTACTACAAAATATTCTAGTTCTCCTCAGTGCAGTACCCTTCTCTGCGAGAAGATTCTACATCTCTGCCCTATTGAATTTAGGAGTTGACTGGTCATATGATTTGCTTTGACCAAAGAAATTAGGGTAGAAGTGACCCTTTCTAAATATTTTTTAAAAGCAGGTTCATGGCTCACCATTGCTCCCTTTTCCCTCTGCCATGATGACCCACATGTCAGATTCTGTCAGTACCTTCCTGCAATTTCACATATTTTCCTGGTACTTATTATTTCTGCACATGTTACATGATTTCCCACTGCCAACACCTGTAAATCTATCCTAAGGGTGCTCTCCGGTGGTAGAATCTATTATATTCCTACATTAAGCAGATTGTAAATGTCAGGGAATTAGCACCCCTACCCTGACTCACACTCCTTTGCCCCTCAGAGAGATAACTCTGAGGCTTATTTTTCACATGGACTCCTGGGGTTCCCGTTTGATTAAGTCCCAGTTGCCCTTAGTGGTAGTTTGCTTAATAATGAATCTTTTGGTTTTCTTCTTTTTCCTGTATCACCTCCCCACTGCCCTACTAAGGTTTCTGGGATTACCTCCCAAATAAACTATGTGCACTAAAATCTTTGTATTGAGTTCTGTTTCTTAGGTAATCCAAACTAAAATACCCAACTATGTTCCCAACAAAGGATGCTTGGTCAGCTTGGGTGCCAGAGTAAAAATGATGTGGAGCAGAGCAACTCCATTCCATGAGGGACACGCATCAAAAGTGAAAAAGAAACCTTTGTTTTTTAAGCCTCTGAAATTTTGATGTCATTGTTACTTCAGTATAACATGGCCTGTCATGACTAGTGAACTATATATACCTTTTCTCATTGACTGTCATTCTAGGAATTTTTTCTAAAGAAACAATTAGAGATGAACACGAAGGTCTTTATACATGAATGTTCATTGTAGTGTTATTTTAATTAAATAATTGGAGACAGCTTAATATACAACAATAGGGGAATTAAAAATATAATAGGATGCTTTTCAGCTATGTAAAATTCTTAGAGAATATTTAATAACAGTGGAAAATGTTCACACCATACTCAAATAAAAACAGTTTATATAGTCTCATCCTAATTTTATTTTGAAAATTACACATATTTTTGTATATACATCTGTAAAAAATAATAGTCTCTCTTCTCAGTCTGGTGGTTAGTGTTTTACTTGGCTAGGAGAAAAATACTTCTCAAACTGCCTCCTTTCTATTGAAGAGGTTTCAAAAAGTAAGGAAGAAACTATAGTTGGACTTCTGGGTTAAATACTCACATATGGTCACACTTCAATAAGCCCATTCATTCCCATCAAATAATAGTATTATATAATATATGAAAAAAAAATCAAAATATATAGTTGGGCTCCCTTGTGAAAGATATATCTCCATGAGGCTGCAATGTACAGAAATGTAAGAGTAAGTGGTCCTGAGGCTACTTGCTTGCTGAGATCTGATGTAGAAACAGGAAATGGCAGCTGAAAATTTGTCTCCTAAGGAATAATAGGAGGTGAGGTGCAGACACAAGACCTTCTGCTTAGATCAAGTACCTAGGGTGGGACTCCCCTATCAGGACAGCAACCTAGAAAAAAAGGCTGCTGCAGAACTTTCTGGGAGATAGTCTTGTGCACTGTAAGCCTAGAGAGGTGAGGAATACAGATGCAGAAATAGAAGCAATGCCAAGTGCTTCTGCTGACTTTTTGTCATTGAATCTGACATCTCTAGTACTCACCAGGCTCTGTACTGAATATGTGGGTAGAGTCGACTGCAAAAATCACAACATAGGGAGATGTGAGCATAGTGGGAGTTTGGTGGTTGGGAGGGTACAGTTTGGGGATGATGAGAGAGAAAAACAGGAAACTTCCTCCTCAAAGTGATCTTACAAGTTAAAATTTCCAAAGGCATGAAGAAATTGAATGCTAAAAATGATACTAAACAAAATTAACAATTATAACTTGAATTCACTCCAGATGAAACTTATTTTACAGAACAGTTGAGAATTTTTTAAAAAGCATACTGAAGATGTTCAAAGAAACAAATGAAGACATTAAAACAGAATAAGAAATTATGAAACAGAATAGGCAAAAATAAAACAAGGACAGGTGGATCTGAACAAACTTAAAAATATTGGAAATTAAAAATATATATTCATTGAAATATTGAAAAAGAAAGGGAAAATCTAGATTAGATATGGTCAAAAAGTAAATTTATGAATGCAAGTTACTTGTGAGGGACTCAGAATCAGTGCAATAAGACAAAAATGATAAAAATTATGAAAAATCAGTTAAGAGTCATGGATGGCCACTTGGGAGAATCTATCAGTCATCAAATAGAAATTCTTGAAGAAAAGAATTGGAAGAATGGGGGAAAGCAGTATTTGAAGAGATAATTTGGCAACAATTTCGCAGAATTAAAGAAAAACATATATTCTCAGATGAAAGAACACTCAGAGTACCAAACAGGGTAAACAGAAATAAATTCATACCCAGACACACCAAAACGAAAAAGCAGAATGTTAAGAGTAAAAAAAAATCTTGAAACTTACCCAAGAAAAGGTAAGTTACAAAAAATAAATAATGGTAAACATCTCATCAGCAATGATTGATGTCAGAAAATAATGTAAAACATCCTCAAAGTACAAAGAAAAGTCCTCCTCAAACTAGAATTTATACCTAGCCAAAATGTAGTCTGGGGAGAAGTTAAAACAAGGACATATTTATATTAGGAGGGTTGCCCATGGACTCTCACTAAAACAGTTATTAAGGGATTCATTTCAGTAAGGTAACATAGGAAACTTTTGGAGTACAACAAACAGGAGAACACAGGAATTCATAAGCTGTGTAGGAAGTCACTTAGCCCTTGCTACTATTGCTACTATCACCACCACTACTACTGCTAATTATTCTTCTCTTCTGCAAAAGTTTAACTTGAAAGTCTAAATAATAATAACTAGGGCAGTGTTAGATAGGTGGTTAAAGCATGTTTATATATGGATACTGTTGTCTCAGCACCAGACAATGACTACTCCATCCTTTCTCCCACTTATGAGCAAAGTTAATTTTGTCTAAGGCTCTTTTGTGGTTGAAGGGATGAGAGAAATTTTGAATCACCATAGATTTTATAAGAAATTGTGAAACCAAGTACATTCGAGTAAGGGGTGATTAATTAAGGTTAAAAATAAAATCTATAGCATCAAATATGCAAAGAAAAAAAGAAATTGAGTGATAAACAGGAAATACAAATATGGTGATAGACATAGATCCAAATATATCAAAAATTATAATAAATCAAGTATGTTAAATTCACCTGTCACAACACAGAGATGATAAGATTTTATTTTAATAATCAGAAAGATAAAATGCAGAGTAGGAGGATCCTGAGATCACATCCTCCTATGGTCACACCAAGACCACAACGACATATAGAGCAACTCATTCTGAGGCTTTCCTGAAGGCTAGCAGAACAGCTCTCCACAACCAAGAAAAAGGCACACTGAGAAGAGCAGAAGGGGCAGAGATACAGTCAGGAAATGAACACTTGGTGCATTGACCCAAAAATGGGATGGATACCACAGGTGTAGAGGTATTCCTTGAGGAGTGAGGGGTTCAAGCCCCACTTCAGGCATCCCCCACCCTAGGGATCTGTACTGGGAAGATGAGACCCATAACATCTGGCTTTGAAAATCAGAGGGACTTAACTCCAAGAGAGCCAGAAAGCTATAGAAAACAAAGACTCAACTCTCTATATAGAAAAACCCTAAAGACCCCACCAGAAAACTAAAGAATAATAAATAAAGGAATAAATAAATAAATAAAGGAATTCAGTAAAGTTGTAAGATACAAAATTAATGTACAGAAACCTGTTGTGTTCCTAAATACTAATAACAAACTAGCAGAAAGAGAAATTAAGAAAACCATCTCATTTATAATTGCATCAAAAAGAATAAAATACCTAGGAATAAATTTAACTGATGAGGTGAAAGACCTGTACTCCAAAATCTATAAGACACTGATGAAAGGAACTGAAGATGAAATAAATGGAAATATATATTATGTTCATGGATTGGAAGAATTAATATTGCTAAAATGTCCATACTATTAAAAGTAATCTATAGATTCAATACAATCCCTATCAAAATACCAATGGTACTTTACACAGAAGTAGAAAAAAATAATCCTAATATTTTTATGGAACCACAAAAACCCTGAATAGCCAAAGCAGTTGTGAGAAAGAAATACAAAGCTGGAGGTATCATACTTCCAGATTTCAAAGTATACTAAAAGCTTATAGTATGCTACTGGCACAAAAATAAACATGTAGATCAATGGAAAAGAATACAGAGCCCTGAAATAAACCCATTCATATATAGTAAATTAATATACAACAAAGGAAGCAAGAATATACAATGGGGAAAAGACACTCTCTTCAATAAATGGTATTGGGAAAACTGGACAGCTAAATTCAAAAGAATGAAACTGGACTGCTTCCTTATACTATATACAGAAATAAACTCAAAATGGATTAAAGACCTATGTGCAAGATCTGAAACCATAAAACTCCTAAATAAAACATAGGAAGTAAATTATTGGATGTCATTTTTAGCAGTATTTTTTTTTGGATTTGCCTCTTCAGGCAAGGGTAACAAGAGCAAAAATAAATGATTGGGACTACATCAAACTAAAAAGATTCTGCATAGCAAAGGAAGCCTTCAGCAAAAAGAAAAGATAACTTACTGAATGGGAGAATATATCTGATACAGAGTCAATAACCTAAATATATAAAGCACTCATACAACTCCACACCAAAAATCCCCAAACAATCTGATTAAAAAATGGGTGGAGGACCTGAACATTTTTCCAAAGAATACATGCAAATGCCCAACAGACACATGAAAAGATGTTCCACATTACTATCATCAGGGAAATGTAAATCACAACTACAAGGAGATATCACCTCACACCTGTTAGAATGTTAGAATGGCTAGTAAAAAAAAGAAAAAATAACAAATTTGGAGGAGGATGTGGAGTAAAAGGAAACCTTTGTACTGTGGATGGGAATGTAAATTGGTGCAGCTATTACAGTAAACAGTATGGAGGTTACTCAAAAAATTAAAAATAGAAATACCAAATGATTCAGTAAATCCATTTCTCGGTATTTATCTGAAAAAAATGAAAACAGTAACTCAAAAAGATATGCAGACCTATGCTCATTCTGGGATTATTTACAATAGTCAAGACATGGAAACTAAATGTCTATTGATAGATATATAGATAAAGAAGATACAGTGTGTGTGTGTGTGTGTGTGTGTGTGTGTGTGTGTGTCTAAAACTCAACCATAAAAAATGAATGAAAACTTGCCATTTATGATAATGTGGACAGACCAAGAAGGTGTTATGCTAAGTGAAATAAATCTGACAGAGAGGAACAAATGCACGATTTTACTTAAATATGGTATCTAAAAAACAAAGGAGAATAGAAACGGACTCCTAAATACAGTGAACACAGTAGAGGTTGCCAGAGAGGAGGGGTATGAGAAGATGGGAAAATTGGTGAAGGGATTAAGAGGTATAAAATTCCAGTTATAAAATAAATAAGTAATGGGGATGTAAAGCACAGCACAGGGAATATAGCCAATAGTATTGTAATAGCTTTGCATGGTGACATATGGTAACCATACTTATCATGGAGAGTATTTAATAACATATATAAATGTTGAATCACTATGTTGTACACCTGAAACTAATATAATATTGTGTTATCCACTATACTTTAATTAAAAAACATTATAACTGCTTATGCTTAGACATAGGAATTTAAACTATAGAAATAATTGTACATCCCAAATAGATGAATAAGGATGTTGTTTAGAGCATTGTTTTTGTTTGTAAATGTCCAACCATAAGGTACTAGTTAAATAAAATAAAAATATGCACAACGGAATACTATATAGCTATCAAAAAGAGTAAGACAGCTCTCCGTATTTTGATATGGAATGAGTTTAAGGCAAGTTAGGTGAAAAAGGAAGGGGCAAAGTAGGGGTACAGTGTGTTACCATTGGTGTAGTTACAAACATAGTCAGATAATATGTACATCTTTGCTCATATGAGCACAGGTTTTCTCTGACCTAGTTCATACAGTGGCCTATGAGGCCGTACATAATCTAAGCTGCCCCTTGGAGCTTTGTCATGACCTGTCTGACTCATCTTTTCCCGTGTTCTGTTCTGCCCGCACTTGCCATCTTGCTTTCTCTAGAGTACCCCAGTCACACACCTGCCTTAGGGCTTTGCAATGGGTGTCAAGAAAGTTGTTCCAGATGCGCACAGGGCTCACAGGGCCCAGCAGGCTTCCTTCCCTCTTTCAAGCTTTGCTCGAATCTTACCTTCCCAGTGAGCTCTACATTCACTACCCTAATTAAAACTATATCCCCATCCTCTATTTCCTCTTACTCTACTCTTTCTTTTCATCACTCTCTAAGTTTCTATTGTACGGTGCGTATAAGAACTATGTTTATGACTTATGGTCTGTTTTCTCCCAGTAGAATGTAACCCCATATATGGTAGGAATCTTTGTTTTGTTCAGTGATACAGACCAACCATGTAACACTTAGTAGGTGCCTTGTAAATATTTGTTGAATAAGGAAATGGAGATACACAAGAAACTGGTAACAACAGTTATGCCCAGGGATGAGAACTGAGGTATTGGAGGTAGGGATGGGAAGGAGACTTACTTTTCAGGACATACCCTTGTGCTCTTCATACCATGTATTAACTGGCAAAAATTTAATAAGAAAATTTACTCTTAACAAAAATAACTGCTTTGAAAAGATAACCATAAGAGGAAAAAGGAGAAAGGTATCTCCCTATCAATTGTAAAGACAATATTAAAATTAAGATTTATTGTAAAATAAGAGTGCAGAATTAATGCAATAAATGTGGTAAACCAATAGAGCTCAGAAACAGGTTTGGCATATAGAAAAACTGATCTATGACAGGCATGTAATTGCTAATAAGTGGGAGAAAATATGGGCTAGTTGTATGGTACTGAGACAAGGGGTTGTCCACATGTAAACAAAAAATAATAATTAAACCCCTAGTCATATAAGAAACAAAGATCAGTCCAGGAGATAAAGACCCAAGTGTGACACAAAACTTGGCAATTCTTAGAAGTAAGTATAGGAGAATATGATATCCAGGTAGGAAAGAATTTCTTAAATAAGTCATAAAGCAAAGTTCATTAAGCAAGAGATTGATAAATTTAACTACATTCAAATTTTAGAAGTCTCCTGTGTTTGAAATATATCATTAAACACACACACACACACACACACACACACACACACACACACACACACACACAAACCATGGTCCAGGAGAAGATATTTACAATGCATAAGTGACAAAGTATTGATATTCAGAATAATAGAGAACTACAAATCAATAAAAAGAAATAACCCAATAGAAAATGGAAAAAGGATACAAAAAGTCAATTCACAGAAGAAACCAAAGTGGACAATAAACATACAAAAGAGACTCAATCCTACTAGTAACTAGGGAAACACATATTATAAAAACAATGGGATATAATTTCATGTCTATCATGATGACTGGTAAAAATTTATGTCTGACAATTCCAAGTGTTGAGGATTCAGGGAAATGGAAACTCTTATGCTATGCTGTTGGAGGTATACATTTATTCAGCTACTTTATAAAACAATTGGCCATTATGTAGTGAAGATGCAAATAATCAGTAATTCTTCTCCCAGTTATATGCCCTAGAGAAATCCTCATCCTTATGCACAAGAGACATGCACAAAAATATTCTTAGGAACACTGTTTGCAATTGCAAAAAAAAAACAACTGGAAACAGCCTAAATTATGATCAATAAAATGGATAAATTGTGATATAATCATGTGAGGAATACTATACAGTCGTTAAAATAAATGAACCAGGGCTACCTGTAGATACATGAATGAATCTCTATAATATAATAGTGAGTAGGGGGAAAGTCACAGAATAATATTTATAGTGTGACATCATTTATAGGAATTTATAAAATAATATCAATTATACCAGCTATGCCATTCATATTTTTGAATATCTAGATATGGAAAACTATTGAATTTATTCCAGTGGTTACCTAAAGGGTGAAGGGAGAGATATGTGATCAGGTAGTAGTACAGAGAAGTCTCAACTAGATCTACAAATTTATTTAAATAGGGTACTCTGTGGCATGGATGGCACACTGCTGATATAATGAAGCCAAAGTGTTTGGTTGGGGGGGCAATAAATGCCTGCTCATTATATTTCTATTATTTTCTGTAAATTTTAAATTATTTATATTAAACAAAATAAGAGTTTAAAGATGGTAACACAGATTGTTAAGGCCTCCAAATTTCCAACCAGCATTTCTGAAAGCTCTTAGCCAAGGAGGAATGGCACCATCAAGCTGCAGTTCTGTGCTGAGTACGGTCTGGTGAGGAGTTCAGACACACCAGTGCCTCCCATTGGCAGCCCCAGAGGGGTAGCGAGCCCACTGCTAGCTGCTGCAGCTGCTGGTAAAGCTGATGACTTTGAAAGGGAAAGAGTCACTAACAACAGAGGAAAGTACTTTTGACATGGAATAGAGATGTCCATATAATAATGATCTAATGGTACTTTCTAACCATCCCAAGTCAGGGTATACATGGATAATATTTGTTTGGCACACTGGAGTAGAGACTACCACGCTGGGGGCTCCACCTGCCCCTACCTGTGCCCCTGAGAACTGAATGGATCAGTATCTCACAAGCGTATGTCTCAAAGGATCACTCAAGTATGGCCTACTTGCAGGACACCAGTGTGCCACGACATATCATTTGAAAGCTTTCCAAAAGTACACTGGTAGTTACAACTATTCTGCTTGAATTTGTACACTAGCAATTAGGAACTTAAAGAGCTTGGACAAAAGAACTGCATTTAACAGCGTCTGAAAGATTCCTTATAAAGCAACGGAAAACAAATCAAGAACTCTTATTCCAATGCACACCTCAGCATCATAACAGGATGTGACCAGATGAGACTGGGATGTGCAAGCAGGAAATTCAGATCAGCACATATGGAATAAAACAGGACACAGTTACCAGGAAAACAATCCAACAAGACAGGATAAAGATAATCCCTTACCAACACCTTAGTGAGGAGGGACTGGTAGGTAATACTTCAGTTATGTTAGCCTGTGACATGGAATCTCTGTGTATGTTAATCTAATATATGTTAAACATAGCTCCCATCTATGGAAGAGAGTATACATTTTTCAAACTAGTTCATCTTTGTACTTTTAAAGCCCCAAGTTCAAAGAGCTCTCAGGTGTAAACACAGTGAGGTCACCAGAACTGGTTGGGTCCAACTTACATTTGCAGTCACTGTCTTATATCTCAGTTTCAGAGACCAGATAACTAATCTTTGTGCTATGAGAATGCCTCCAGGGAGCAATTTCTCAGTCTCTTTGTAAATGAGCCAACTGGCCCTCAAATATAGCGTGTCAATCATGGTGGAAGGCAGGGACAACGTGGTACAGCCATCTTGGTTGCCAAAATATTGAAATACCTCCATATTTGTTGTTAATTAGCTACTCCTAGAGCCCCCAAACCCTCCCCCAGGATCCCATATACCCACAATTCATAACCAAAGTGTTAATGCCTAGCACAGCAGGAGGTCACCAGAGCTGTGACATATTTTGAATGGATGAAGATGAACCACCATATTCACTCTTGAACGCCTGAATGCTCACTAACCCTGCTGGTACCATCAGCCTTTTGGATCTCTTTTGTTAGCCAGTTTTGCCTCCAGTTCCCAAACCAAAATAAAATACGTCTCTGGCAAAACTAAATTACTCAACTTCTCTCTAGGCTAGATGCCAGGTCTAGCGGAAAGAAAGGATCCTTTAATTCCATGGCCACAGCTTTTTTGCAGGACTTGACTTTCCCTTAAAGATGAGAGATTCATCCTGACCTTCAAACTTGGCTTCTTTACCAGACCAGTCCTTCCTCACGAGCCATCCTCGTTTTATTTGATGCCACCCACCAGGTAGTTTCTTCATTCCTCATGATTTTAAAATTTATTTCTCAGGAGGGCCAGGACAATTCCTTGGCACTACAGCACCCAGAGTGATTTGGGAAGACATTGGCCCTAGGGTCATGTAGCAACCTCAGAGTATCAACTCTGCCATCTTCAGAATCAATCAACAGAGCTGGGAGGGAGGAAAGAAACTGCCCATAGGGTTGAGGATGGGGAAGGGTTGTTCATGGCGCGAGAGTTCTGCAGCTCATCCAGGGAGTCATAGGGAGAGGGCAGGAATTGCATCTGGACGGGCAACCAGGACAGGCAACCAGGCATTGCTCTGGGAAATGAGGGAAAGGCCAAAGCACAACAGCCATATTTACTCACTGGGGCTGGTTATTGTCAGGAGATCAAGCTGCCGCTGTTGCTGCAAAAGAAAACACATTGTGAGAGCACTGATTTCAGCCAGAGCCAGACTAGGGCTCAGCACGTTGGGGTTGACATGCAAATGCGATGTTCAGACGCAAAGAGCACGGTGCATTGTGGAGAAACTGTTGCTTACTCACAATTCTGCAGAGGCCTCGCAACCTAGACACAAAGGGAGTGGACTTTTTGTCTTTGGATGGTCAGAGCTGAGAGGGCCTTAGAGGGCTTCCACTGAAACCTATATTATATATACTAAAGGAGAAGTTATGGGCTCATTCCTCTGGACCAGAAGGCCCTAGATTTCTCTTTGTTCACAGTCTGCACTGGTTAAGTATCTGATATCTTGGCAATTCTCTTTGTCTTGGGTCCTTAAGTCACTGTCACTTTCCTGATACTCCTTTCTAATAAAGATACTTCTGGGCTGGTTTATTTCTTGAATTTGCTCAGCAATGCTATGACAATTTCAATTACTGACGACAAAACCATTCCTTCTGTAACTGAATCCTCATCTCTTAGCACACAACATTTCATAGAAAGTAGTATCTGTGAGACCTACGAGCCCACGTAGATGAGGCTGCCGGGGTTTGGAGGTGACTCGCCTTGGCTCCCCCAGGGCTGAGGTGATTAATCTCTCAGTAGGCTCACCCCCTATCACAGAATACTTTTGGGGAAGCTCTGTCCTGGATTGGATGTCACTGAAGCCTGAGGGTGGAGAAGTGGGCTTTGAAGGTGGGGGACGGGACAGTGGTGAGCAACTACCCTAAAGACCTAAGTCAGGATTCCTTGAGCCCCACTCAACCTCATTCTTTTTCCTACACTTGATTTTCCATAAATAGTACTAGAAATCTGTATTTTTTTTTCTTAAAAGGGGTCCAAACAAACTCTACTTTGACAGTCATTGCTCCACGATACACATTGTGGAAGCTTCAGATTACCTGGTATTTCATTAGTGGTTCCTTTGCTATATTTCATCGTACCTGCATTTCCCTCTTTATGTTGTTTTTTTTCCAAGAATGGCCTCCTGAAATTCTGCTTAAGCAGCAAGAGGAAGGCAGCAACTCATTTTTTGAGTTACCAACTACAGGCCAGGCATAGCACGAGGCACTCTGATGTGTCATTTCTTTTCACATTCCTGGGAATCCTTCACGGTTGGTATTGTACAGAGGAGGGGCATGAGATTCAGGGAGGAGAAATCATCTGCCGAAGACCACATTTTCATTAAATGGCAGGCCCAGGATTAGAATTCAGTCAGTTCTAATCCAGGCTTGAAAACCCAAAATCTGACAATGCGCCTAAATCATGATGAGACCTATGCTTAATAGGAGCTCAATAAATCAATATTTAGTATTGCTATTGTTATTTTAGACCATCTGAGTCTTGGTTTACATAAGCTACTTCTTCCCTTTTTATAGAGTTATAGATATTTAGAGCTCAAAGGTTATTGAGTTTGACCTGCTACCAGGACAGGAATCCTGTCTGCAATGTCCCCACCAGTTGTATGAACTGCTTCTGTTTCATCCCTGTTCTTGAAGGAAAATAATTACTTCTTATCAGTTGGATAGTTCTACCCTGAGGAGGGTTAAAAGCTGCTTCCTAATGACATCATCACTGTTTCTAGCTGCTTAATCCCATGACAACAGTTTAGACATCTGAAGAAGATCTGGGTCTTCCCTCTAGGCTAAATATTCCCAGTTGCTTTGTCCTTTCCTCGTAAGACCTGCTTTGAAATCTCCTCCCCTGGTGGTCACCCCCCTCCTCTATTTAACTTTGATCTATGTCAGTCAAAACCTCTTTAAGATTTCTCTGCCCCTCGCTTCAATAACTTTGCATGAGCCTAAAAGCAGATCTGTATCCTTTGAAGGACTTCTCAGTCACATATCCCTGTTTTCCTGCCAGCTCATAACTCATTCCAGTTGACATTTTCAAGCAAACAATGCAACTCCAAGATGTCACTGACCTACATTGTGAACACACATCCTTGTGCTGAAATGAAACACACACCCATATACATGGGCTAGAAGGAATGCTGGAGCCAGGCTGCCTTCCTTCCCAAACACAGAACCAGGCCAGTAGTACAACTGGCTCAAGCTGCCTATGCCAAGGCCAACCTGCATGGCTTGGCACTTTCCTCATGGATTAGGGAGGAATACAAAGTACCCTTCTATTTTTCCATCAGGTTGACTTTGTGATGATTGCTTTTGGTGAGAGAGTTCTTTTCATCCTTGACAAATGTCTATTTCCTAATTAAGAGCTATTTCTAAATGGTGACTCTGGGTCCAGCATCAGGTGGGAAAAAAAGGGAAGAAAACCTGACAGGAGGTAGACAGACCTAGCTTGTGTTCTGGCTCCTCTGTGTGCCTTGGATAACTTACTACAGGTCTCTGGCCTCAAACATCAAACCTCTAAAACGAGTGAGTGAGACTGAAATGCCTTCAGTGACTCTGAGGCAAATAAAACCTGCTACTGTGCTTGTGGGCTCCCCCTTCTGGTGTAGAGAGTTCCCTGAGAATCCCTGTAGCCAGGACACTGGGGGGCTCAAAGGGCAAGAGTCAGAATTTAGAAGTAACTACATTTTAAGCTATCCTCTCACACTGCAATTTTCAGTGCAGGTGTATCTTCCTCACTAGTGGAGGGGCATCTTAAGGGTCTGGAAGATCTATTATTCAGTCCATGGCATACAGTATAGCTCTCGGTAAGCATTTGCTAAATTCAGCTGAATCCTTCCTGGAATCCACATTACCCTTTCAAACTCCCATGGCATTGCTTATGTTGTCTTCTCTGCTTCATCCCTTGTGCCCTCCATGGAGTCCCTCCTCACTTCTCAAGACTGCTTCCATGAGGTCTCCTCCCAAACCTAGCCCCTTCCCTTCTCTACATTCCTCAGGACACCTCACACCTTGCTCTTCCAATGCATTTTGTAAAATCTACTTTTTTAAAAATCATGCTCCATCTTAATTGTCTGTTTCCTTCTCTGCTTCTCCCATGAGGTCCTTACTTGAGGATGAGACTATGTCATTCCCTCTCTATATTTCTAGTGCCCAGCACAAAGGCCTGGAAGGAATGTTTGATGTCATCTGATTGAAATGATTCAACTATTCCATTATTCCCTCTGCAGCAACCCTGCTAGGTGGGACTTAATCAGCATGGAAAGTAAGTGTGCCCCTTCCTCTGCAGGACTCTCCTTTTGTGACAGCTTTAGGGTTTCTTGCCTTTCTGATTTTGTTCCCACCATCTCTGCAGCCAGAAATACTGGTTATCCACCCCTTCTGGGAGATCTTCCTTCTTTTACTTCCACCCACAGGATCACTGTTTCTCCGGGACTCCTACAGCTCCCACTGTCTGTAGCTCTCCTGTGATGATGGATTAAACCTAACTGGTGACAAGCCCATGTTTAACCTTCAGTTCACTGACATATGCGTGCACCACCTAGTGGCCCAAGCAGGTAAGTGTAGGCTATTGTTTTAACCTGTACCTCGTAAGATAACATCGCAAAATCTGCATATCTATATGTAAATAGAAATATAAGTGTATGTTCAAGAATCACTGTGCAAAGGTTTTACCTAAGAAACTGCAATATCCAAATAATTCCCTCAAAGTCCGTCAAAATAAAAGGAATGAAATGAAAGAGAAAATGTTCATTACTAGATAGTCTACCTAGAATAGTCATTTGGGATTGCCAGTGGAAACGATATGGCATATACAAAAATAGGACACATGATTTGTAGAAATTGACCAATAATGTATAACCAGTTATATGGGTGGGGCATACTGAACATAAAGAATTACCAAATTATTATAATTAGTTACCAACTGAGAGAAATAAGGGCCTTTTAAATGGAGATGATATATTATCTAATGACCTGGATGGTAGGATATATAACTTTAACTGGAGGAAATGAAGTCAGCTAGCTGGACAGCAGGTCTGGTGAACTGACAGGGCCTGCTGACTGAGAGCTGAGCTGTCGAGCCAGCAGCCAACCACAAGGTACAGTTATTACATTCACATAATAAATGAGGTACATTTAAATTTTGTGCAACATTTCAGTATTTTTTGTCCCAGGCTGAGTCTTTTTTGAAGTATAAATGTTTAAGTCACATATATTTACTGTCATAACTGATATGTTTGCTCTTACTAGTGTGATTTTGTTTCTATCTCCTTTTTTCAGGGAAGGTGGCTTTAATCAGCAGGACATCAGAGGCAGTTGGAGAAGCCCAGCTATTATAGCCTAGGGATGTAGACAGAGTCCTTTGAATATGGGGGGACTGTTTTAGGCAATATCCAACCTGGAAGATATTTTCCTTCATTCCTGAAGCTCCTCTCACTGAAGTTATAAAATTTTGTAGAAAGAGCTCCAGACTCAGAATCAGATAAGGGTATGAATCCTTATTCTGTCATCTCTGAGCCATGTTATCCTAGGCATGTTACTTATGCTAGCTGGCAATTAGGTACTCCATCCATAAAAAGAGAGTAGACTACCTTCCAGGAGCCAAAGAGGAAGGAGAAACTGAGAGAAAGAGGAAGAACCATCCCCAGCAGGGCAGGGGCAACAAGCAGAGTAGGGGGCACGCTGCTTGAGCATTAGGACTTCTGGTGCTGGCTCCAGCCCTGCCCTACCTCAGAGGCTTCGGTCTTCTCACTACCTGGCACCCAGCCTTTTACAAGAGCATCTTAACTGGTCTCCCAGCTTCGAGGCTTGCCTCTTCCACTCATCATATTATAATGGCAGCAGCAGTGAACTTTCTAGAATGCACATCTTAAAACTCAGTGGGGTTCCTGAAGGATAAAGTCTAACTCTTCAGCTGCTATTGGAGGGCTTCCATGACCGAGCTCCTGCCTCCTATCTCCTATTGTCTTAGAGTCTGAGCTCCAGCCATAATGAACCACCTCCAGTTCCCCAAACTTGCTGTGTGCTCACCTCGAGGCCTTTGCACATGTTCCCTCTTCTTGGAACAACAATCCTGCACCCGATCTGCTTTACTTGGCTAGATCTTACCTGTTACTTAACTCTTGACTCACATGCCTCTTCTTCTGTAGTCTTTTTAGGACTGGCCAAGGCTGAACTGGATCTTGTTCTTACCCCCGACCTTCCCCATCAGAGCCCCATCCTACTGCACTTTCCTGGCCTATTTACTCCTCCGTCCTCTCTATTGGTGTGTGAGCTCCCTTAGTGCAGGGTCTCACTATTTTCTCCTCTCAGGGACTGAAGTAGAGCCTGACCAATAGATGCTGCTCAATAAAGATCTCATCATCTGGTACCAAGAAGACAACTAGACAAGGTCCTGTTGAATTAGTCTTCAGAAGTGGTCTTTAGTTTCATCCTCCTCTCTGTTTAGACAAACACACATATTGGCCCCATGATTTTTCTCAAAACCCTCTCTGTTTCTGCTTTGGGGTCCTAGGAATTGGATCACTGAGAATTCAGTCTTCTTCATCTGGATGGATAATTATGAGGCTATGATTAAAAATGGACTTTTCATTTCGGTCATGGACTGCATAGCAATTACTTCTCAGAATGAGGAAGGGATGTGGCATTCTGGGAGCTCAGGGGCTGGTTTATGTGTGGAGTTCTGCGTGGCAGAAGAAAATAGTTGCTGATTACGTGTTCTGTTTTGCTTTCTGTGTTTCGTGCAGGATAGCTATTTGGGGAAAAGGGAGTCTTTCACGGTAGAGACTGAAGATGATTTAAACAAGAGCACCAGTATCCCTGTGCCTTCTTCTCTCACTCCAGAAGCCAGCCATCCTGGGGAGGAGCTGGAGACTTTCACCCTCTGGAAACGGGGACCACAAGGGCATAGGCACACATTTGGCTTTAGGGTTCAGCTACTCCTTTCCTGCAACCCCCACCCCTGCTACTTCCCTGCCCCAGCCAGGGTCATTTTCTAGGCATCTAGCGATCTCATGCCACCTCCCTGCCTTACCCCAGGCATAGCCTGCTCCTAGAAAATATTTTACGTGGCACTGCTCTCTGTCTAAACTCACTACCTGTGATCTCTATTCTAGAGTCTTCACTGGCTGCAGGATTGATCATTCTAAGATTAAATTTGTTCCTTTCTTAGAATCATTTAATGATCACATTGCATTTCTGACAAAGAGTAAATTTCTTAGCTTGGCATTCAAGGAGAGTGTGAAAAATGTCCATGATTTCAGATGCTATTTGAAAGAGCAGTTTTTATATTTTAATATAACTTCATAAATGGGAAATGAACAAAAAAGTTACCTTTTATTTTCAGAACCAAACTGTAAATAATAAAGGTGGGCCTGATCATGTGGTCATTGTCATATGGAGAAGACTGGCTGTCACCCAGCAGGAGGGAGTCAGGAGAGCCAGTCACCTCTGTGAGGAAAGGGATCAGGGACTCTGAAAACCTGGAGAACAGTCTCAGGGCTCTGAGCTCACGCCCACACTTCTCATGCTAAAATAACTGATGAGCAACATGGCTTTCCCAGATAGCTCCGTGCCTTCACTTTCTGATGCTTCATTTCTTTATTTGTTAATTTAACAAATATCAATGGAGCATCTGCTCTATGTCAGGCATGTTGCTGAAGATAGGGCAAGAAAGACACAGACCCCATCTTCAAATAGATAGCTGATGGCGAAGTAGAGAAGACAGACACACTAGACAAATAACCCTACACTATGATTTAATTTCAATTATTGCAGGTGCTCAAAAGAAAAAAGATGGGGAAAGGTGCTATACCCAGGGCTCAAAGTATCCCTCAAGCCTCACCTGACTGATACCTGGATGCCACCCCGAAATATCCCCCAACCTAAACCCTTCAAAAGGAACCTGAGCAGTAGCTGAAGCTCAGCCTCCCTTTTGGGAGGATAATAAAACACACATTAGCCTTTTACTCAGTGAACATGACTCGAAACTGAAACAGAATCCTAGGTCTGGGGGTCAAGTTCAGTGGGAAGCAGAGTGGGCTAGCGGACAGAAGCTGGGACTGTGCACGTGAGATTGCTTCGGTAGATTTGGCCAGTGGTTTCTGCTCCTGTAGCTTCCTGCTGTCGGAAAAGTAAGGCAAGGCAAGTGGCTTTCATTCCTGGCGCAGCTTAAAGGAGCATGTTAGTTCAGCCTCTGGCAGCCCGCATGAAAGCAGGGCAAGCGGAAATGGAGAGGAGCATAGGAAACTGCAAAGACATTTCAGAAGTAGGATTAATAACAGCAGTGGCCACAGCAGCTGTCATTTGCTGAACATGTGCTATGTGCCAATCCAATCCTCATGACCCTCTGAGGCAGGCTTCGTTTACCCCTTTTTACAAATGAAGAAGCCGAGGGTCAAGAGGTCATGGTACCCACAGCTGCTAAGTGGAAAAACAGAGATTCAAACCCATACTGTTGGCCTCTGAAGCCTAGTTGTGAGAAATGAAGAAAAAAATCTTGGCTGATTCCCAGGTTTCTAGGCAGAGTTGCAATATGAACTGTCGTGGGTGATGCTGTACAACTGGAATAGCCTCTTACACACAAAGAGTGATAGAAGCTACAATTGAACTGTGGCCTTTTGTACTTTTCCTTCATAGTGTTCAGTTTGAAATTCTATATTTCCCTGTGTTTATATTTGATTAATGTCATTCCCATTATAGTCTCAGCTCCATGACAGAAAGAACAGGATTTAGCTGTTCTGTCTAAATATGTGTAAAAGGTTGCATATGGAAGGCTAGATCAGGTTTTTAAAGAGGGATGGACAAAGAGCTGACACCCTCCCTTCTGCCGGAGAGCAACGACACATATCATATCCTAAAACTCTAGCCAGTCAAACAGGGGCTTGTACTGGAGGAAGTCACCTTCCCCAGATGTGGAGGAAAGACCTGTCGCGCATCAAGAAACAGTGGGTGGAAGGTTGTTTCAGTCATGAGTCAGAAGATTCCATGCCAGGAGAGATTGACATGAGGCCATGTGGGGACCTGCAAGAACAGACATGGCATCTAAAGTGGGGGTGGAGCTCAAGGCTGGAGAGGATGCACACATGGCCGACAGATGCCCACCCAGTGTACCCATGGGCCCCACAACATCTGAGCACTGATTCACTAGTGGGTCACATCACAGTTAGGTGTTACCACAGTAGTCTTTGTTTCCCCCCCACCTCTACCTCATCCCTCTCCACCTCCTCCCCGCAGCCTTCTCCTCCAAGGTCAGGAGTTAGATACTTTTCATATCTCTGTATTCTTCCTGTACCTGGTTTCCGACAGGGCCTCAAGAAGTTTGTTGCAGACGTTTTGGCTATTGCCAGAGCAAGCTATGTGATTATAAATTCTCTTTTTAAAAAATATTTTTGAGTAAGTCACAACTTTTCTTTTGTAGAATCAAAGTTTAGCATTTAAAAGATATGCCTTTTAGGCCTTCAATTTATACTTTAAAGTAGTGATTACTCTTTATTCCTGGGGTCACCAAGATCCAGCCTGAGTGAGGCCATTCCAAGACCTGGGACGCCAGAAGAAGGAGCCTTGGAGATCATCTAACCTGATGACTTTATTTCAAAGAAAGGTAAACTGAGTCCTTAGAGGGGAAAGGAGCTGCTCAAAGTCACCGGCCACATTGTTCTCACCATCGGCTTGCATGCCTCCCTCAGTAGAGTAGAAAGAAGGGATTTATGTCTGTATTCCAGTGCTTAGAAAAGTGTAGATGCCTCAAAACAAACCATTTAGTAAAGCAAGGGAGTGGCATGAGGAAGTAGAGGCAGGGGAGGAATTTAGTTAGGATTTTGTCCTGAGCGCCAATATTATAGAGCTAATTTGATTAAACTGGTGTTAACTGAGGAGGCATCAAGCAGACTTCCTTCAAGATGTGGTAATAGGAACGGCCCCTAAGGGACAGCAACTATTTTATCTTTCACTGAGAAAGTGGGGCCGAGTTGTAAGAAAGAATCAAAGGACAGGGACCTGTACTGGCCATGAGGCTCTGGCTACCCGCTGTCTCTGGGAGCTAATGAGTCTCTTTCTCTGAACATTCAGTTCTTAAGACTCTCAAGGCATCTCCCTGAAACACTACATTTTGTTTATTTCTTCATAGTTTGTTATTTAATATATAACACTAATTCCAAAAAGGAATTTGAAGAAGCTTACAATAAACAAATGCAAAAAAAAAAAAAAAGCATACCTAAAGACAGGGAGAACAAAGGAAAATAAAGATAGGAGAAGTTAGAAGATGCTTGGGTGCAAGGCCCTAACTCACAATTCACATCCTAAGATACTCTGCTCCCTTGCTAGAGGTGGGGTAAAAACTTGGCTCTCAGCTTTTTAGCCACCTAGTTGACAGTGGAAAACTCAGTTACAAGATACCCCATGTCCTAATGGAAAAACAGAAGGAACAAATAAAACCCCAAAATAGAAGAGTTGAATTACAGAATCTTCCCCTTTCCTGACCTGACATCTAAGGGAAATCTCTTCTTGGGCTCCTTAGAAAGGGTGTTTTGAGGCCTCGTGGGCAATCGGATTGGGCCAGGTCATGCAGTGACATACCAGCAGAGCTGTATTTGGGTCATCAGGCCTGACTCCTGTGCTGCTTTTGAATTAGGCTTCTGGAACACAGAGATAGGTGACGCACGGTGGTCATGAGAGTCCTAGAGCCAGAACAAGAAGCGACGGGCCTAGAGCACGGATAAGACCAAAGTATAGACAATGAATACAAATCCTAGCTCATGAGTGGTGTGGCCCTTGGACAAATTATTTAACCTGCCTCTCATTTCCACATCTCTAACGTGGGGATAAGAAGAGTTTTAAAACAGGAATATAATTTCACTTAGAATTTTTATAACAAATGTCACTATATTATGGGATATAATATAAAAGCCACATGTCTTTTTCTTAAAACACAGGATTCAATAAAACATTAAAGTTTCAGATTGAGAGTATCAAGGTCATTTTCCCCAGCCTAGATAGAAGAGTTTGGAGACTCTGACTTCTAAAAAGATCCTATCACACTCAGGTGAGTGTTCAGTAAAGTCTTTTTTGTTTCCATTCTTCTTCAGATTCATCAAGTGTGCAAAGGAGTCCACAGCAGCTCTGCACAGAACCGTGGGAAGGCCGGAATGAAATAATGCATCAGAAACACTTGGAAGCCAGATGTTGTGTGTTCTGCCTCCCCCTTTGCCCCTTAACTGGCTGTATGAGCGAATAATTTACCTTATCTGAACTTGTCCATACCACATACTGGCTAAGTAACCATGAGCAAGTCAGTTAATTACTTTGCAATGGGTTTAGCAACCTACCTACTAGGAAAGCAGTTAGCCTAGTGCTTGACACATAGCCTCTGGACAAACAGCACGTAGTCTGGTAAGGCTTTTACTTTTAATTCCTTAAGACTCCTTGCTTGGAAAGCCTTTCTTCTCCTCTTTTTCTATGTATGACCTCTTTCTTTACATCATCACCTCCCAGAAGCCTCTGCTCTCCCAGGCTGGGTTAGGTGCCTCCTCAAGGCCCCTCAGCACATTGTGCCACCATTGGCCACAGACATTGTCACTGCGGGGTGCAGTTATCAGTGAGTTAGCTGGGAGCCCTTGTGGACGAGGATGCTGCGTGACTCTGATCACTATCTCCAGCTCCCACCACTGTACTTGGCACAGAGCAGACTCTCAGTCATGTTTGCTGAATTGCATGAAATTGTGGAGTTCCTGTGAAAAATATCATGACATTCACAATAAAACTCTGGCACTGAAAGTGAGGCAACATTAATCTGTGTTCCTGCCCAGCCAGAGTAATACCTCTGCACCATGTCAGTTATATATACTGCAGGAAGTAAAGGTGCCAGGCCATCAAAGTCTATTTTCTGCATTTGACCAGCTCTCCTGGAAGCTCCATTCCACACTGATTGACCACGACTTTCCATAAGAAATTGCCAGCTTGACTGTGGGGAAAGAATCCAGATCTAATTGTTCTTTGTATGCCCGGGACAGAAGGTATTGTTGCTTGAAAAATGGAACTGTCTAAATTAATTTTCCTGAAACAAACATCTTTGCCAAATAAAAGCAATGCATAATAACAACCCATAATTAAAGCAAAATGATACCTTTTGTTACGTGAGGAAAGCAAATGTGTTCATTACAAAAAAAGACCAAAATGTTATTTTCCTGGAACTCCAGGGACACATCTTAAAGTCTGATGAGGGAGGTGTGTGTGTGTGTGTGTGTGTGTGTGTGTGTGTGTGTAGGAGTAGAGTGGGGTAGGGGAAATGTCTTTTTCTGTCTTTTTTTCTTTTCCTGTTTTTTTTCTTCTTTTGCTTTTGAAAAACAAACATCATTCATCTCTGATTTCTGAATAATAGAGCCAGAGTATTCTTAAACGCCATTACACTTGGAATAGACAGGAATTGGGAAAGCATGTGTGGGGGATTATATTTATTGAACTGCCCTTATTTTTCCTTGCCTAATTTTCCTAACCTATTTTTAATGTATTTCAACTTTATATATATATGTGTATCTTTGTAAATCCTTTCTATAAAAATGTTCAGACATAAAAAACTTTAATTGAACATCTACTATATAACAGGTGCTTTATTTATGTTTACTCTTTTATCCTCACAACCTCTCACAATGCAGGTATTTAACCCCCATTTTAGAGATGAGAAGCTGCCGGGCAAAGAGATTAAGGAGATTGCCTTAAGTCACATAACTAGGAAGTGATGGAGTTAAGATTTAAACTGAGCTTCTGACTATGAAGCCCCTGTCCTTAGAAATACTACTTCTGTAGTACATAATACTATTAAAAATGATATTAAAATACAAAATACAAAAATCTCAGCATCTCAACAGCCAATTCCATTTTTCCATACTGTTTTCTAGTCTTTGAGTATCTGTGCTTGTAATGCATGAGTAATAATTATATATAAAAAACAAACGTGTAGTCATGTCAGAGATATGATTTTTCTACTTTCAATATTCTTTTTTAAACTGAAGTATAACTGACATACAGTATTATATTAGTCTTGGTTGTTCAAATAATGATTTGATATTTGTATACATTGCAAAATGGTCACAATAGTCCAGTTACCGTCTGTCACCATACAAAGTAAATACAGTATTATTGACTATACTCCTTATGCTGTATATTATATCCCCATGGCTTATTGATCTTACAACTGGAAGCTTGTACTTCTTTACCTCCTTCACCCATTTCATTCCCTCCCCAAAATGCCCTCCTCTCTGGAATTCACCAATCTTTTCACTATATCTATGAGTCTGCATTTTGTTTTGGTGTTTGTTAGTTTGGTTTTTTAGATTCCACAAAAAAGTGAAATCAGAGGGCATTTGTCTCTCTCTGCCTGGTTTAGCAGAATAACCTAACGGACTGTCCATGTTGACACAAATGGCAAGGTTTCATTCTTTTTTTGTGTCTGAATAATATTCCATTGTATATATATATCACTTCTTAATCCATTCATCCACTGATGGACACTTTTGTTGCTTCTGTATCTTGGCTATTGTAAATAATGTTGCAATGAACATAGTGAGGCATACAGCTTTTCAAATTAGTGTTATCGTTTTCTTTGGCTAAATACCTAGTAGTGGAATTGCTGGATTATATGGTAGTCTTATTTTTAATTTTTTGACGAACCTCATACTGTTTTCCATAGTAGCTGCACGAATTTACATTCCCATCAACACTGCACGAGTGTTCTCTTTTATCCACATTCTGGCCAACACTTACTATACTCTGTCTTTTTGATAATAATCATTTTGGCAGGTGTAAGGTGATATCTCATTGTGGTTTTGATTTGTATTTCTTGATGATTAGTGATGTTGAGCACCTTTTCATGTTCTGTTGGCCATCGGCATGTCTTCTTTAGAAATATGTCTATCCAGGTACTCTGCCAATTTTTTAATCTGAATGTTTATTTTTTTGGTGTTGAGTTGTATGAGTTTTTATTTATTTTGCATTAAGTTCCCTTATCATGTTTAAGATTTGAAAATATCTTCTCCCATTCAGTATGTTGCTTTTTTGTTTTGATGGTTTGCTTTGCTTTGCAGAAAGCTTTTTAGTTTGATGTAGTCTCACTCGTTTATTTTTTCTTTTGTTTCTCTTGCCATTGGAATAAAAAAAAAAACACATCGTTAAAACTGATGTCAAAGAGCTTACTGCCTATGTTTTCTTCTAGGAGTTATATGGCTCCAGATATTATATTCAAGTCTTTAATCTATTTTGACTTAATTTTTTAATATGTAAGTGTAACACAGTGGTCTATGTCATTCTTTTGCATGTCCAGTTTTCCCACTACTATTTATTGAAGAGACTGTCCTTTCCCCATTGTATATTCTTGCCTCCTTTTTCATACATTAATTGATCACATATGTGTAGGTTTATTTCTGGACTTTCAATTCTTTTCCATTGATTTTTGTGATTTTAATGCCAACATCACACTGTTTTGATTATTACAACTTTGAGGTATAGTTTGCAATCAGGGAACATGATACCTCAGGCTTTGATCTTCTTTCTCAAGATTGTTTTGGCTATTTGGGGTGTTTTATGGTTCCATTTAAATTTTAGAATTATTTGTTCTTGTTCTGTGAAAAATGCCACTGGAATTCTCATAGGGATTGCAGTGACTCTGTAGATTGCTTTGGGTAGTATGGACACATAACAATATAAATTGTTCCAATCCATGAGCATGGAATATCTTTCCATTTATTTCTGTTTTCTTCAGTTTCTTTCATCAGTGTCTTATATCTTTCACCTCCTTGGTTAAGTTTATTCCTAGGTATTTTACTCTTTTTGATGCCATTGTAAATGGAAATTTTTCTTGATTTCTCTTTTTGATAGTGCATTATTAGTATATAGAAGTACAACAGGCTTTTGTACATTAATTTTATATCCTACAACTTTACTGCATTCATTTATTAGTTCTAACAGTCTTTAGAGTTTTCTATATATAGTATCATGTCATCTTACAATAATGACAGCTTTATTTTTTCTTTTCAATTTGTATGCTTTTTATTATTTTTTTCTTGCCTAAATGCTATGGCCAGGACTTCAAATACTATGTTGAATAAAGTGGGGTGGGGAGGGGATGAATCCTTGTCTTGTTCCTATTTCTTAGAGGAAAAGCTTTCATCTTTTCACTGTTGAGTATGATATCAGCTGTGAGTTGTCATGTATGACCTTTATTACGGTGAGGTATGTTTCCTTTACACCCACTTTGTTGAGAGTTTTATCATAAATAGATATTTATTTTGTCAAGTGCTCTTTCTGCATCTATTGAGATATCCATATGACTTTTATCTTTAATTTTGTTAATCTGCTGTATCACATTGGTTAATTTGTGAATGTTGAATCATTCTTGCATACTGAAATAAATCCCACTTGATCACTGTGTATGATCCTTTTTAATGTATTATTGAATTAGGTTTTCTAATATTTTGTTGAGGGTTTTTGCACCTATGTTCATTAGGAATATTGGCTTGTTTCCTTTTTTATGGTGTCCTTATCTGGTTTTGATATCTCGGTAACGTTGGCATCATAAAATGAGTTTGAAAGCATTCCCTCCTCTTCATTTTTTTGGAAGAGTTTGAGAAGAATAGGTGTTAACTCTTTGAATGTTTGGTAGAATTCACCAGTGATACCATCTGATTCTGGAATTTTGTTTGTTGTGGAATTTTTGATTACTGATTCAACCACCTTACTAATAATTGGTCTGTTTAGATTTTCTATTTCTTCTTGATTCATCTTGGAAGATTAGGTTTCTAGGAATTTATCCATTTTTTCTAGGTTGTTCAAGTTGTTGGTGTGTTATTGTTCATAGTAGTCTCTTATGATCCTTATATTTCTGTGGCATCAGTTGTAAATTCTCTTTTATTTTATTTCTAATTTTATTTACTCAAGTCTACTCTTTTTTATTTGTGAATCAAGCTAAAGATTTGACAATTTTGCTTATCTTTTCAGAGAATCAGATCTTGGTTTCATTGATTTTTCTCTATTGTCTTTTTAGTCTTTATTTCATCTATTTCCACTCTGATCTTATTATTTCCTTCTCTCTAACTTTGGGCCTGTTTTTTCTTATTTTTCTAGTTCCTTTAGGTGTAAAGTTATATTGTTTATTTGAGATTTCTTGTTTCTTGAGGTAAGGCTGTATTCCTACAAATTTCCCTCTTAGAACCATTTTTTGCTGCATCCTATAGATTTTGGTATGTCATATATCTGTTTTCATTTGTCTATAGATACTTTTGATTTCTCCTTTGATTTTTTTCTATGACCCTGTAGTTGAGCAGTAAATTGTTTATAGCCACTTATTGGTAGTTTCTCTAGTTTCCTTCTTGTAACTGATTTCCAGTTTCAAACGGCTGTGGTCAGAAAAGATGCTTGATATGATATAATTTTCTTGAATTTACTGAGACTCATTTTGTGGCCTAACATGTGATTTATCTTGGAGAATGTTATATATGTACAGAACGTGTATTCTGTTGTTTTTGAACGGAGTGTTCTGTATATATCTATTAAGTCCACCTGGGCTAATGTGTCATTTAAGGCCAGTGTTTTCTTACTGATTTTCTATCTCAATGGTCTATATGTTGCTGTGAAGTGTTAAATGAATATTAGGGTATTATTATATTGCTGTCAATTTCTCCCTTTAGATCTGTTAATATTTTCTTTCATTATTTTGGTGCTCCTGTGATGGGTACCTATTTATTTATAAATACTATAACCTTTTGCTAGATTGACACTTTGATCATATGTAGTGCCCCTCTTTGTCTTTATTACAGTCTTTATTTCAAAGTCTATTTTGTCTGATATGAATTTAGCTGCACCAGATTTCTTTTCATTTCCATTTGCATGGAATACCTTTTTCCATCCCTTCACTTTCAGTCTGTGCATGTCTTTCTTTGCTTTGGAGGTGAGTCTCTTATAGGCAGAGTATTGATGTGTCTTTTTTTTCCTTTATCCATTCAGCCACTCTGTGTCTTTGATTAGGGAATTTAGTCCATTTACATTTCAAGTAATTATTGATAGGTATACACTTATTGACATTTTCTTAATTCTTTCAGGCTTTTTATAGTTCTTCTCTATTCCTTTCTTATATTTCTCTTTCTTTGTGGTTAGGTGACTTTCTTTAGTGTTATGTTTAATTCCTTTCTCATTTTCTTTTGTGATTTTATGATAATTTTTTGCTTTGTAGTACCATGAAGTTCATATAAATAATCCTATGTATGTAAGAGTCTCTTTTAAGTTGATAGCAACTTAAATTTGAACATATTCCAAAACTAATTTTACTCAACCCTCAGTGTTTTATGTTTTTGATGTCTCATTTTCCATTTCATTTTTTGCATTTTTATTAACTAATTATGGTGGTTTTAATTAATTTTCTACTTTTGTTTTTTAACCTTGACAGTAGCTTTGTAAGTGACTGGTCTATCTTTACTGTACACTTACCTTTTACAGTGAGATTTTTACTTATGTATGTTTACTTGTTATTAATTAGTGCCATTTCTTTTCAGCTTAGAGAAAGAAGCCCTTTAACATTTCTTATAAGGTTGGGTTAGTAGTGATGAGCTCCTTTGCTTTTGCTTGTCTGGAGACCTCTTTATCTCCCCTTCAATTCTGAGTGATAACCTTGCAGAACAGAGTATTCTTGGTTGGAAGGATCCTCCTTCCAACACTTTGAATATGTCATTCCACTCTATTCCAGCTTGCAAAACTTCTGCTGAGAAATCTGATGATAGCCTTATGGGGTTTCCCTTGTACATAACAATTTGTTTTTCTCTTGCTGCTTTTAAGATTCTCTTTTTATCTTTAACTTTGAAAATTTTAATTATAATGTGTCTTGGTGTGGGTCTCTTTAGGGTGATCTTATTTGGAACTCCCTGGGCTTTGCCCCTGTCTGTCTCTCTTCTCCTTCTGGAACCCCACTGATGTGAACATTATTCTGCTTTATGTTGTCCTAGAGGTCCCTTAAGTTATATATATATTTTAAATTCATTGTTCTTTTTTTGCTTCAATGTTTGGGTGAGTTCAATTGCTTTGTTCTAGCTTGCTGATCTTTTGCTTCTTTCAGTCTGCTGCTGAACCCCTCTAATGTACATTTCAATTTGCTTATTGATTTTTTTCAGCTCCATAACTTCTATTTAATATTTCCTTGTATTTTCTCTCTCTTTGTTGAGGTTCTCATTGTGCTCATCCATTTGTCTCCCAAGTTTGGTGAGCATCTTTATGACCATTACTCTGAATCCTTAATCTTCAGAAATATTCTGAGATTTTGTCTTGTTCTTTAGTTGGAACCTATTTCTTCATTTCCTCATGTTGCTTGACTCTCTGTGTTTGTTTCTCTGTATTAAGTGAAACACCTACTTCTCTCAGTCTTGCTGTGACCATGTGTAGGTGATGAGCCTTCTTTTTCAACCTTTTCTTAGTCCTCGGTTGTCTCTCAGTACCTTCTGATTGTCTAAACCATCTGATTTATTCTTTATTTTTTTATTTTATTTACTTATTTATTTATTTTGGTATTATTAATGTACAATAACATGAGTAACATTATGGTCACTAGACTCCCCCTATTATCAAGTCCCCACCACACACTCCATTACAGTCACTGTCCATCAGCGTAGTAAGATGCTATAGAATCACTACTCGTCTTCTCTGTGTTATACTGCCTTCCCCGTGCCCCCCCCCACTACATTATGTGTGCTAATTGTAATACCCCTATTTTCCCCTTATCCCTCCCTTCCCACTCATCTTTCCCAGTCCCTTTCCGTTTGGTAACTGTTAGTCCATTCTTGGGTTCTGTGTGTCTGCTGCTGTTCTGTTCCATCAGTTTTTGCTTTGTTTTTACACTCCACAGATGAGTGAAATCATTTGATACTTGTCTTTCTCTGCCTGGCTTATTTCACTGAGCATAATACCCTCTAGCTCCATCCATGTTGTTGCAAATGGTAGGAGTTGTTTTCTTCTTGTGGCTGAACAATATTCCATTGTGTATATGTACCACTTCTTCTTTATCCACTCATCGACTGATGGACACTTAGGTTGTTTCCATTTCTTGGCTATTGTAAACAGTGCTGCGATAAACATAGGGGTGCATATGTCTTTTTCAAACTGGGCTTCTGCATATTCGTAGGGTAAATTCTTAGGAGTGGAATTTCTGGGTCAAATGGTATTTCTATTTTGAGTTTTTTGAGGAACCTCTATACTGCTTTGCACAATGGTTGTACTAATTTACATTCCCACCAGCAGTGTAGGAGGGTTCCCCTTTCTCCACATCCTCGCCAACATTTGTTGTTGTTTGTCTTTTGGATGGTGGCCATTCTAACTGGTGTGAGGTGATATCTCATTGTGGTTTTAGTTTGCATTTCTCTGATGATTAATGATGTGGAGCATCTTTTCATGTGCCTGTTGACCATCTGAATTTCTTCTTTGGAGAATTGTCTGTTCAGCTCCTCTGTCCATGTTTTAATTGGCTTTTTAGCTTTTTGTTTATTGAGGTGCATGAGTTCTTTATATACTTTGTATGTCAACACCTTATCGGATATGTCATTTATGAATATATTCTCCCATAGTGTAGGATGTCTTTTTGTTCTATTGATGGTGTCTTTTGCTGTACAGAAGTTTTTAATTTGATATAGTCCCACTTGTTCATTTTTGCTTTTGTTTCCCTTGCCCAGGGAGATATGTTCATAAAGTACTTGCTCATGTTTATGTCCAAGAGATTGTTGCCTATGTTTTTTTCTAAGAGCTTTATCGTTTCATGACTTACATTCAGGTCTTTGATCCATTTTGAGTTTACTTTTGTGTATGGGGTTAGACAATGATCCAGTTTCATTCTCTTACATGTAGCTGTCCAGTTTTGCCAACACCAGCTGTTGAAGAGGCTGTCATTTCCCCACTGTATATCCATGGCTCCTTTATTGCATATTAATTGACCATATGTGCTTGGGTTAATCTGTGGATTCTCTATTCTGTTCCACTGGTCTATGGGTCTATTCTTGTGCCAGTATCAAATTGTCTTGATTACTGTGGCTTTGTAGTAGAGCTTAAAGTTGGAGAAGCGAGATCCCCTCTGCTTTATTCTTCCTTTTCAGGATTGCTTTAGCTATTTGCAGTCTTTTGTGGTTCCATATGAATTTATTCCAGTTTGTTGAAGAACGCTGTTGGTATTTTGATAGGAATTGCATTGAATCTGTAGATTGCTTTAGGTAGGATGGCAATTTTGACAATATTTATTCTTCCTAGCCAACATCATGGGATGAATTTCCATTTTTAGTGTCCTCTTTAATTTCTCTTAAGAGTGTCTTGTAATTTTCAGGGTATAGGTCTTTCACTTCCTTCATTAGGTTTATTCTTAGGTATTTTATTCTTCTTGATGCAATTATAAATGGAATTGTTTTCCTGATTTCTCTTTCTGTTAGCTCATCATTAGTGTATAGGAAAGCAACAGATTTCTGTGTATTAATTTTCTATCCTGCAACTTTGCTGACTTCACATATTAGTTCTAGTAGTTTTGGAGTGGAGTCTTAAGGGTTTTTTTGTGTACAATATCATGTCATGTGCTAATAGTGATAGTTTGACTTCTTCTTTACCAATCTGGATGCCTTGTATTTCTTTGTTTTGTCTGATTGCCATGGCTAGGACCTCCAGTATTATATTGAATAACAGTGGGGAGAGTGGGCATCCCTGTTTTGTTCCTGATCTTAGGTGAAAAGCTTTCAGCTTCTCGCCATTAAGTATGATGTTGGCTGTGGGTTTGTCATATATGGCCTTTATTATGTTGAGACAGTTGCCCTCTATAACCCTTTTGTTGAGAGTTTTTATCATGAATGGATGCTGAATCTTGTCAAATGCTTTTTCAGCATCTATGGAGATGATCATGTGGTTTTTGTCCTTTTTGTTGATGTGGTGGATGATGTTGACGGATTTTCACATGCTGTACCATCCTTGCATCCCTGAGATGAATCCCACTTGACCATGGTGTATGATCCTCTTGATGTATTTTTGAATTCAGTTTGCTAACATTTTGTTGAGTATTTTTGAATCTATGTTCATCAGGGATATTGCTCTGTAATTTTCTTTTTGGTGGGGTCTTTGCCCGGTTTTGGTATTAGGGTGATGCTGGCTTCATAAAATGAGTTTGGAAGTATTCCCTCCTCTTCTATTTTTTGGAAAACTTTAAGGAGAATGGGTATGATGTCTTCTCAATATGTCTAATAAAATTCAGCGGTGAATCCATCTGGCCCAGGGGTTTTGTTCTTGGGGAGTTTTTTGATTACCGATTCAATTACGTTGCTGGTAATTGGTCTGTTTAGATATTCTGTTTCTTCCTTGGTCAGTCCTGGAAGGTTGTATTTTTCAAGGAAGTTGTCCATTTCTTCTAGGTTTTCCAGCTTGTTAGCATATAGATTTTCATAGTATTCTCTAATAATTATTTTATCTTTGTGGGGTCTGTCGTGATTTTTCCTTTCTCATTTCTGATTCTGTTTATGTGTGTAGATTCTCTTTTTCTCTTAATGAGTCTGGCTAGGGGTTTATCTATTTTGTTTATTTTCTCAAGAACCAGCTCTTGGTTTCATTGATTTTTTTCTATTGTTTTATTCTTCTCAATTTTATTTATTTCTTCTCTGATCTTTATTATGTCCCTCCTTCTGCTGACTTTGGGCCTCATTTTTTCTTCCTTTTCTAATTTCAATAATTGTCACTTTAGATTATCCATTTGGGATTGTTCTTCCTTCTTTAAATAGACCTGGATTGCAATATACTTTCCTCTTAGAACTGCTTTTGCTGCGTCCCACAGAAGTTGGGGCTTTGTGTTGTTGTTGTCATTTGTCTCCATATAGTGCTTGATCTCTGTTTTAATTTGGTCATTGATCCATTGATTATTTAGGAGTATGTTGTTAAGCCGCCATGTGTTTGTGAGCCTTTTTGTTTTCTTTGTACAATTTATTTCTAGTTTTATACCTTTGTGATCTGAGAAGTTGGTTGGTAGAATTTCAATCTTTTTGAATTTACTGAGGTTCTTTTTGTGGCCTAGTATGTGGTCTATTCTGGAAAATGTTCCATGTGCACTTGAGAAGAATGTGTATTCTGCTGCTTTTGGGTGTAGAGTTCTGTAGGTGTCTGTTAGGTCCATCTGTTCTAGTGTGTTGTTCAGTGCCTCTGTGTCTTTACTTATTTTCTGTCTGGTTGATCTGTCCTTTGGAGTGAGTGGTGTGTTGAAGTCTCCTAAAATGAATGCATTGCATTCTATTTCCTCCTTTCATTGTGTTAGTATTTTTTTCACATATGTCAGTGCCCCTGTGTTGGGTGCATATATATACATATATATATATATAATGGTTATATCCTCTTGTTGGACTGACCCCTTTATCATTATGTAATGTCCTTCTTTATCTCTTGCTACTTCCTTCGTTTTGAAGTCTATTTTGTCTGATACAAGTACTGCCACACCTACTTTTTTCTCTCTGTTGTTTGCATGAAATATCTTTTTCCATCCCTTCACCTTTAGTCTGTGTATATCTTTGGGTTTGAGGTGAGTCTCTTGTAAACAGCATATAGATGGGTCTTGCTTTTTTATCCATTCTGTTACTCTGTGTCTTTTGATTGGTGCATTCAGTCCATTTACATTTAGGGTGATTATCAATAGATATGTACTTATTGCCATTGCAGGACTTGGATTCGTGGTTACCAGAGTTCAAGGGTAGCTTCTTTACTATCTAACCATCTAACATAACTCTCTTATTAAGCTATTATAAACACAGTCTGATGATTGTTTATTTTTCTCTCTTCTTATTCTTCCTCCTCCATTCTTTATATACTAGGTGTTTTATTCTGTACTCTTTTACATTTCCTTTGACTGCTTTTGTGGATAGTTGATTTTACTTTTTGCCTTTAGTTAGTATTTGGATGGTCTGCTTTCTTTGCTGTGATTTTATTTTCTCTGGTGACATCTATTTAGCCTTAGAAGTACTTCATCTAGAGCAGTCCCTTTAAAATACCCTGTAGAGGTGGTTTGTGGGAGGCAAATTCCCTCAACTTTTGCTTGTTTGGAAGTTGTTTAATCCCTCCTTCAATTTTAAATGATAATCATGCTGGATACAGTAGTCTTGGTTCAAGGCCCTTCTGTTTCATTGCATTAAATATATCATGCCATTCTCTTCTGGCCTGTAAGGTTTCTGTTGAGAAGTCTGATGATAGCTTGATGGGTTTTCTTTTTTCTCTCTCTGGCTGCCTTTAATATTCTGTCCGTGTCTTTGATCTTTGCCATTTTAATTATTATATGTCTTGGTGTTGTCCTCCTTGGGTCCTTTGTGTTGGGAGATCTGTGGGCTTCCATGGTCTGAGAGACTACTTCCTTCCCCAGCTTGGGGAAGTTTTCAGCAATTATTTCTTCAAAGACACTTTCTATCCCTTTTTCTCTCTTCTTCTTCTTCTGATACTCCTATAATGTGAATATTGTTCCGTTTGGATTGGTCACACAGTTCTCTTAATATTCTTTCATTCCTAGAGATCCTTTTATCTCTCTCTGCCTCAGCTTCTGTGTATTCCTGTTGCCTGATTTATATTCCATTAACAGTCTCCTGTACCTCATCCAGTCTGCTCCTAAGCCCTTCTATCGACTGTTTCATTTCTGTTATCTCCCTCCAGACTTCATCCCTTAGCTCTTGCACATTTCTCTGTAGGTCCATCAGCATGGTTATGACTTTTATTTTGAATTCTTTTTCAGGAAGACTGGTGATATCTATCCCACCAGGCCCTCTCTCTGGGGTTGTCTGAGTGATTTTTGACTGGACCAGATTATTCTGCCTTTTCATGGTGATAGAAGTGGTCTCAGGAAGTGGCATGTGTGTCAGCTGGGGGAAGAAAGTCCCTTCCTGCTTGTTGGTCGCCTTGCACTTCTCCACTGCCTGTGCCATTTATCCTCACACCAGGAGCAGCCTCTGGGATAATCTCCTGAGCTGCCATGGGCGGGGCGGCCGTTGGGATAGCCTAGCGCACTTCGGGGATCGCATCTGCACCAGGTGTATTCTTCTGCATGGACAGCGCCCCTTCATGCCTTCCGGACCTTGCTCCTGGCTTCCGCTGCCTGTGCCGGTTGCCCACACACCTGGAGGCAGTCTCTGGGATAATCTCCTGAGCTGCTGTGGGAGGGACTGCCCTCAGGCTTGCCTAGAGCACTGCGGGCGTTTGCAGCTGTGCCAGGCGTTTTCTCCTGTGTGAACCGTGCCCCTTCATTCCTTCTGGACCTTGCTCTGGCTTCCGCTGCCTGTGCTGGTTACCCACACACCGGGAAGCAGTCTCTGGGGTAATCTCCTGAGCTGCCATGGGCAGGGCCACCCTCAGGCTAGCCTAGAGCCCTGCGGGGGGTCACATCTGCGCCGGGTGTGTCCTCCTGCAAAAATGGCACCCCTTCATGCCTTCTGGACCTTGCTCTGGCTTCCACTGCCTGTCCCGGTTAGCTGCACACCAGGAGGAGACTCTGTGTTGTTGCTGTGGGTGGGGCCACTCTCTGGCTGCTCCGCAGCTGTGGTGGGTCAGCCGGTCTGTTTGCAGCTCCAGCCGGGGGGACCGAATGGCAGGCTGCTTATCACTGTGAGGGGCTTCAGGGCTGCTTTTCCCCACAGGGAGTTAGGGGGCCCGAAGTTCCTCAAGATTCCCAGCTTTCTGGGCTGAGTGTACTGGGACAATTTTGTTCCGCTGTTGAGTCCTTGTCCCTTTAAGACTTTTAAAAAGTGCCAGCTTTTCTTTTGTTCCAGGGGAGCTGGGTGTGGGGATCCACTCGCAGTCTCCATCTCAGATTTTACTTTTCCGTTTCTCTAATATCCAGTACACCATGCAATGTGTGTCTGTGCTCCCAGTGCAGATTACTAGGGCTTGTTATTTAGCAGTCCTGTGCTTCCACTGCCTCCCCACTCTGATTCTTTTCCTCCCACCAATGAACTGGTGTGGGGGGAGTGTTCGGGTTCCGCTGGGTCACGGCTTTGTATCTTACCCCCTTCATGAGATGCTGAGTTCTTGCAGATGTAGATGTAGCCTGGCTGTTGTACTGTATCCTCTGGTCTCTCTTTTAGGAATAATTGTATTTGTTGTATTTTCAAAAATATATATGGTTTTGGGAGGAGATTTCTGCCACCCTGCTCATGCCACCATCTTGAGCCCCTTTTCAATATTCTTTCATTCTTAGTGATTCTTTTTTCTCTCTGTGCCTCAGCTTCTTTGTATTCCTCTTCTCTAATTTCTATTCCATTTACCATCTCTTCTACTACATCTAATCTGCTTTTAAATCCCTCCAATATATGTTTCATTTCATATATGGAATTTCTTAATGATTGAATCTCCATCTTAAATTCGTCCCTGAATTCTTGAATATTTTTCTGTACCTCCATAAAGATGTTTATGATTTTTATTTTCAACTCTCTTTCAGGAAGATTGGTGAGTTCAGTTTCATTTGGCCCTTTTTTGGGGGATTGTGAGATTTTGGTCTGAACCATGTTCTTTTGACGTTTCATATTTCTGTGTGGTGCCCTCTAGTGTCCAGAAACTCCAGTCTCTGGAGCTGCTCAGCCCCTAAAGTGAGGTTGGGGGTTGTAGGGAAGCAAAGCTTGTGCCTGGGGGGAGGAAAGATCTGTTTCCTGACTCCCGTCTGCCCTGCCTGTCTTCCGTAGCAGAGCCAGTGGGCTGAGCACACAGGTGCAAGCCTCTGTGCTTTGCATCTCTAGCTGTTGTAGGCAGGGCCTCCCTGTGACTGGCCTGATGCCATCACAGTGACAGCGGGTTTGAGAGCCAGTGCCATCAGGCAAGGAGGAAGGCTTGGCAGGCTGGGTATCCCAGTGGAGGGCCTCAGAGCTGAGTAGGCAGCCAGGGGGATGGAGCATCTGAAGCTACTAAAAGTTCCCAGTCTGCTGGGCAAAGTGCGTCCAGACAACTTTGTCCCCCTATCCCTTCTCCCACGCAGCAAGCTCTGTGAAAACCCCACCCCTGCAGCAGCCCTCTCGCTGCTAGGAAGCCTCTCAGACCGCCTGCCTTTCCCTTGTCCCAGAGCGGCCAGGTGTGGATCCCGTCCTCCACAAATGGCCATAATCTGTCTCTCAAGCACCCTGCCTGTCCCAGCTCCCCATCCTCCAGAGAACCACACAGTGTAGGTTTCTGCTTGCAAATCAGATCTCCAGGGCTAGATGTTCAGCAGTCCCAGGCTTCCACCCCCTCCCCGCTCCATTTCTCTTCCTCCTGCTGGTGAGCTCGGGTGGGGGAAGGGCCTGGGCCCCACCAGATCAAGGCTTTGGTAGGTTACCCTGTTTCATGAGGTCTGCTCTGTTCCTGAGGTCTGTATGCAGTCTGGTGCAGCCTTCTTTCCTGTTGTTGTTTTAGGGTTAGTTGTATTAACTATATTTTCACACTATTTGTGGTTTTGGGAGGAGTTCCCTGTCTCACCTCTCATGCCACTATCTTGAATCTTTGATTTATTCTTGATATACCCCCATTGTTGAGGATGTGTTAAGACCTGTCAGTGTTCTGGGAGAGGAATCTCACTTAGTACCTAGTGTCAGAATGATTGGAACCAGACCCTCAGGCAGATGCCTTTAAAATGTACAGATATAAATATAGTTCTTTGGGGCCCCAATTGTAATCCCTGCTGGTCTCCATTCCAGGAGATCTGGAGGTGTCCCTGGGTGACAGTTGTAAAGACTGGTGCTCCAAACAAGTGTATAAGGTCTCACTGAGTTGTAGCAAGGCCCAGGGAATGTGCAAGGATGGTGTCTCCATGTTTACATTCCCTGAGAGTACCTCCTTAGCCTCTGTATGTGTGGAATACCTAAAGCCTGTCTCTCAGACTGAAGGTCCAGGTTAAGTAAATAGGCCTTTTTTTTCTTCCCACAGGAAGATGGGTTGTGTTTCAGCAGCTGTCTGTGCAGTGGCCTGGGGGTGGTAGCCTGACAAGAACTTTTTGGTTGTTACATTCCCATGGAGCTCAGAAGCACCAGCCTCCTTGGCCACCAGGGCCAAGGGATCAAGGGACATCCCCTGTGTGGAATGCTCATGCACACTGGCTTTACCTGGGCAGATGGAAAGCAGAGCGGTGGAGCATACTTGCTGGCTTCAGAAAGGCAGTGGGGTGGGGGGTTGGCAGAAATGTCTTGACTGCACACACCACAGGTTTTAGGAATGCAGTGGGAGACTGTCTGCCTGTGGGTGTGCATGAAGGCTTTAGGCTGGGAGTAGAAGAATGCTGCAACCACTTGAGCCTGCCAGCCCCAGACAGAGACTGGGGAAGTATCACAGTCACATGGACTCACTGACTTCAGCTAGAGAGAAGGAGAATGCTGATCATTCGTGCTCACCTGCCCCAGCCAGGGGTTGGGGGAGTGCTGTAACTGCCCACCCCCACTATCTTAGCAAGTATGGGGAGGGTGCTGTGTCCAGGCTCACTCATCTGTGCTAGCAGAGTAGGCGGACAGTGCAAAACTGGTAGCTGCCAGCACCTCTATCTCTGGAGAGAGTTTCAAATGTCTTTTGTCCCTCCAGCAGATGCTTTGAGATTAACAAATGCATCTCCCTTACATGTTGTCCAGATGTATTTCAAATTGTGGTGTTTTTGTTGGGTCTTGGGGTGAATGAGACCACACCTAAATTTTTCAAAAAGGGGAATCTCAGTTTCCTTGGGCCCCTTGGACATCAGCCCCATTGGTTTTCTAAGCCAAATGCTCTGGGGGGTTGTCTGTCTGGTGTAGATGCAGGCGCTGGGGTACCTGGTGTGGAGCATCCACCCCCGACTCCTCCAGGAGAAGCAGCAGGCAGGGGAGACCCCTCCCTACTGTGTGCTGCAGTGCAGGGGCCGGGGTTTTTGGAGAGCCCATGTCTCTGCCCCTCCTACCCATCTGGATGTGGTCTTCTTATCTTTGCTGTGGAGGAACAGTTCTTTAGTTTTGGATCTTTTTCAGAGGGTAATGATCTATGTGTAATCATAGATTTGCTGTGTTCCTAGGAGGAGGTGAGTTCAGGATCTTCCTAAGACACCATCTTGTGGAAGTTTCTACTTCCTGTATTGTTATTTTTAGGTTATATTATATCATAAGAAGTTTTCCCAATAATATTACATAGTCATTATGAATGTTGTTTTAATGACTTCATAATGTTCTATTTAGCAATAAATGCACAGTTTACTTAAATATAGAACATTTAGGCTATTATTATTTTGTTATTATAAGTGGCATTACAATAAACATCCTCCTATATACAATTTTTTCCTTCATTTGGATTAGATCATCTCTCTGGGATGAATTCCCAAGAGTGGAATCACTAGGTCAGAAAGCATGTGTCTTTTTGTTACTGCTGATACATATTGCCAAATTGCTTTCCAGTAGGATCATTCCAATTTGCACTCCTATGAATCATGTGTGAGATAAAGATTTTACTATAACTTTGTCAGCATGGGGGATTATAACTCTGAAAACAGTTTTTGGTAATGTAATGGTTATCACATGGTATCTGTTTTTTAACTGTTTATTTCTTGTTTTAAAGATGACTGGGTAGGTTTGAATTCCTTTTCATGATCTTGTTCATTCATTGTATTTCCTACAGTGAGACTTGATTTTACACTTATCTGTCTGACATTAAGGTTTTAGCTCTGTTTGCATTTTAAACTGTCAGGAGATAAACACCTCTCTTGCTCTTGGTTCACCATCTTTGATGGCACTGGAAATACTCACTTGGACCTGATTTGGCACCAAATGAAATGCTTTCCCTAAATAAAGGCCCTTTTTAAAGTTTCCAGTCAAAGACAGGTCCCTGTAAAACTTGGAAATACATATGTAGATTGGTAGTATAGGTTAATGAGGATTTAAGGCTGCTCTAAGTTCCTCCCCTCTCCTTTAATCCTCTTCTGAGGATCGCTCATGTTGCTTCTCGCAGAGCTTGAGTTCTGCGGGATATCAAGGGTACTGAGTGGGCCACTTACAAGAGGGGGGCATTTTCCCCCAATACCCCCTTAGATTTCTCACTTCTAAGACTTTGTAGAGGAGAGACCAGTCCAATGGCCTCCTCCTACAGATGAGGTATTCTCTTCACCCCCAGAGAAAGCCAAGCAGGATCTCCCATGAGAACCTGAGGAAAGGAAGCCTTGACGGCTTTCCTCATCTGGCCAAACTTTGTTACCGTAGAACACAGCTAAGGTTCCACCCTTGGGCCTGTAACTTTCAAGCAATTTTTACGTGTGTTTTGTCTTTTGTTTTGCTTTGTTTTGGGGATTTGGGGACAGTTGTTCTCTGTGGATATATTTCCTTCAAAGAACTTAAGAGAAGGATTTGTTTTAGGTTAGGTAGGATTTAGGTGTTCAGAACCCTGAGCAGTCACTATCTACTCCTTAGCTATGAATATCACTGGGCTCCTCATTTGGATGCATCCAGAGAATAGCAGTCACTCAATCATCCACAGATACATATTGCTTAGCACCTGTTGTATACGTAACTGTGTGCCGAGCCCTGGGGCAGGATGGCAATGGGCATAGATAAAGCACTTATTTGGGCCAGGCATTTTATTTATATTGGCTCACTTAAGCCCCATAATATTATGAAGTATGTTTCATAATTCTATTTTACAGATGAAGAAACTGAGGTTCAGAAATCTAAAGGAATTTGCCCATATCACAGTTATAAGTTGGTCTCCCTGCTTCTAGCTGCACTTCCCTCATTCCATCCTTTGCCTTGCCGCCAGACTGAAATTTCAAAAATGCAAATCTGACATGCTGCTCTATGTATAAAATTCCCCAACAAAATAATAATGTCTAAATATAATATACTATGAATATAATAATAATGTCTAAGCTCACCCTGCCCTTGCCAGCCTCTGTGGCCTCCATGCTTGCCACCACTGCCCTCACAGTCCAGGCTTCAACCAGGTAGATTATCCTTCATCCCCAGTGCACCATGCTTCACTCTTGCCTCCAAGTCTTATATGCTGTTCCCTTTGCCTGCCACATCTTTCCTATCACAATCTTTCCTTGGTTAGCTACTTCCCAATCCTTTTTCAAATCTTAGTTCACAGGTTTCTTCCATTATTGAGCCTTATCTGCACCCCCCACATTGGCTTAGATGCCATTCTTCTATGCTTATACTCCATACTCCATCCACCATAGCCCTTTAGCTACCATCCTACAATTATCCATTTATTTTCTCACCCAACTGTTAGCTCCTTGGAGGTGAAAACTGTGTCTCATTCACCACTGCAGCCCAGCATTTAATCACAGTGCCTGGCGTAGAGTAGATGCCTGATGTGGACGGGATGTTTGTGTCCTCTTAAAATTCGTATTTCAAAACTAATCCCCAATGTGATAGTATTTGGAGCAGGGCCTTCAGGAGGTGGTCAGGTCATGAGGGCAGAGCCCTCGTGAATGGGATTAGTACCCTTATGAACGAAATCTCAGGGAGATATCCCAACCTTTCTGCCACGTGAGGTTGTAGCAAGAAGACAACCATCTATAAACCAGGAAGCAGAGACTCTTAACACTGAATCTGCCAGTGCTTTGATCTTGGACTTTCAGTCTCCAGAACTCTGAGAATAAATTTCTGTGCTTGTAAACTACCCATTCTATGGCATTTTTGTTATAGCTGTTCAAATGGACTAAGAAAATGCCTAATAAATACACTTGCATAAACTAATAAGAGAGCAAAATCAGAAGAATCTACACCGAGTTGGCAATCAGATGGTGATCCAAGAGGTCAGTGGGTTTCAATTATTTTTTTTGCAGTTGCTTTTTAAGTTGCTGGATATTCCTATTCAGCATTCATGGAATGACTGGTGGAATAAAGAATAAAAAGAAGGTCCAATGACTAATAAATGAAGAAGAAGGCATTATTTGTAGTTGATCAATCCTTTGCTTTCCCAGCTATATTGTCCCAGAGGTCCCTCTAGCTCCAGGCTACCCACTTTACAGCATTCTGTAGAGGAACAATCATGGACTGTGTGATCACACCCTGGTTGGCCTCCCAGCTCTGCATTTTTTTAGCTCTGTCTTCCTCACAGCTACCATTGAGCAGATGCCTTTCATGGGCCAGCTACCGTATTTTGTGCTTTATTTCTCTTAGCTCAAATCTCTAATTCTTATTCACAAACCTGAAATGTAGGCATCACCCTTCCTATACAGATGAGGAAACTGAAGCTCAAAGAGTTGCAGTTACTTTTTCTGGGCAGCACAGCTAAGAAATTCCAACCCAGGGATGCAAACTCGTCTCACTGGTTCCAGAGGCCATGCTGTTTTTTTCTATTATACTTCCCTGCTTCTCACAGCCTTCTAGCCAGGAGCAGTAGGTGAATAAGAAAATATAGTAAATTATTTGCACTCTTCTTATGAAGTGTTGCAGTTTCTTTGAATCAAACCTTTTCTTCGCTGAACAAGCCACAGTGTGTGGGCAGATGGCAGATGGTGACCACTGCTTCTCTGGATATCGCATTTGTATCCTATTCAAAAACACATTTGCAGGGACGTGTCTGCGGATATAGATGGAGCAGAGAATAGGGACAAGCTTTTCTTCATTTGCCTATTATGTCCCTAAATGTGCCAATATTTTTTCTCCACAAGAAGGGCACTACATTAGATCCCCTCTTCTCGGCTTCAATGGTTTTGTAATTACTAGGCAAGCAAGAACTCGGCAGTTGGCCCCCTCTGGAGAGAGAGCCCTGGCTCTAGGACCTATGCCAGCTGGAAAACGAACGAGCTCTTTGTGCTGAGATGGAAGTATCGGTGGCTCTTTTTAACCAGGTGTATGGGTGTGGGTGTTTGGTGCACACGTAGAGAGAGTGAAAGAAAGAGAAAGAGTGAAGCAAGGGCAAGGAAGAGAACTTGAGAGAAGAAGAGAGAGGCAAAGAGAAAGGCAAAAAAAAAAAACAACAGGGAAAAGGCAAGTGAGAATAAAGACCCAGCTCTCGAAACTCAGCTGAGTGAGCCCTGCAAGGTCCTTAGAGATCACATAGGTCAAGGTCAGAGAACTGCAGCCCACTGGCCAAATCTGGCCTACTGCTGTTTCTACACAAGCCACAGTAAAAATGGTTTATTATTTTTAAATGACTGAAAACATATAAAAAGGAAAATATTTTGTAATGTGAAAATTATATGAAATTCAAGTTTTGGTGTCTATAAAGTTTTATTGGAACACTCACCTGTTATACACTATCTGTGCCTGCTTTTGTGCTGCAAAGGCAGAGCTGAGTAGTTGTGAGGCTGTTTGGCCTGCAAAGCCTAAAATATCTACTCTCTTGTCCTTTACAGAAAAAGTTTGCCAATTTCCTGATCTAGTCCAAACTCCAGACCCAACAGCCGCCTTGAAGGTAGAGGTTTTATGTGTGTGAGTCAGACTTGTATCCCTTGGGTCTAGCACCAAGACTGGCTACATAATTTGTGAGGTCCAGTGCAAAATAAAAATGCAGAGCCCCTAATTTAAAAGGCAGGATCAAAGTGCCATTAATGGTACTAATATATAAAATTTTTTTCTTTCTTCCACTAGTTTCTCTCAACCTGTCAATGGTATTTTTTATTTGTTATTTTATGTTGGGTTCCCTTGGGCATGGGGATACTTGTGGGGTAAGTACAGACCATCACAGGTTACCGGGGTTCTACTCTGAAACTAGGTACATAAGTGTGCATGGCCTGCTCGCTATTTTCCTCCTCTATTCCCTCCCCCCAGATGCCGGCTGGGGGCAGGAAGTCAAGATAGACACTTTCCATTACCAAGGGCCAGCTGCCCCAATCCACTGCAAAAGACAACCCCCACTGGTACTGCAATTCTCACACTGGGATAGGCTAGGTATATGGATGGTACTTAGAGGCTTGTCCCTGCTAAGTTGTCTACTGAAAATTCTCCCTGTGCTACCATCCTGGAAAGGGGAAGGGTCGGTGGGGCCCAGGGCTCCAGAAAGTGAGGGATATGGCCGAGAACCTGGCCTGAGGACATATGGAAACAGTGGGGAACAGGCCTGTGCGTGAGCCCTGGCTCCAAGCTTCTAGTGCATGCTTTATGGTTCCATCAAAGCATGCTCATAAAATATAAATGCTAAGATTCTAAGTAAAATTACTAAGATTTTTAAGATGGTAAGTACAGAGCATGAGATCCCAAGTAGGGGGTCCTTCTGAGTGTGGGACCCTGTGTCACTGCACCAGCCACACACCTGCGAAACTGGCTCGGCCTAGCACACGCTGGGGATGGGAGGACTCTTGCTTTATGAATGTTTTTGGATGAGACCCTGTGTCACAGAGGAAAAGTACCTGGATGCCCAGCTCGACCACTTCCAAACTCAAAACCATTGTTTCTTCCCTGTAAAATGTGTATCTCTTCAAGGGTTCAAGTGCGATAGGGAATGATAGTGCTCTACAGCTTGTTAGCTTCACACTTCTCTGGAAGCATTCTGTGGTAGCTTAGTCAGCTAAGATTCTTACTCGCACCACCACACTAGCTTCATTCTCATTCCTTGCTTCCAAGATATTCAGAGGTTTAGGGTGGTGAGGAAAACGAGCCCATGCACCACTAGCCCTCATCAAAGTTGGTAGATAAAAGGGAGATGCCAGAAGAGCGGTGTTGGATCCCAGAGATGAAAGCGATTAAGTCCAAATGAGGCATCGTGGAGAGTTTGCTGAGGACAAGGCCTTAAGACTGCTTCTGACAGTGTCGATAGGACTATTTCTCTAGGTGGAGAAGAGAGAAAGGGGGCTTAGGGGACAGGCAGAGGCTTCTGCATGAGCAAAGGCTCAGAGATGGGAAAGTACATGTGCACCCAGAGAATGGTGAATATTCCAGTGTAACTGGAACACAGAGGACAAAGAGGCGTGTGTGGGAAATGGTACCAAAAGATTGAAGGCATACTAGAGAGTCTCCTCTGCCCTACTTGGGGGTTTAGATTTTATTCTTGAGGACACTAAACCACTAGAAAGTTCAGTGATGGAGAGAGACAGCTTGCTAATGTGCAACCTTGGCCATGAACCTTTTTATAGTGAGTGAGAATGGCTCAGTGCTGTCTATCCCTCCTGGAGAGGCAAGCACAGGACAGAGGAGTGGGAACCCATGTCTGTAGAGTCTATCATGGATGGAATCTATGTTAGGAGCTTTATAACCTCATTGCAACCACCCCCTTTTACAGATGGGAAGTGAGGCTCAAAGAGATTAGGAGTCTCTCTGAAGAGCACATTGCTAGCAAGGGGGCAGAGTCAGCACCCTGCCCTGGGTCTACCTAACATCCTGGTCCAAACCCTTCCCAAAGGCCCATTCGGCTTCTCAAGAATTCCAAGAAAGCAGATCAGGGCTACCTGTTTTCCATGGGATGAGACCTTGTCTAGCAGGTCCTCCTGAACTTCCAGGTAGAAGTGACCATTCCTTTCATTTTGCCTTAACTGGTCCTGACTATTTTTGTTGAAATTCCCAATATCTGAGACTGTGGATGCCTTCAGGGCTTATCTCCTCTCTGTGTTTCCAGTGTCCAGCACCGGGCCTGGCAGAGTCGGCGATCAGTCCTGGTTTGCAGGATGAGTGAGCAAATTTAAGACCAGACTAATTCATTAACTAAAGACCCCCCACCCAATTCATCTTGGAGTCCATGGCCCTCCAAACTGGAAGGCAAAGCCATAAGCAACCCTTGCAGTTTATAGGAGGCGGCATGCTGAGGCTGAGGGCTGGGCGGGTGATGCACAGGTCTAGCATCAGAACCAAATTTACAGCAAATAGTGCCCATAAACAGCACAAGCTACTCAGTTAAGATAATTTATGTTCACACCAGGGCCATCCTGGCCCCCAAAGCCCAAAGCTCTTTACAATTCCAAAATGATTAAAAGCATCACACAAATCCATATTTTCCATTTTTATTAAAAGCACTAAAGCGGGCTGTGCTTTCTGCATGTCAATGGGGAGCCACTTCCAGGCCCAGGGAGAAAAGCCTCTCCTCGGATGGCAAAGGCAGACTCCTCCACATCCCTCTCTGGGCGTCTCTCTGACGTTAAACCCCACTGTCCTTCTCTCCACCAAAGAGGCGGCCCCAGTTTCCCCACACCATGGCCCGTCCCACCCAAGCCCACCTTCACTCAGGCTCTTTTTAGTCAGAGGCACATTCCTGCTTCAGACCTTTACAGACTTCCAGTGAGTGTCCGAACCCCTCAGCCTGACACCTAAGGTCCTTCACAGAATGGTGCCAACTGCCTGTCCAGTCACAAGTCCTGTCTTTCTGACATGGGGTGTCATGTTCTCAAAATGGCCAGGGCTTTTTTTTTTTTTCACTCTTAGAAGCCTTTGCTCATAGTGTTCCCTGGGTCTAGCATGACTTTCCTTCCTTTTCCACTTGGAAAATATCTATTCTTATCATTTTAGATCTAACTTAGTTTTCAGTTTTCCTTGAAGTATTGCTGGGCTTTCTCAGGCTGTTAACCATTCTTCTCCTCCACGTGTAAGTCCATTCAAGTGCACGCCGTACTAGATTGTGGATGTTTATGTGTCTGTCTCTCCCACATGAGCTTCAAATGCAGACCTTGGCCCAGCGGAGGTCCTTGGTGAACAGTCAATAAAAGAATGAATCAATGAGCTCTAACTCCCAACACCGTGTCCTGTCAGAGACACTGAGATGTGGGAAACTTCCTGCCCTAGGCTGATGACCACAGTTACTATTTCACTGAGAAAGCAATCTGAGGAACGTACGGGCCGCACAACATCCCTGCACGCGCCTGCAGAGGCTCACCTACTCTTCCTTTCCTCTGGTTGCCCTGGACGAACTCTCGGGCCGCACTCTGAGGTCCTCCTCTACTCGCTCCCTCCCCCTATGAGATCCCTTCCCCTTTCCCCTGTCTCTTCTGCATCACCGACTTTCTAGTTTACCGGATCATTCCCACCAGTATAAAAACACGTTAATTCGCACGTTTGAAACAAAACTCTTGGGTCCACTTCCCCTTTGCGTCGCTACTTCGTTTTCCTCCTTTCCTTGAAACAGCTGTCTATGCCACTGTCTCTGATTCTCCTCACCTCTTCCCTCTTGAACTCATTGCAGTAAGGCTTAGCCTCTACCACACCACCCAAACCATCCTTGTCAAAGTCTCTGTGACTCCTGTATTAAATCCAGGAGCTGGCTGTCAGTCTTTACCACACCTGACAGATCAGCAGCATCCGGTCCCTCCTTCCTGAACCAGTTTGTAAAACCTTGACTTCGAGGACACCACATTCTCCTAGTTCCCCTCCTGTTTCAGCCTCTCCTTCTATAACTCCTTTGCTGTTCCTCTTCTGCCAGGCTTTTTAACCTTGGAATGAGCCAGGTCTCAATCTTTGGAACTTTTCTTTTCAAGCTACCCTAACTCCTTAAATGATCTCCCTCAATTTAACAGATTCCAAAATCCATGTGTCTAACATTTACTTTTCCTTTAAGCTCCAGACTCACATCCAAATGTACCTTCAGTATCTCCATGTGTGAATGTTTAACATCTCAAATTTAACATTTAACACCAAAATCCTAATTCCCTTCTCCAAATCTATTCTCTCCACAGTCTTTCCTTCTTGCTTAAGGAAACTCCATAACTCTATCGTCCCCAAAGCTAAGGTAAAAAAGAAGCTTGGAGATATCTTTGCCAATATTTTTTCTTCCATGCCCCATATTCAACCTTTCATTTAATCATGTTAGCTTTGTCTTCAGGATATCCAGATTCTGACCACTTCTCATCACCTCTGTCTGGTCCCCACCACCACCATTCCTTACCTGGATTATTATAATAGCCTCCTATCTAGTGTTCGTGCTTCAACTCTTCCCACACACTGACCCTTTAAGACTATTCTCAAAACATCATTTGGAGTAATTGCGGTAAAACAATGTACGTCAACTCAAAAGCTTTAGATGGCTGCCATCCTTCGACAATAAAAGTCAAAGCCCTCACAGTCCCTGCATGATCTGATGCTCCATAACCTCACTGACTTTGTCTCCTACTGTTCTGCCTCTCAGTGCTTCCATGTCAGCCACTGGCTTTTCTGCTGCTCTTGGAGTGTCCATTCTAATGGCCGCTGAATTAACTGGTACCCTTTGCTGAAAACTCTTTCCCCAGAAATCTATATATTTCTTCCTCACTTCCTCCACAGTGATCTTTTCCTGACTCTTCTATTTAAAATTCCAATCCACTCCTTTTCCTGCACCTCCTGTCCACATGCTTTACTTTTCTTGTTTAATTTTTCTCCATAGCATTTTAGGGGGACCATTGTCTGGTTTATAACTCTTTATTCTGTGTAATTATTGCTAGTTTTTTGCTTTCACCTTTAGAGGTGCCCTGGTTTGGACAGTAAATGAAATCATCACCTCATATACTAAATATTTTACTTGTTTGTTTTGGTTATGTATGCTTCTCCCTTTTAGAACATAAGCTCTATGAAGGTAGGGAGTTTTGTATGTTTTGTTCCATACTGGCTCTCTAGTACCTAAGCATTGCCTCAATAAATGATAGGTGCTCAATAAATATTTGTGGAATGAATGAATTGACATTTTATAAATAATAACAGAGTCAGTTCACCATTGTTTGTAAAAGACTAGGTGTTGGCCTCAGTGTCAGGAGGAAGCTCATAACACAGACCAGGGAACTTATTTTATTTACAGACCCTGTTAACCCTCCAACTTTCAACAAAGGAACCACAGTGAATCAAGGATCCAAAAGAGGAAGGTCGATTTGTAAAGTCTGTGCCATCAGGAATCACAGACACGTGATCCATCAACCTCCGCCTCACAGCAAGGAGGTGGTGCTTGGGACAGGCCCCAGCACAGAGGAAGACATTCTTTACATGTGAACATTTTTCACACCATTCCCGAAGCCCTGCCCTTGCCAAGGCATAATGACTGTGTTAGTGTCACAGGGACAAAAACACACATTAGCCAGACGGCAGGTTTCGGACGCACACCTGTGACATTACCTCTAATCATATACAGCCTATTTCATATCCGCGTTTTTGTGGGCTTCACAACTTATAATTATTGCCAGCAGGAAAAAAAAAAGGTAAGGAAATGTTGGAAGGGAGGGGTATAGATAGAAGGGAAAATTCTTCCTGATAGTAATAAATTGTGTGAGAGAGATAGGCCAGAGCTTATTAGAAACTATTAGAAACTTTATTTGGATTAAAGCTAAGAAAAATGAATTGTATGTAAGCTGTGAGACTGTCCAAGCTGGGAGATCGTCTAAGGCTTTCAGATTGTCTCATATTGCATGTCTATGATTCCGGAAAGAAGTCAGTAGGAAGTTATGAAATGTGTCAAATTTAGGGTCCAGACTGGATATTTCATAAACCCATATAGGACTTAGAAGGGCCTCTGAGGTTAATGAGCTGAACTTCATTTTATAAAAGAGAGGAAGAACCTGCAGGGCAAGAACTCAAATTCAGGCATCCCGACTCCGAACACAGCCAATTCCTCTATGGAAGGCAACAGAGCTCTTTCTCATGTCATTTGCCCCAGGTCCTGGAGTGGGGGGAATTTCCTTCAAGCTTGGCACTAGTGCCAGGAGGATGGCAGAGTTCCCAGAATATCATGAGGCTGAGATGGGAAACCCTTGGGAATCCAGTAACCCTGACACTACAAAGCTCAGTTTTAACACTGGAGCACGGATCTACTGGGAGAATGGAGCCTCTCAGGCAGGCTTCCCTCCAGCTCTCTCTCTCTCCAGGCTCTGCAACCTCCTTTTCCCATCTCACTAAGGTTTACTACCCTCAAATTGCCTGTCTCCACACGCAGAACCCAGATGGCAGAGCTACAGGGGTTCAGCCTCCAGGCTTCAGGGTCTCACCAATCTGTCATTTTCTACAACTCCCTTTACTACTTTTAAAACCTTTATTTCTTTAAGTCTTGGTTTTCACATGTGCAAAATCTCCTACCTCTGCAGGATTGTGCTGAGTGTTAAACAATGTATTAAAGGAACTACTATAGTCAGATAATTCATTGGCATAAGAATCTCTGTGTATGTTCTTGAGTTTGCCCCTCCTCTCTTGCCTCAAGTAATAGTTAGGCTACTAGTCTTTGCTTTGCTGGGGAATTTTGAAGGAGGGGAAAGCAGGTGCCTGTAGTCACTGGTATTTTGTGTTTTTGTGAAAGCCAGGGTCCACTGTGGACTATGGACATTCTTGAGGGGAAAAGGAGGAGACGGGAGGATGGCTTCAGGGCTAAGGTGAGGGATGAAGGGAGGAGGATGAAGACCTGTGTATGTGTTACCTGTACTCACTGTAGAGCAACATCCAAGGTGTGCTCAGATTGGTGGGTGTAGACTCACTGTCTGGTGGCCTCATGAAACATTGCTGTGCATGGAAGCAACAGTACAGAGATATGAGGGCAAGAGAAATGGTTGTGTCAGTGCCAACTGGTCTGGACCAATGGCCAATAATCGGAGAGGCCACCCCAATGTCTCAGATACCTTGGTGTTCCATGAGATCCTGGGATCTTAGCAAAACATGGGGTGCGAAGCCTCAATAACAGCAATTCAATTTGCCACCAGTTCAGCAGGATGTGGGCTACAAGTTCAATTGAAATGTTTTTAGTACAAAAAGACATATATTTCATGTACTCCTAAGTCTGTAGACTAAGATTCATACCTATTATAGTGTCATGGCACCTGCCATGGAATATTGTTCCATAAATGGCAGATATTATCATTATCTTTACATCACTCACTAAATGTACTTGAATAAATACAAATCCTAGGGCTAGGGGTCAGGTCAAGTCTGGTCAAAAACACAAGCAAGTGTCAGAGGAAACTGAACTCAAGGCACTGGAACAACAAAATCCAAAGCACGAGAGCCCAGCCCAATACTCTCTTCAAAAACCTATTTTGGACCAGGCACTGAGCTGGATGCTGGAGTTGCAATGATGAATCAGACATGGGCCTGGGGATCAAAGAGCCCTCAGTCTGGTGGGGGACATAGACACATAAAGAGAACATTTCAGTTTAGTGCACTTACAGCTGTCTTAGGGACCTTGGGTCATAGGCCAGCTTCCTGTTTTGGTTCTCTTGCCTTTCTTCTCTTTCTGCTGGGGGAGTCAATCCTAAATAAGATTAGATCTCAGGTTCATTGCAGTGATTAAGGAAAGTGACCCACTGGCCAGGCAGGGCATTTGGCGACTGAAAGAAGGTATTTCCTAGATAGGCACTGCACAGGTGCTTCCTTCCTCTTCCAGCTTTTAGCCAGTCAGACTCCCAGTCCTCAGCCTTTCTCATTTCATATGCTGTCTCCAGAAATAACCCTAGGAATTAACAGCTTGTACTCTAATAAGGAGAAGAGGAAAAATAAAATGTACACTGTACTAGTTTCCTAGCACCGCCATAACAAACTACCACAGGCTAGGTGACTTAAAACAATAGAAATTTATGCTCTCACCATTCTGGAGGCTAGAAATTAGAAATCAAGGGTCTGACAGGGCCGTGCTCCCCACAGAGGTTCTAGGGAAGAATCCTTCCTTGCCCCTTCTAGCTTCTGCTGCTTTCCAGCATTCCTTGAAGTCCAGAATTACTTCAAACTCTGCCTCCTTTTTGACATAGCATTTTCCCTATGTGTCTCTATGTCCCTGCGTCTTCACATGGCCTTCTTTTAAGGACACCAGTATGATATCATCTTAATTTAATTACATCTGCAAGGACCCTATTTCCCAATAAGGACCCATTCCAGGTACTGGGGGCTAGGACGTCAACATACCTTTTGGGGGGATACAATTCAACTCACAACACATACCTTCAAAATATGCACATTCACAGACAGAAGGGAGAAACCTTCTAGAGTTCATTTGCCATCTATAGACTCATTTGTCTCTGGGACATGACTAAACCTCCATGTGGGTACCCTGTGTGGAAGGAATCTGACTTTGAATGAACACAGGCCTGACCCACAGCTGGGGCTGCACCCAGCAATTCTTCTCTTAGGAAATTAGCCTAGTGTAATGGTTAAGATTTAGCTACAAAGAAATTTATCAGAGCATTATAATAATGGCAACATAAACAGTTACCATAACCTGAACATTTACTTTATGTCAGACATTGTACCAGGTGCCTTGCACATATTCTTATTTAATCTTCAAAACAGCCTTTCTTTCTTGTAAGATGAAAAAACTTAGACTTAGGGAGGTTAATTAATTTCCTCAAGAGTACACAGCTAATAACCTGAAGAGTTTGGGTTGGAATCCACAGCCCCAGCTCTTAGCTATACCTTCTGCACAAAGTCATCAGATCATCTTCAGGGGTCCAGAATAGAAAAGCCAAGGCCAGAATCCGTTAAAAATATAAAAAGGGGAGGGTGGATGGGGAGGGAGGGAGAAGGGGATTGAGGGGTATTATGATTAGTACACATGGTGTGTGTGGGGTCATGGAGAAGACAGTGTAACACAGAGAAGACAAGTAGTGACTCTATGGCATCTTACTACAGTGATGGACAGTGACTGCAATGGGGTGTGTGTGGGGGGAGTTGATAATATGGGTAAATGTAGTAACCGCAATGTTTTTCATGTGAAACCTTCATAAGTGTGTATATCAATGATACCTTAAAAAAATGTTAAAATGCATCCAAAAAATAAAATACAGTAAGTCATTACATGTGGTGTTATAGGTTAATACATAGTGATATAGTATATAGTAAAAGAAAAAGTAGATTCCAAGCCATTACTTACTGTGTGATTATGTGAGTACTTTTAGTGATTAGAGTGGATAAGTAAATATGTATAAAAACATTAATCCTCATTATCTCTGGCTGGTGGGATTATGGGCGATTTTTACTTTTGATTTTCTATATCATTTTTCTGCTATTAACAAGGAATTAATTTAATAATAGAAAAAAAGGACACTGCTGGTGGGAATGTAAACTAGTTCAACCATTGTGAAAGCAGTATGGAGGTTCCTCAAAAAACTCAAAATAGAAATACCATTTGACCCAGGAATTCCATGCCCAGTTTCAAAAAGACATATGCACCCCTATGTTTATCACAACACTATTTACAATAGCCAAGAAATGGAAGCAACCTAAGTGTCCATCAGTAGATGAATGGATAAAGAAGAGGGGGTACATATACACAATGGAATATTATTCAGCCATAAGAAGAAAACAAATCCTACCATTTGCAACAACATGGATGGAGCTGGAGGGTATTATGCTCAGTGAAATAAGCCAGGTGGAGAAAGACAAGTGCCAAATGATTTCACTCATCTGTGGAATATAAGAACAAAGCAAAAACTGATGGAACAAAACAGCAGCAGACTCACAGAACCCAAGAATGGACTAACAGTTGCCAAAGGGAAAGGGAGTGGGGAGGATGGGTGGGAAGGGAGGGAGAAGGGGAATAAGGGGCATTACGATTAGCACCCATAATGTGGGGGGGGGGGGCACGGGGAAGGCAGTATAGCACAGAGAAGACAAGTAGTGACTCTCTAGCATTTTACTACACTGATGGACAGTGACTGTAGTGGGGTATGTGGTGGGGACTTGATAATGGGGGGAGTCTAGTAACCACAGTGTTGCTCATGTAATTGTATATTAATGATACCAAAATAAAAAAGGGATGTTTTCTTTGCAAACCCAAGAGATTTCCAATAGACAGAATTACTAAAAGGATATTTCTAAGTCTGCATCTCCAGCTGGAGCGTGTGCTTCAGCACATTAGCTTTACCTCTCCAGACAAAATCTGTTCACTGATATGGCAAATGGAAAACTGCAGCTTTTCACTAATAAAAAGGGTTCATTTCTTTGGACTTAGTAGAGGCACCTGGGCAGTAAAGGCTGCTGAACACCTGAGTTTCAGAGGAATTTCAGGGCACATTGCTTCTGCCTGAAGCTAGAAGAATATCGTAATAGCCCACCATTTCTCTTTCTTCTTCTTTCTCCTGAAGATGAAGCAGGTAAAGCTTCTGAGTGAATTCCATCATGATTTCATTAAATATTCATAAAGGCCAATTAGAAGAGAAGAGGCCACGAGGCAGCCCCTTCTATCATCATGTCAGAGGCGGCTGGTGGGCCATCAGGCATGCACCAGCCAGTGGTCAATACGGCCATGACCTTCCCTTCCTCTCCTCTGGGGTCACTTCTCACCAACCCAGCAAGGGACTTAGGACCAGCAGGGAAGGAGCGGCAGGGCCAGGCGAGGGGAAACAGCTAGTAATTCTGACAGCAAGGTGCTTAATGTGTAGAATGTAAAATGCAAATGCTGGGCAACATCCTCAGTCACCAGCGGAATGGAAATCTTTCCCTAATGAGCAATGACGATGGGAGAGAGCTGATTGCAGTGAAGAAAAACTGCTTAAAATTCATAATCAATCAAGCAAGTTGATTTTAACCTTTTGTAACTAAGCCATCCAGTTCCAGCTTCCTTTACTGGCCAACTGGAGTTCATCTCTCCCCACCTTTTTTTCCCAACCCAGATGGGACAGAAGAGGCCAAGGGAGGCCAAAGACAGATCTGAGCATATCAGGAAGACGGAGTGTGAGGACTCAAGAGAGCTTGTATATCGTGGCCCTCTAATTTTAAAATTGGGGGGATGAGGGCCAGGGAAGGCAAGGGACCTGGCAATATCGCAAGGTCAGCGGCAGTACAGCCAGCATTCCTGTCTGCGAGCAGCTGAAGAATACCAGGGAGCACACACTGGAAGCCAAGAGTGCTAGGTTTGGGACCCAGCTTTGCTATGGTGAGCTGGGTGATATTGGAACAGAGGACTTACACTATTTTTACACTGCAGATTCCATATTCAGAAATGGCAATAATCATGTCTGCCTCCCTACTTCACAGGGTTCTATGAGACTCAGATTATTGAAAGGATATAAACATTTTTTGAAAATGGTAACACACCCTGTTATTATTACTCTGCTCCTTTCCACCTTCCAGGGCCCTCGCTGTCCCCCTCCAGACCATATTCCTCTCTGATGTTGGCAAGACCTTTGTCAACTTGAATCTGACCTTGCTATTTCTTTTCCAGCCCTTCCCACATTGTCCTTTAAAGTCTTAGCACTGAGCATGGCATTCGACAACCTTCACAATTTGGGGTACTTGCTTTCTCTTCTCTGAGCTTCAGTTGCCTGATTCATAAAATGAAAAAACTTTGTTTCCCTCAGAAGTTTATTGTGAGAATTAGAATTCACAACTGCAAAGTGACCAGCATGGTCCCTGGCACATAACTGCTCAGTATAGCTTAATTATTATCTTGATAAGTGTCACAACATCCCTGGAAGATAGGAAGAGATGGGGTCATTTTTATCCTGATTTTACAAATGTGATATGAGAACCCTAGAGATGTGAAGACACTGGATTATGGCCACACAGCTAGAATTTGGAACTGAGATTTCACTCTTGGGCTTTTGGCTCCTGGGGGAGGGAGGGAAAGATGAAGCAGGTAAGGAGCTACCCTAGATTGCCAGCATGGAATGATTATTTTCTAGGATTCCTCTGCCAAATCCAAAAGGTATAGAATGCAGTTTTATTTACTAACATGACCATAAAGCTTTATGTTGGAGGGCTTAGCCAACTTCTCTCACCTCATTTCAAACTAGTAGAAAATGAAATGAAGCAAAGTGTGCTTCAGTTATGCTAAACAGTTGCTTGAATAAAAAGGGGAGATGAAATTCCCCCAAAATAATTTAATAGTGTTTGTTTTTATTGCTCAACTTCTTCTCCAGGCCCCATTTCAAGGCAGTGAAGAGAAAGTGAGTGGAAATGCTTTGTGCATGAACTGTTGCAAATGAATGTATCATTCAAAGATGGTTCCTTAAGACACTGTACTCCGCACAGGGTGGCTGGGTGAGCCCCAGGCAGGGGTCAGAAAGCCTGGATCTGGTCTCCCTTGACTTAACCTCATCTTTCCTGGTCTCTTTGCCCATCAGCATCTGCCCCAAGTCCCGAATTCACTTCGATATGAAGCAAAAGGGTGACCATTACAAAATCCTACCATATTCATTTCATTCATTTAACAAATATTTATTGAGCATCTACTATGTGCCAAGCTTTTTGCTAGGCAGAGTACAAAGATAAGCAACCAAATGCAGGTTCTTTCATCACAGTCTGCAGATATTTTTAAATAATCACGTTCACATATGTGATTTCACTCTTTAATAGTGTCATGAAAGAAAAATATTGGGAGCTATGAAATATTTACAGGAGGATATGTTGTACCTGGGGTGGGGGTGAGAAGAGACATTTGGAATTCAGAAGTGCAGAGATGGGGACCAAAAACACAACCCTGGGAGATTATGTCTAGCCCCCACAGAGCCTTCTAGACTAGGGTGTATAACTGGTAAGCAAGTTAGTCTAAGCATGAGGAAAGCAACTGAAGAGTTTAAAAGGGGGGTGGCATGCTTAGATTTGTACTGCAAAATAAATCACTAAATTCCAGCAGGCTTTGTTATTTAAAAAATCACATACTAATTGTGAAATTCATGTGGAAATGCAAAGGACCTAGAATAGCCAAAATAACTTTGAGAAGTAAGTTGAAGTAATAATACTACCTGATTTCAAGACTTATTATAAACCTAGGGTAATCAAGACAGTGTGGTTTTGGCATAATTAGATCCATAAAACAAAACAGACCTACACATATACAGGTAACTAATTTTCAATAAAGATGTGAAGGCAATTTAGTGTTGAAAGAATAGCCTTTTCAACAAATGGAGCTAGGAAAATTGGTTGCCCATGTAAAAAAGAATAATTTTGATCCATACATATAATTAACTCAAAATAGGTCATAGATTTAAATGTAAAACCTGAAACTCTAAAACTTCTAGAAGAACACAGGAGAAAACCTTTGTTATCTTTCACTGGAGGGACATTTCTTAGATATAATACCAAAAGCATGATCCATAAAAGAGTAAATTGATAAATTGGACCTCATCAAAATTTAAAAACTTCTGTGTCTTGGAAGAATTGTTAAAAGAATTAAAAGACAAGCCATGGACTGGGAGAAAATATTTTTAAAAAATATCTGATAAAGGGCTTGAATACAGAATATGTATATAAAGAAAATATTTTTAAAAATCTGATAAAGGGCTTGAGTATAGAATATGTATATAAAGAACTTTCAAAACTCAATAATAAGAAAAGAAGCAACCTAATAAAAAACGTGGGCAAAATATCCAAACAGTTCACCAAAGGAATGAAACAGATGGCAAATAAGCCCATGAAAAAATGCTCAACATCATTAGCCATTAGGGAAATGCAAATTAAAACCATAATGAGACACCACCACACACCTATTAGGATGACTAAAATTAAAAGACTTCCCATGCCAAGTATTGGGGAGGAATGGAGGACTCGGGACTCTCATATGGCTGGTGGGAATGTAAAATGATGAGCAGTTTGGCAGTGTCTTAAAAAAATCTTCTCCAAGAGACATGAAAGCATATAGACTTGCAAAAAATTGTACATAAATGTCCAATGTAGTTTTATCTGTAATAGCCAAAACTTGAGAATTATTCAAATGTGCACCAACAAAGGTGAGTGGGTTAACAAATTGTGGTATAGCCATACAACAGAATAATACTTAGCAAACAAAGGAATGAACCTCTGATACACACAACAATGTGGTTGAATCTCAAAAAGACTGATAAAAAAGCACACCCTGTATGTTCCCATTTTTATAAAATTCTAGAAAAATGCTGTATGATTCTGTTTATATAAACTCTAGAAAATGCTAAGTAATCTGTAGTGACAGAAAGACCCTTGGCTATCTGAGGATGAGTGGGGCTGGGGGAGGAGTGAAAGGAAGAGATTGTAAGAGGGACACCAGGGAACTTTTGGGGGTGGCAGACTGTTCATGATCTGGACTGTGATGGTGGTTTCCTGGGTGTATACATTATGCCGAAAGTATCGAATTGTACATTTTACTTATATGCAGTTTACTGTATGCTAATTATACTTCAGCTAAAATTGTTAAAGATAAAAAGCAAACAAAAATGCTAGTTGTAATGAGGAAAATGGAATAGAGAAATATGAGAGTATGTGTGGTGGTGGTGGGAAGGCACCTTAAGTGGATTTATAGTGAACAATTAGGAGGCTATTATAAAAATCCAGGAGTGAAATGGTGATAATTTAGAAGAGAGTGAAAGTGGTGGGGGTTGGGAGAAGTAGAAGGCTTTAAAGGATTCGGGAGTTGAACTAGAAAGGACTGGTAATGGACTGGCTTGAGAGGAGTGGAGGGAGGGAGAGAGAGGGCTACAGGACAGCATCTAGCTTTTCAGATGGAATCTGTGTGCCAGTCCTGAGGCGTATTCAGTATTCGGGGAACACTGAAGGAAGCCCTCATCTTCCCTCCCACCTCTCCTGACTGCTCCTCTCTCCATTGCGGCTTCCCTGGGTCAGACCTTAGCATCTCTTGCTCGCATTGGAGCAATGGCTTCTTTTCTAATCTCCCCATATCCAGACTGGCCTTCACCAACTGATCCTTCACATCAGAGACCAGAGTAATCTTCCTAAAAGGCATACTGTTTCACTCGCCTGATGACTACCTTTGCGCGACTCCCCATTGCCCTCCGAAGGAAGTCCAAGATCCTTAGCCAGGCACTTGTGAGGCCTTCCTTACTTGGCCTGTCGTCTTCTGCAGACATCTTGTCCTCTTGTCAACACCTGGAGGAGTGGGCTGCAGATACACTGATCTGTTTGTAGCTTCTTGAATGTTTCCCTCCTCCTTGCCTGTGCATTAAGTTGGCCCCTCTGCTTTGAGCTCACTCCCTGGCTTGGTTTGGTGACTCCTAGATGTTCTTTCAGTATTTTGTATTTCTGTTTATGCTCTGAAAAAAGCATGTATTTCCCTGGATGGTATTTATCTGCAGCTCTGATTTGGTCCCTGTTCTGAGGCTCTTTCTGTTGTACCTCTATGGGGGTCTCCTTTCACTTCTCTCTAAGTCTGGGGATCTGTTTGCTCCTTCAGGCACATAGTGGGCACCTCAGCTTTGGGCCTCAGGCTTTGCTTCCCAGGAGGAGCATTGCTGGTGCTAACCGGCTGTTTTCTTGCTGACTCAACTTGACTCCCCAGTCCCCAGGCTCTGCTCATCCATTGGAAGCTCCCCACTGCATCTTGCCGATGAGCGGGCTCAGTTTGATGGGAGAGTCTCATAGGCTTTGGACATGAGGTTGTAGCTCCACTGGTGTCCCCAGGACTGGGCCTTTGCTCAGCACTTGTGTCACCTCCAGATGCAGGTCCTGGATATCCCCTGCCTCTCCCGCCTCATCTAGTGTCACAGTTCTTTCCTTCCTTCCTTCCTCACGTTGTCTTGAGGACCTAGGAAGTCAGAGCTGCACCAGGCAATGGGGAGATGAAGACAGAGGAAATACTGTCACTGGCCTCAGGGAGCTGTAGTTATGACACTAAACAAGCTGTTTGCATCCCTGATACTCAGTTTCCCCATCAGTAAAATAATGTTTACAGTGTCTTTTCCTCTCTAATCTCATACTTCTGAGATTAGATTGTAGGTGAATGACAAGAAGGTAAGTAAACCACAGACAAGGAGGAGTCAAACCCCTGAATGACTCTATGCAGCATTGATAAAATTGTCTCAATTATTGGAGAGCTAATTAATTTACCTTTCTCCCAGGGAAGATGGTGATGCTGAAACACGCAGTTACCAGCTGCTGTCATCGTTCAAAGTGTGGGGTTTTCTTTAAAGCATCATGACTAGCCTGAATCATGACATGAGTAGCATGTCAAATCTTGCCTTGACCGCCTCAGTGAGGAAGTTTCTGAGATGCATAGCCTATATCTTCGGGGTGCAGTTTAGTGTAAAGGTTAAGAATACAGCTTTGGTGTTGTCTGCTTGTATTCAAATACTAGCTCAACCAATTCTTGCCTATGTAAACTTAGAAAAATTACTCACTGTTCTATGACTTGGTTTGCTCATCTGTAAAATGGGGACACAATAAAACCTACTTCATAAAGTAATTGTGAGGATTAAGTAAATTAATAAATGCACAGCTCTTAGAACAGTGGCTGGCATGGAGTAAGGGCTCAGTGAATATTAGTGATTATTATTATCCAGAAAGACCTCAGACCATTTTTCATTTTTCAAAGAAGAAATGTGGAATTACCAAGATAGGAAAACTGCAGTGCAAGAATGATCACCAAACAACATTCATGTATTGCTGCTGACATTGGCTCATGCTTCTCACCACTGTCATAGGTGAGGAGCTGTGTCCAGCCTGTAGTTGCCAAGTATCAGAGTCTCTCCAATAATAAATACAATCACATTCCCTGGAGGATTTTCTATTTCAAAATTATAATTATAATCCAATGGCTTAATTGAATAAGACTCTTCATCCTACCCCAAGGGCTGCTGCAGAAGAGAACAGGCAATCATGAGCCTTGGTAACTAACAAGGGATCCTTAGGAGGTGGCATCATAAATCGTGGGCTACTCATTTGCTGTAAAGCCCTGTCTTTTTCAAGGGTCCTCAGCTGGCAGCATCTTTCATCCCACCAGCCACTGTATCAAAGACACTCACAGAAAAAGGAAAGCAAAAATCACACTGTATCCAAGAAGTCCATTGCTATGCTTGCAGGCTTTCTATTTTTATATTTACCACTTATCGTAAAAATTTAGGGACATAAATACTGCAACAATGTTTGGTAACAAATTTACTGTAATGTTTTTAAAACATAGCCAACCAAAGTATGTAAAAATCATTGAAAATAAATATTAATTTGACCACAACTGAAAAACACAAATATAAAAACCACAAAAAATGAAGGAGATGTGGAATCAGTGTGTCTCATATAAGTAGTTTCTGGAACTGAGGGAAATAATAACAGCTATCATTTATGCAGAACTCCTGTTCTTAGCATTTGACATGGGTTTTATCCTCTCAATAACCCTCTAAAGTAAAGAATAGTATTATTTCCTTTTTACAGATGGAAAAACTAAGGCATAGAATGATTAAGTTACATAGGGACTGCAGTGCCTGTGTGCACCCTACAGGCCTCCTGAGCCATTCTGTGTCCCATCACGATGAACATCGATGAGATGTTCTTGTTGAGATCTGTCTTTCTAAATAGTACCTAAAACCTAGACATGGCAATATAATAACAGCAACTATAGGTTGCTAGTAAAGCTCTCCAGTTTTCACTCTATGTTAATACCTAATAGCATTTATTCATTTATTCCAGAATAGTTTTTGACCACTTACTGTGCGCCTGTTACGGGTGTCAGAGATAAAATAGTGAATACAACTGACAAAAACCCTGTTCTTATGGCACACACTTCTAAATGGGGCAAACGGACCCTAAGTAAAACAAGGAAAATATATTGTATGTTAAGGTAGTGATGTGTGTCACGGGAAACATCAAACAGGGAAGGAAGCAAGTGGGCATTCAGAGAGGAGTTTGAAATTCTGGATAGGTTAGCCAGGTAAGGCCTCATTGAGAAGGTGGTATTAGGTTAAAACATAAGGGAGGGGAGGGACCCATGAGAACACTGGGTGTTAATATTAAGTAATAAACTTTATCGTCCTATTCACCCATAAAAACAAATAAAACATATTATTTTACGTAGAATAGCCGACTTTTGGAGCCTGGAGAGAGGCAGATCATGTATTGATCATGTGCTAGGCATCGTGCTAGGCACTGTGAAGGATGCAGAGATAAAAGACTGAGTCACTGCCCTCATCAAGCTCGGGCTGCCAAGGAGAAGAGCGTGTGAGCGGTGGCTCTATCAGAAAAAAGGGGGCAATAACATTTTAAAGACAGGAACAAGAGAACAAGAAGTTCCACAGAGGGGATGACTAAGTCAAGTTGGAAAGGGACTGGGGATGAGGGAGGCAGGGCCGGGAGCTGAGACAGGCCCACAGGCTGGAGGTGCAGAGGCACAGAGGTGGGGAACAGAGGGAGGCCGGCAACGATGTTGCCAGCAGATTGCGGGGGGCTGTGGCTGGTGTGTCGGGGAGGTGGTGTCCCAGCAGATGTGTGGGGAAGGTAAGGGGAGGAAAAGTGTATCCAACTTGGTTATTTCTTGTCATGAAAACAAAGAACCAGATGATTTGGATTAATTGGCTTATGTGAATAGGCGGCTTAATATAAAATCATTTAAAATCCACTGAGGAATAATGTGAGTTATAAATAAATACATTCTGCTGCAGATGACTGAAGAAGACAAGTGTCTTTCTGTGGCCACAAACACCGCTCCGCTGTCCCTGCATGTCTGAGCTGAATCTGTATCACCTGGGAACGACAGGCATGTCTCCAGAGCTGTGGGACATGATCTTGAGATCAGATGGCCTGAACTGGGGTGCCGCTTCACCTCTGTGCACCTTGCTTCCCTAGCTGGACAATGTGGGTGATCCCTACATTGCCTGCTCTTCAAGGCCACCGGGGAGTCCACGCCGCCCTGGATGCGGACAGTGCTGTGTAAGCGTGGACGCACCAGGCTTACTCGTCAGTCCTCACAGTTGGCACCCACGTGCAACTCTGTCCTTCCTTATCAGGTTTAAGTACAAAAACCTTAAGCTTAAAAAAACTTAAAGGAAAAGAGAGCTAGACATTGAAGGGAATCTTTCTAGCTCCTGTATTTAGCTGTGTGGCTTTGGGAAAAGTCTTAGAACCTCTGTTTTCTCATTTATAAAATGGAGTTTAATAATACTGCACAATGTTGTGATAAGGTATAATGAGTATCTTGAGAAGGCAAGGTTAGAGAAAGTTGATTTTTAAATATTTTCCATGAAATTCCAAAGCCCCTTCGTCCTTCTTTCCTCCGAAGTTTGTGCAGTCCCCTCTTCTAAGCGCCACTCCTCTTACGGCTGTTCTTGATGGAAGGCAGTAACTTGGTCCTGACCTTGTAAGAGAACAGCTCTCAGCCAAATTGTGGTTCACTTCTCCAGGCCCCATCTGACATCTTGTGATCATGTCAGATCCCAATCACTTCACAATAGGTCAACTCACTTCCACAAGGTCACCCCAATTCATAGGCTGGCAAGCTCTTAAAATCAGACTAACAAAGTTGCCATTTACGGAGGTTGAGGGGAAAAATATTCAGAATTCCCTTTTTTCTCTTCTTCATGCTATCTGATGCCAAGTTTCTAATTTTATAGGCAAGTTGCGAATCTCCCTGAAAATAAAATAAATTCCCTATAAGGGAGCTTGCAGCTTTATTGCAGTGAAATTTGGAATACACAAGACATTTGTGCCCTTGCCTAGAGGTTCATGGGAGCAAGAGTATTTTAGTATGTTGAGCATTAGCAGTGTGCCAGGCAGTGAGGTCAGGCCTCTATTTATGTTATTTTATTTAATTCTCATCCCACACTATGAATTAAAAATATTTTCTTCATTGTATTATGAAGAAAACTTAGGCTCAGAGAGGTTAAGTAATTTTCCCATCATACAGCTAAAAAAGGGAAGAGCTGTAAAATGAACCCAGGTCTGTTACTACTGAGTCTGTCCTCCCTCAGAGCCTTAGTCTTTCCACATACGTGTAGAGAATTCAGCAAATTTCAAAGCTTTCTTATTAGTTTTGGTATTTTGAAAGAAATCTTTGTAAATCATATCACGTGCTGTTTAAGGCTACTAAATAGAATTGCTATGTTTCCCTGAGGATGCCCCAAACAAGGCACAGAGGGGCGAGTGATAATTGGAGTGTTTGGACTCAGTGGAGAGTGTGGTGATTTTTATGCATATGGCCCGTGACGGTGGCTATAAAGTGGTCAACGTGACACAGAGAACACCGTGGTAATCATGGTTCTGTCTGATTTCATCAAAAGGAATTTATTCTTCCTATTGAAAGGATCAAAAGCAAATTCTCCTCCCATCTCCACCTCCAAAACAGTGGCAGAATTAAAGCCATTGGCTGCAGCATGCTTGGGTGAAAGACCGAGAGTGGCAGGCCCCATCAGTACAGGTGGGACAAACCACTTCTACAGGAATGATTCCCAAGTGGTAGGCATTTTGAAGAGGATACGGGAAAAATGCAAACCTCCTCAGGAACACCACTGCTGACGACTGCAGTTAAAGTGAATCTGCAGTAGGCACATAAGCAGGGTCGAAAAGTTTTCCTCAAATAGGACTCCGATTACTAACTTGCTAGGGACTAAACAGCACAGGGAGGAAAGGGAGATGGCCAAGTACAGCAGTGCAGGAAACGGATGCAGACCGGACAGAGTACGTACCGTTCTTTGGCTACACGTGGCCACAGGTTTCCATAAATTTCTTATTGAGAAAGAACTGAAAGCAGACTCCAGAACCCCCTGAACACCTCCAGGTATGTTTACATTTATGTTCAGATTTCCTCCATGGTATCTGTATGTATTTCTCATTCCATGTGATACAACCATTCTCATTAAGTCCTCTTGCTTTTCCATAAATCCCAGTATTGTGACAAAGGTTTGAACTTGATAGACCCTCTCTGACAGTCCAATCATTAGTTCCTGGAGTGGGCCAAAGGAAGCAAGCAGACCCACCGAGAAAGAACTTCCTTAACTACTCTTAATTTTTGTTGTAACTTATGACACAATAAACAGGGACCTTGTAACGTCTACCCAGAAGCCTTTAGTTTTCTGGATTCTACATAAATGAGGCTGCCAGGAAGGCAACCCTGGCTATATAAAGCAGAGAAGGTAAGGCACTCAGTAAACAGCACAGTTTGCATTTGAGGTGAAATGCAACTGAAACGTAATGGTCCAGAACTAAATGAATTCACTGAATATTGTTATTTATCAGGACTGTCTCTCCAAAATGATCTTACAAAAATAATTAAAAATTATCTTTAGTTGCGGCTCAAAGGAAATAAAGTTATTTTTCAGCAAGGGGCCCTGTGTTTCTCACTGAAGATTTCCGGTGTGGCAAATTCTCTAAGAGACATTTAAAGACGCTCCTTACCTCCTAAAAAGAAGAAAGTCTTTCCATATCACGCAGATGCAGAAAAATACGCAGACCCCCACAAGTTTAAGAAAAACATTCATCAAGACAGGCTGTCAAAACAGTCACCTCACAATCAAATTTAGGAATTTCACGAACAAGTCATGGGGTGACAGAAGCAAGAGGAGAATGACAGTTCTGACAGGCCTTTTTTCCTTCAGTAAACTGCCCCGGTGTTCCCCGGCCACCGGCCTCAGTGTTGAGACATCCCGAGGGAATGGCATTCGGAGAGGAGAGGAGGTGGTCTTAATTGCTGCTTGTCATTACAGTATTTTTACCAATGGACTTGTCCATATGGCAGTTCCTTTTTGTTGTGGTTTTCTTTTTCAATATCCCTTTCGGTCTTCACTACCAAAGCTAACCTATACCACATCAGTAAGACATTCCTAGGCCTTTGTGTTTCCTTCCTTCACTTCCAGGAGGCAGGGCTGCTGATGGGGCAGGAGGCTGACTCATCACAGACATGCTTGGAGCTTTGTTGACTAATAGTAAATGGGATGCTTGGATGTTTCTGGACAGATCTATTCAGGTTTTTTTTGGTTGGTTTTGTGAGACTTGTTAAAAAGGAGCACAACCTGTTTCTGACCTCATCAAACTCATTCATCTTGCTTTTGAACTTATTTCTTAAAATTATGTTCTCTGATTTATTGCTTCATTTGATAACTTTTTTTCCTTTTGTTTTTCTAGCTTTATTTAGACCTTGATACATACTACTGTGTAAGTTTAAGGCATACAATGTGTTGATTTGACACATTTATATACAGGCATACCTCAGAGCTATTGCGGTTCCATTCCAGACCACCACAATAAAGTGAATATCACAGTAAAGGGAGTCAAATGAATTTTTTGGTTTCTTAGTATATATAAACGTTGTATTTACACTATAACATAGTCTATTAAGTATGCAATAGCATTATGTCTAAAAAACAACACACATACCTTAATGAAAAAATACTTTACTGTGAAAAAACGCTAACTTATCATTTCAGCTTTCAGGGAGTAGTACTCTTTTTTGCTGGTAGAGGGATGTTGATGGCTGATGACCAGAGTAGTGGTTGCTGAAGGGTGGGCTGGCTGTGGCAATTTCTTAAAAAAAGACAATGAAGTTTGCCCTACTGATTGACTCTTCTTTTCATGAATGATTTCTCTGTAGCATGTGATGCTGTTCGATAGCATTTTGCCCACAGAACTTGTTTCAAAATTGGAGTCAGTCCTCTCAAACCCTGATTTATCAACTAAGTTTATGGAATATTCTCAAACCTTTGCTGTCATTTCAACAATCTTCACAGCATCTTCACCAGGAGTAGATTCCATCTCAAAAAAAACACTTCCTTTGCTCATCCCTAAGAAGCAACTTCTCATTCATTCAAACTTTATCATGAGATTGTAGTCGTTCAGTCAATATTCGGGCTCTACTTCTAATTCTAGTTCTCTTGCTATTTCTACTCCATCTGCAGTTACTTGCTCCACTGAAGTCTTGAATCCCTCCAAGTCATATATGAAGATGGTTAGAATCAACTTCTTCTGAACGCCTGTGAACGTTGATATTTTGACCTCTTCCCATGAATTACAAATGTTCTTAATTGAGAATGGAGAATCCTTTCCAGAAGGTGTTAATTTACTTTGCTCAGATCCAGCAGAGGATTCATTATCTATGGAAGCTATAGCCTTACAAAATGTATTTTTTAAATAACATGACTTGAAAGTCTAAATTACTCCTTGATCCATGGACTGAAGAATGGATGTTGTATCAGCAAGGCATGAGAAAAACAGTAATCCCATGGTACATCTCCATTAGAGCTCTTGGGAGACCAGGTGCATTGTCAAGGAATCTATTTTTTAAGCATTAGGTCTCAACAGTGGGCTTAAAATACTCAGTAAACCATGTTGTAAACGGACGTGCTGTCATCCAGTATTTGTTGTTCCATTTACAGAGCACAGGCAGAGTAGATTTAGTATAATTCTTACAGGTCCTAGGATTTTCATAATGGTAAATGAGCTTTGGCTTCAACTTAAAGCACCAGCTGCATTAGCCCTAACAAGAGAGTCAGCCTGTCCTTTGAAGCTTTGAAGGCAGGCACTGACTTCTCCTCTCTACCTATGAAAGCCCTAGAAAGCATCATCTTCCAACACAGAATAAGGCTGCTTCATCCACATTGAAAATCTATTATTTAATGTAGCCAACCTCCTTAACTATCTTAGCTGGATCTTCTGTATAACTTGCTGCAGCTTCTATAGTAGCACTTGCTGCTTCCCCTTGCACTTGGATATTATGAAGATGGCTTTTCCCTTAAACCTCATGAACCAACCTCTGCTAGCTTCAAACTTTTCTTCTAAAGCTTTCTCACCTCTCTCTACCTTTACAGAATTGAAGAGAGTTAGGGCTTGCTCTGAATCATGCTTTGGCTTAACAGAATGTTATAGCTGGTTTGATCTTTTATCCAGACTACTAAAACTCTATATCAGCAATAAGGCTATTTTGCTTTCTTATCATTTGAGTTTTCACTGAAGCAGTGCTTTTAATTTTCTTCAAGAACTTTCCCTTTGCATTCACACAGCTGTTTGGCACAAGAGGCCTAGCTTTTGGCCTATCTAAACTTCACACGTCTTCCTCACTAAGATAAATCATTTTTATCTTTTGAGTTAAAGAGGTATGTGACTCTTCCTCTCATTTGAACACTTAGAGGCCTTTGTAGGGTTATTAATTGGCCCAATTTTAATATTGCTGTGTCTTAGAGAGTAAGGAGGTTTATAGAGAGGAAGGGAGATAGGGGGACAGCTGGTCAGTGAGGCAGTCAGAACACACAACATTTATCAATTAAGTTTGCATCTTATTTGGGCACAGTTTGTGGCACCCCCAAATAATTACAATAGAACATCAAAGATCACTGGCCACAGATCATCATAACAGGTATAACAATACTGAAAAAGTGTGAAATATTTCTAGAATTGCCCAGATGTGGCATGGAGATACAAAATGAGCAAATGCTGTTGGAAAAATAGCACCTGATGGACTTGCTCAACACAGAGTTGCCACAAACCTTCAGTCTGTAAAAAAAAATGCAGTATCAAAGCACAATAAAGTGAGTGCAATAAAATGAGGTGGGCCTGTATTGCAAAATGATTACCACCATAGTATTAGCTACCACCTCCATCCCATCACATAGTTACTATATATTTTTTAGTGGTGAGAACATTTTAGATCTTCTCTTTTAACAATGTTCATGTGTATGATACAGTATTATTAGTTGTAATCACCATACTGTACATCAGCAACCAAAACATATTAATCTTATTTGATAATTGCTGATGAGTTCCTACTTTATGCCAGGCCCTGTGCTAGGCACTGGACACAATTTCTGCCTGTGAGCAATTCTAGATCCTCCACTAGCTCACTGGGTGAACTTGCTTCAGGTATTTAACGTGCTTCCTTCTTAGTAAGTTAGAAATAAAAAGGACAAACTTGTAAGTTGTTGAAAGGAATAAACAAGATGAGTGGATAAAGAAGAGGTGGTACATTTACACAGCAGAATATTACTCAGCCATAAAAAGAAAAGAAATCTTGCCATTTGCAACAACATGGATGGATCTAGAGGGTATTATGTTCAGTGAAATAAGCCAGGTGGAGAAAGACAAATACCATATGATTTCACTTATTTGTGGAATATAAAAACAAAGCAAAACAGAAGGAACAAACAGCATTAGACTCATAGACACTAAGAAGTGACTAGTGGTCACCAAGGGGGAGGGGAGTGGGTTGAAGCGGGGATAGAAGGGGAGGCAGACTGTTGAACCACGGGGATGTACATTTGATTAAAAAAAAAAAGATGTTGCATGTAAGGTATTTAACACAATGCCTAACATATTATAAGCACTCATATAATAGCTGCTATCATCCAAATAATCTAATATTTTATTAAGGACTGGCTCCAGTGCTGCTTCCTTTGAAGTATCTTCATCGGTCTTGCCAGTTAAAAGTAATTTCTCCTTATCCTTTTTTTAGCACCTCTCACCCTGTGTTACTACTTATTCCATTCAACTTCTGTTATACATAATTGCAGCTGATTCTGTCATGTTCACTAAACTGTGAGCTGCTTGAAGGCAGAGACCATTTCTTATTTATTTCCATTAATTCATTATTCATTCATTCATTCATTTGACAAGCATAAACTAAGCATCTCTTATATGCCAGGCACTATCATGGCCACTGGAAATACAGTAAACAACAAGAAAAACCATGGTCTTAGTACTTGCTATCAAGTTTTGTGGTGGAGACAGATAAATAGAAAGATCATTACTAAAGGAGTTGGTATAGGGATCTATTAGAATAAATGAGAGGGACAAGAAACTCAGACCAAAGGAGGCAGAGAAGATGCCCTAGATGAGGTGGCATATAAACTTAATTCTGAAGGGAAAGTGGGAGTTCATTAGGACAGGGTGAAAGGGGCAAGAAAACGTATTTCTGACAAGGGAAAGACCCAGAGATGAGAGAAAGCAAGATTAATTCAGGGAACTAACAGGTTGTATATAAATATAGGAGGAACTGTAAACAGAAGAGAATAAATAAGATAGTTGGAGAGACAGGCAAACGTCAGATCACGAAGGACAACTGGCAAGTTAAAAAACCTTGTCTTTAAGAATATGGGAGTCACCAGAGGGTTTTAAGCAGAAGAGTGACATGATAGTCATCGAAACTGAGCAGAGAGGGAAAAGGACATTTTTGGAAGATTAGAAACAATAAGACTCAGTGACTGAGTCCTGCTGCTGAGGGTGGGGAAGGGGAGGAGCCATAGGCACCTTGAGGGTTGCTGGTTCTGACACCTGCAGAAGAGAGTCATGGACTTTTCTCAGCTGGCACAAACAAGCAGAAGAGTTTGTTTTGAATTTGGAGAAAGATAATGAGTTCTGTTTTAAAACACACTTGATGGGCCTGTGGAGATACTAAATAGAAAGTTGGAGAGAAAGGTATGAGGCTCCAGTGAAAGCAAAGGACTGAAGCACAGATTTGAGTGTCTGCGGCAGAGGTGATAATTGAAGCCATGAGAGGGGATAATTGAATCCTAGCAAGGAGGCTGTAGAGAATGAAAAGGGAAGAAAGCCTAGGACAGAAGTCTGGCAAATTCCAACATCTGAACAATAGTTAGAGTTGCTAGAAAAGGAGATTGGAAAGATATGGCTGGAGATAGAGGAGCACCCAGCAGAACGCTGTCGCACAGGCCTGTGGGAAATAGTGCTGCCAGCAGAAGGGAATGGTCAGCAGCATCAAAATAAAAACTTGAACAACGCTTGATGACCTTGGCCGGGGCAGCTTCAGTAGAGGGAAACAGAAGAGTTGAGGGGACCAGGATCCAGACTGGGAAAGTCTGAGGACTGAGTGGGAAATGAGGAAGTAGAGATAGCAAGCGTGGTACTTCTAATGAACTCTGGCTGAGAAGGGGGAGGCAGCGGTGAGAGAGAGGGAGGAAGAAGGAGAAAGGGAGAGAGAGGGAGATACAGAGGAAGAGGGGGAGAGAGAACCTGGAGGGGACATGGCATTGAGGAAGTGATTTTTCTTTCATTTTAAGATGGAAGAAACTTTACCATGTTTAGACGATGAAGTGAAAGCAGTAGTTCTCCTACACAGAACATGCAGGCAATTATATGTCTATCAAATGTTCTTTTGTTCATTCTTTCATGTCCTAGTAGCCTTCTGAGGTGGGTAGAGGAGGGGCTGTGAACCATTTTTTAAAATGGATGTTGTTTAATAAATGAGGAAAGTCAAGCATTAAAGAGAAACTTTGCCTGTAGCCACATAGTAGGTTAGTGCAGAGCTAGACTGGAACCCAGGCCATGTGTCTACATGGAAAGGTGACCAGCAGTGGCCTGTGATATGGTACCAAATCCCTAGATTCTCTGAGATAGCCAATCATTTCTTTAGATGGTGTGGGGAAGTTGGGGTTCCTATGGCCAGGATCCTCACTGAACTTAAACCACCTGATGCTGTAACTGGCCTGTTGCTAGGCTACTGCTTCCACACCTTTAGGCAATAAGCTATTATTGCGCTATATAGAGAGCTCGGCCCAGTGATCTGGGTGGAGGCAGAGACGCTAGTGCTCGACCTACTGCGGAGAGAACAAGCCGGGTCATAAACCCTTTCACCCCAAAGAATGTTTTGCTGTCAATTTCTTTGGTCACATTGAATCCATAGCGAACTTGCCTGGGGCTGAAACCCATTGGCAAGGCAGATGGCTTTTTATCTTCATCCAAATCTCTTATTGCATATATCCACTGAAGAGTAATGATCTCTTTCCTTGTCTATCTTTCCAATGAGCCTGGGGGCATTTTGAGGACAGGGGTATATTTGACCTTTCTATCCCTAGTGCCCAAGAGTTTGGCACATAAGGAAGAGCAAGAAGTTGGGGTTCCTCAGAAAATGTCAGGCACTGAGCCAGAAACTTTCAAATATCTCAGTGCTTCTCAACCCAGACTTCACATTACAATCACCTCGGGAGCTTTAAAAGCTATTGAAGTTCTAACCCCATGCCAAACCAATTAAATCAGACTCTAGAGAAGGAGTATGTTTCAAACCTTCCCAGGTGACACTAAGGCACAGCCAGGGTTGAGAACGACTATTTTTCATTATTTAATCCAATCTTATTAATTGAGTAGTTAACATTATTTCTGATCAAGGAATAAGGAAACAGGTTCACAGAGGGTGATGACCCATAGAAACTACAGTGTAAGGCCAAGATTCAATGCTACTCTGGATGCTTTTCTACCAGAAGCTTAGTAAATATATGTTGAACTCAACTAAATGGATTTCAAACTCTTGTAATGCTCATCTCAGCACATTTATCTGTGTCCATATTTACCCTTTCTCTTGATTCAGAAAAAGAAGTTACCATATCTTGGAAATTTACCATGAAAATACACCTAGGAATTCTAGGGATCAAAGCAGTAAAAGTCTAGCATTCTTAACATCCTCCTCACACCAGGAATTTGGTATCAAAAGATGGCAATTGATCCAGTGACTAGCACAAACATTCACCTCTGAGTTTCTGAATGTTTCTAATTTAACATATTCTGGCCTATTATCTTATTTATGATAGTAGCGTTGCAATGTTTTATGACTAGTAAGTGCATTTAGTCAGTAAGCGTTACAATAAAATACACTGAAGGCAGAAAAGATGAATACAAGTTCGAGTAACTTGCCCAAATGTGGGCCTGTTATGCATTAGTTCATGGCCATGAACACTTAAAGAAATCTAGAAAAAAATCTGTGTATATAAAAACCCAACAAAAAAGCCCTTTAGAACTAAAAATTTCAGTAAAGTTGCAAGACACAAAGTTAACATATAAAATTCAGTTATGTTTCTATACACACACAATGAACTATCCAGAGAGAAAATTAAGAAAACAATACCATTGCAACAGAAAAGAATAAAATACTGAGGAATAAACTTAACCAAAATGATGAAAGGCCTATACACTGAAAATTACAAAACACTAATGAAGAAATCAAAGAAGACAGAGCTAAATGGAAAGACATCCTGTGTTCATGGATTGGAAGAATTAATATTAAAATTTCCATACTATCAAAAGTGATCTACAGATATGCAATCTCTGTCAAAATTCCAAGATTATTCTTCATGGAAATAGAAAATACAACCCTAAAATTCATGTGAAAACCACAAAAGGCCCTGAATAGCCACAGCAATCCTGATCAAGGAGAACAAAGCTGGAGCCATCACATGTTGTGATTAAAAAGTATACTGTAAGCTACAGTAAAAAAATGGTATGGTGCTGGTATAAAACAGACATACATATCAATAGAACAGAAGAGACAGCCCAGAAATAAATGCATACAACTGATCTTTGGCAAGGGTGTCAATTAGTACACAATGAGGAAAGGATATTATTTTCAATAAATGATGTTAGAAAAACTGGAGATCCACATGTAAAAGGGACCCTTATATCACACCATATACAAAAATCAACTCAAAATTGATGAAAGAATTAAACATAGGACCTGAAACTGTGAAACTACTAGAAAAAAACATTAGGGAAAACGATTTTGACATTGGTTGGGACACTGACTTTTTGGATGTCCCACCAAAAGTACAGGCAACAAAAGCAAAAATAGACAAGTAGGACTGCATCAAGCTAAAAAATTTCTGCACAGCAAAAGAAACAATGAACAGAATAAAAAGGCAATCTATGGAATGGGAAAAATATTGCAAGCCATATATCTGATAAGGGGTTACTATCTGAAATACATAAGTAACTTGTACAACTCAAGAGCCAAGAAACAAATAAATTGATTTAAAAATGCACAAAGGACTTGGACTGATATTTCCCAAAAGAAGAAACACAAATGGCCAACAGGTATATGCCCAGTATCACTAATCATCCGAGAAATGGAAATCTAAACCACAATGTGGTATCAACTTATACCTGTTAAAGTTGATATATATATATTTTAAAGATAACAAGTGTTCTAAGGACATAGAGAAAAGGGAACACTTGTGTACTGTTGGTAGGAATATAAATTGGTACAGTCACTGCAGAAAATGGTACGGAAGTGCCTCAGAAAGTTAAAAATAAAACTACCATATGACCCAGCAATTACATTTCTCAGTATGAATCCAAAGGAAATGAAATTAGTATCTTGAAGACACATCTGCCCTCCCATGTTCACTGCGGCACTACCCACAACAGCCAAGCTATGAAAACAACCTAAATGTCCATCAACAGATAGTGAATAAAGAAAATGTAGTATGTATATAAATTGGAATATTATTCAGCCTTGAAAAAGAAGGAAAACCTGTTGTATGTGACAATATGGATGAACCTGGAGAATGTTATGCTAAATAAAATAAGCAGGACACAAAAAGACAAAATACTGCATTATCTCAATTACATACAGCACCTAAAATAATCAAATTCACAGAAGCAGAGAGTAGACTGGTGGTTGTCAGGGGCTGGGAGACAGGAGAAATGGGGAGATGTTGGTCAAATGATACAAACTTTCAGTTATAAGATGAATAAGTTCTGAGGATCTGATGTATAGCATGGTGACTGTAGTTAATACTACTATATTGTATACTTGGAATTAGCTAAGAGAGTAGATTTTAAGTGTTTTCATCACAGAGAAAAAAAGAAAAAGAAAATGGTAAGTATATGAAGTGATGGATATATTAATAGTTTGACTGTGGTGATATTTCACTATATATAGTGTATACATATAAGTTGTATACCTTAAATATACACAATTTTTATTAATTTTACCTCAATAAAGCTAGGGAAAAACATCTAGGCACCACACTAGGCTTTCCAAATATTATCATATTTAATTCCCATCACCTTCCTCTGAAGTACATTACATAAACATATGTTTTGTGAACGAAAGAACTGAGTCTTAGCTCGATTAAGTGACTTTCGCAAGGTGGCGGAGACCCGGTCCTTCTGCCTCCAACCCCATTCACCCCTCCACACTGCCTCGTCCGAATGAAGTGAAGGCACACGGGCTCCTCTGGTCTCGGAGCCCATGCCCTGCATGAACATGAAGCTCACGTGGTGGTGGCAGCAGTTACTTCACTGTGCACTTCTAAATGATATTCCTTTTCATAAGGAGAACGTTAGTGTTCCAAACATCAAGAAAATGTGTGCTTTTGCTTTTTCTTTTTTCTATTTTTCCTTCATTTTCTTTTTCTTTTTTTCCTCAGTTCCAGAGAGAAACAATGTTCAAGGGTCCTTTTCTCTGATTGTCAGCTTTGGGGGACTAGAGAACATTGTTGATGGCCACCAAAGCTGTCAGATCTCCCTTAATAACCCAAATGTATTACTCAGAGGTTTGCCAATAACCTTTTGATGAAAAAGAAAATAATTTATTAAATACTGAGTAATAGCGTTTCTTCAAAGTCAAGAGAAACACTGAGGCAGAGTTAAAATCATGAGCCTCTGTTTCCTTAAGGTCCTCTTTACCTGTGCTCTTCTCTGCACCCTGCTCTTGGCATTTATCCTAATATTTCTCTTACTATCTTCCCATTGTCTCTTTTCTTGACTGCTTTCTCCACTAGACTTGAAGCTTTTTCCATCAGGGACTCTGTCATCTCAGTATTCCTAAACTTGGCACAGGACCTGGCTACAAGCCTTCACTTATAAATGTGTGGAGAATAAATGAATGAATATAATCTTCTTCTTCCTTAAAGGGAATGTGTTAAAAGTTTAACTAGTGTGGGACTAACCTTTAAATCTCTGGGAGACCTTTCACGTAAACTGCCAAGTCAGCAAAAATTCCTCATTAGACACCGCTGGCTTTACTGCTTCAGGAAATGTAATACCCCAGTCCTGATGTAATCTCTGATCTTCATTAAACAACTATCCTAAATAATCATGAGGCCAACTTTTTAATGAACTGTTCTATAAAATCTGAATTGGTCCTAAAATTCCAATTCCCCGTGCAGATTCTAGACCCCTTCCATCAGGATGGCTTCTACTAGGATATTCTAAATGGAATATCTGCTGGAATGTCTGCTAGGAATACCCATCTTTGAGTCATCTGACCAAACTGGGACAAAATGTAAGCTGTCTGAAGGCAAGGTCTGGGCATGGGCTGATCTGAGGACATGACCTGGGATAGCTAGAAAGATGTCTTACAGGTACCTCAAAATCCATATATCTTCAACTGGGGCAGTAAGTTTTTCACCAAAATCTATTCCATCTCCAGTGAGTTGTCTCCAGCTCAGTGTATGGCATCACCATACCCCCAGTCATTAAGGCTAGAAACTTGGGTGTCATTCTAGATTCCCCCCACTATGCAGCTCTCTCATTGTCATCCTATCAACAATGTCACGAAAAGAGTTTCAAATGTTCACTTGCATTCCCACAGCTACTACCCGTTAAAGGCTAATTTCTCATGTTGATTAGCTGCAATAATCCCCTGCCTGGTCTCTTTGTCTCCAGTAATCCCCACAATGAAGTTAGAAGTATCTTTCTAAAATGCAAAGGGGATAATGTCATTCTCCTGCCAAAAATTCCTTCGGAACATACTGCATTCAGGAGCTGCCTATAATTGGTGCCCCCATCAGCTTCTGCTCTCCTCACACACGCACTGTGCTCCAGTCATCTTGAACTGCTTTGGTTGCTTGCAGTATGCCTTTTATTCTCTTGCTTCTGGGGTTGCGAACCAACCTGGAACATCCTCCCCCAAATCTTTGTCTCACTACTCCTATTTACCCTCCAGTATTAACTTAACAGTCATTTTCTCTGGGAAGTTTTCCCTGGCTCCTTGCTAAGATAATTGATCCAGCTGGGTGCTAAGCTCCAAGAAAGCAGGGCTATGTCTTTCTCAGTGCCTAGAATGGTGCAATATACATAGTGTATTTGTTGAATGAATGAGCAAAAGAAAAGGAAATTATTACTTATTAAGTACTGATTATGTGCCATGTGCTATTTAGCCTCTATCTTACTCAAGTCACTTAGTCCTCATAACAATACTGTGTAGGGCATTACAATCTCCAGTTTACAGACAGAGAAATGGAGACCCACAGTCTTGTGTAAGGCCCTATATTTAAGGACACACAGCTGGTAAAGGCAGAGCAAAGACTGACTCTAAAATCTATATTTTTCTATTTTTCCATATGTCTCACATGAAGCCTGTAGCACATAAAATGATCAAAAACTTTTGTTAAATGAATGAAGAAGTGAACCTATGGGGATCATGGCTGCAAATAGTATAATTTATTTCAGGAAGAAAATACATACCCAAATAATAGTAATGACTCTCTTTGAGTGATGAGTCTAAGTATGATTTATTATTACTATTATCATTATCACCATCATCATCATATCATCTTGAATTTTCTTAGTTTTATTTAATGAATATGCCTTCATTATTACATATTAGGAGAAAATAAACAAAATTAAAGGAAATGTAATATACGTATAAAATCCATCTCAACAATGAGCTAGGTATATCAAAGAAAGGAGATAGATATCCCTTATATCTTTTTCTTTTTTCCTTAGTATTTACTATCTTCTAACACTTTATTTACTTCTTACAGTCATTGTTTGTCTCCTCCAATAAACTCTAAGCTTCATAAGAATATGCCCTTTGCTCACTGATGTATTTCAAACGTTAAGAATGCTGCCTGGTACAAGTAAGTCTCAATAAGCACTTACTGAATGATTAAATAGACATATCATTTTGAAACTCCTTAAATGATATCTTGGCTTCCAGTGACTTTTGGCTTACTTTTGTGAACACCTTCCTGGATGTCTAACTTGAGTTTCTTTAGGTTAAATAAAAGGATTCTGCTCAAACTGAAAGGCAAAATGGGGATTCTCAGTCAATGGGAATGGCTTCCCAAGGTAGCTGCAGGTTCCATGTCACTAGTGACACATCTAAGCTTGTTCACATCTGTTGTGGTATTTGAATCTCACAAAATGCAGTGGTAAGTGCCAGCCCGCGAGTATTATTTGCTCACTTAATAGATGAGGAACCTGAGACAAATGGTCAAAGAGAATGTTGAAAGGCCCTTCAGTTAAGTTGTGATAAAGCAGGGACCTGAACACAGATGTGACCACAAAATGCAGACTTGGGATAGAGGCAGGACTTCAGTCCCTGTGAGGGAATGGAATGTGAGGTAGAGAAGCCCAGAGACGTGTGCTCTACCACAGAGACAAACAGGACCTAGTCATAGGAGCTGGCAAGAGAACAAGGATGTGGGGTCAGAAAAGGAACAGGAAGAGGGCAAAGTTGACCTATGGTTCCAAAGACCTTTGCATTTCTCCCACAGATTTATAGGACTGAGCCCAAGCCCCCCAGACCTCCCAAATCTGCTGTGTCCTCTCCTCAATGCTCTTCATTTCTTGCCTAGATCATCGCAACAGCCTTCACACTGGTCTCACCCCCGCAGTCTCACCACTGGCAGTCCAAACTCCATGCTGTAGTCAGACTAATTCTTCCTTAAGGAAACCTCTATTATGTAGTTTTTCTGTTTTACTTTATTATTTCTTCATTATCAGGAGGATGAAATCAAAACTTTTTAGCAGGGCATTCAAGACCTTTATGCTGACCTCTCCAGCTTTCTCTCCCATCACCTCTATTTCCAAGGATACTGCCAACTCTCCCCATGTCCCACACCTCATGAATCTTTTGTCACCCTCTGAATATGCTGTGGCTTTTTGTACCACTATGCCTTGGCATATCCCACTGACTGTTCCCGTTCCTGATGAAGCCCTTGTCATCCTACAAGGCCAGCTCAAATGCCACTCCTTTGGGAAGTGTTTGTTTCTTCCAGTTTCATGGGGACAGTTAATTGCATCTGTATGTGCACTGCTGGAGCGCTCCTCACACTCCTCTGGCCCAGCAGAGTGCTGCCCCCTTGGCCTCTCCCTCCCCAGTCTGTGCTTTCCTTGAGGGCAAGGGCTGTCTCAGTTGCTGTAACATAACTAACACACAGCACGGTGCTTGGCATTTGTTAGTGTTCAAAGCCACTAAAGCAAGTGGTCCTTGCGCTGTACTCTCTGGGCCAGCAGAATCATATCATCTGGGAACTTGTTAAAATGCAGATTCTTAGGCTACATCCCAGATCTACTAAATTGGAAAGACTGAGAGTGGGATCTAGTCCTCAAAGTTTGAGAACTGCTTTACTAAAGGACTAAAGTTATCAAAGAGAACTTCTGTGTGGGAAGCAGCAGGAAAGGCTCCCCAGGGGAGGAAGCATTTGAACTGGGACTGATAAGAGATACAATTTAGATACAAAGAAATAAAAAGGAAGGGCTTTCCAGAGAGAGGAAATTGTAAGAGATGGAGAAGCAGAGAGCATGACACAGCTGCCTGGAGTCTGGAAAGAGTGAAGGCAAGGAAAGGGGAGATCAGTGTGTTAATTTGCAGCCTCTCCCACTGGCGCATAATCTCGTCCACAACAGGGGCTATGTTTGACTCAGCTGTGTCTCATAGCTGACCCAAGGCAAGGGCTTAGTGAATGTTTGATGAGTGACTGATGGAGGGCAGCTCAACTGAAGAATATCAGAAAAACAGGTTTTCTGTGAGACCAGCCATATCATGCAACTGTTCCTGAAAAGGGAAGTGCAGAGAAAATGGTTCCACTGTATTCAGAGCATAAATTTCCCATCTGGCTCCATCTAGTGTCCTATTGGGCAGATTTCTAGTCTAGGACATCTCTAGCCACAGAGGAAATACCTTTGATTGTTATGCTGCAGGCATAGGGGTAGGAGGGAGGCAGGGCAGCCAGGGGCCTGCCTTCAAATTGAAAACAACTTTAGGTCTGAGAATTCTTGATTTTTTTCATTTGGTCATTCGATTAGAATTTTCTGTAGCTTTGTTGTGTGTGTGTATGTGTGTGTGTATATATGTGTGTGTAGTGTGTGTGTAGTGTGTGTGTGTGTGTGTGTGTGTGTGTGTGTGTGTGTGTGTGGAGAGAGAGGGAGAGGAGAGATGAGAGACCAGTCCTTGGCATATGCCAAATTCCAAAGGTTGTGGACCGAGAATCTTTGAATTTTCGCATCTGGGCATATATGACAGATTTTGGCCATGTTCTATAACCTCCACCAGGGGGTATCCCAGACTCTTAACAAAGTAGAATGCATACAGACTTGGGAGGGGGTCATTTTTCTCTAAAGGTGATCAATAAATTATTGTCAATGCCTTTAGGAAGGATTGAGTGAATGCTATTCTAAGGAGATAATCAGAGATAAAAATATAAGTACAAGAATGTTCATTAAACTGCAATTGGAAAAAACTGAAAATGACCTAAATGTTGTATACAAGGACATGATTAAATAAGCTATTTATATGCATACTATGGAATATTAGCAATTCTTAAAATCTTATTTTTGAAGAGTATTTAATAACATGGGAAATGGTCATGATACAGTGTTGAGTGAAAAAAGCAAAATACAGTATGACATTTTATTAAAAGTGTACAAAAATATAAAGAAAAACATTGAAAAAATATAGTGAATGTTGACTTGTGGTATTAGCAGCAATTTAAATTCTACTTTTATACATTTTCTAGAATGAATATATTTATAGTGTAAATATGGCATTAAATTAAGAATTGGGCAGTTGGAAAATGTTAGAAAATAAAAAGTAGGATATTAGTAAAATTGGGAATATGTCATCAAATAAAAAATATGCAATTGTAGTACATATCTTTCTCAAACTCACAATGGAGTTACAGCCCAATAAACCCATCATAAATTGAAAATATCATAGGTCTAAAATGCATTTAATACACCTAGCCTACCAGACATGATAGCTTTGTCTGGCCTACCTTAAACATGCTCAGAACACTTACAGTAGACTACAGTTGGGCAAAATCATCCAATAAAAATCCCATTTTATAATGAAATGTTTAATATCTCATATAATGTGCTGAATACAGTACTGAAAGTGAAAAATAGAATTGTTGTATGGGGACAGAATCATTGTATCTGGGTTGTTTACCCTCAGGGTCGCATGGCTGTCTGGGAGCTGCAGCTCACTGCCTCTGTCCAGCACCACAGGAGAATCATGCTGCATATCACTAGTCTGGGAAAAGACCAACATTGGAAATCTGAAGTACCGTTTCTTCTGAAAGCTATTGCCTTCACACCATCATGAAGTCAAAAAAAAAAACCACAAATTCAACCACCAACTGCTGGGGGCCATCAGTAGTTTGGAAAAACAAATTTGTGTTACCTAGTATAACCCAGACCTCATTATTATTGCTAAGCAGTCACATGTTCAGTGTTTTAATGAACTACTTATTTTTAATAGAATGAAATAAAATTAACTTGTGCCTTGTTAGGCAATTTAGTTTTCATGAGTAAAATGTCATCTATGAGACAACAGATATGTAGGCTAGTTAAAAAGTTTAACCAACTGAGTCCAGGTGGAAAATCATACAACCTTGAAACTGTTCATCCTTGAGCCATCTATGAACAGCATTATTTGTATCACAAGAGCTATACTCCCCCAAATAGTTTCCCATCAACCTCATGAAAATCCTATGAGTGAATCCTGATTGACAGATAATACTATTCCTTTTGCCTAAAAGAGCACTGTGTCTCAGGAACGACAGGTCAGGTAAGATTTGCTGATGTTTCTTATGAGTCCAGCACTGAGCTAGACACTGTTTCTGTCCTCCTGCAGATTTATCGTAGTGAATTGTCACAAAAATTTTATGACATATGTGCTGTTAGCCTTGTTTGGCAAATGAGAAAACTAGGGCTCAGAGAGGAGAAATGACTTGCCCAAGGTCATACAGTTAGTATACATACAAGCTGCAGCGCCTGGTTCAAGCTGAGATTTGTCCATTTGCAAACCCAAGTACTTCCTACCACATTCATTTGCCCTGAGGGGTTACCTCCAGGGGAGAATTAAAAGGATGGAGGAGGAGATGAAACATCTGAAGCTCTCAGAAGGCACCACCATGGCCCAGCTCCTGATCTGCACTCCAGTGACCTTGAGGTTGAAAGGGACAAAGGAACAGACTCCCCTGATGCTCTGTGATGAGTCAAGAGGAAAGGCAGCTCTCAGGGAAACAGCTGGCCTTTTTCCAGCAGCCGGGCTTGGGAGATAAACAGATCAATGCAGACACGCGCCTCCACCTAATGAGCTAATGGCACAGCCGGAGCACTGCCTTGTTGGATTGCTGGTCGTGCTGACAGGGCCTAGAGTTAAGCAGCCTACTGCAGGGTGGAGGGGACTCATTCCCCACCCCCTAGTGAAGTCCGGCTCCTTCAGAGGGAAGCTGGGAATGGCTTGTTCCTTTATTGTTTATTCATCCATTTGTTTGTGTTTGTTTTTCCTCACTCTCCCAGGACAATGTTGAAATTTGATGAAATTATGTCAGTGACCTTTCTGCTCTGTAGACAGTGCCGCAGAGGAAGGAAATGCCGTCCTCCTAAGATGTAGCCTGGGGTGTTGCTAAGAATCCTCACCAGGGCATCAGTACAGCCGCATTCTGATTCCCGCAGTGAGTCACTGTGGGACTTAGGGCATGTCCCTGCCTCTCTCTGGATGTCAACTTCCCCCATAAGCATGGGAGTGACTGGAGCAAAAGGTGTTTCTGTGCCAAGTTGCGTGCCATGAGCAGAAGCAGCTGACAATTATATTAAGCTACCGGCTCAATCCTGTTCCTGCCTCTGCAAACCTAGACAACTTGTTAATAATGATGGAATGACAATTCTAATAATAATTACAAATGTATGTTTACTGAACATTTACTCACCAAGAGGCAACCACCGTCACTCATCACTAACATCAAACTTTTGCTCTCCCTCTTGAGCAGCCTCCCCCTCTCTCTCCGAGCTTCCTGACCCTTCCTGGTGCTCTCTGCTTCCTCTGGTCTGTTGCTGTGACATGACACAGGCACTTCCTGTCACCGGCTGCCAGACTGTCTCCTGAGTCAGTCTCAGGTAGTCCCTGCTCGGGCACGGGCTTGTTCCCAGCACACACAGGGTCCTGGGTTTAAGCACCCCAAATGGTCATTTCCTACTGGCACTTGACTTTGGCCTTCCTCAGTGGTCAGAAGTAGCTGTCTGAGGGTGAGGGTGAGGGTAGGGGCAGGAATCTCCCCCAGACCCTATCCCTGAATAGTCACATGACAGCACGTTTGCTGCAGAGGCACAAGAAGATTAAGGATCTGGGCAGTCTCTCAACTAGAAGGATGCCAGGAAGGCTACTGTCCTCAAGCTGGGACTGGAGAATATAAACTCTAGTCACAGAGGCACTTTTTGAGCCTATTAAAAATAGAACCTTTATATATGTCTATCTCTGAGGAGTCTTCAGAGGGATTTTGGTCTAAAAGTATCTTTAGGGTTGAACTATATCAGTGGTTTACACATTTTTAAAACGGTGGAACCCTTTGTGCAGAAGAAATTAAATTCAAAAGCCACAGTATAAAATAGATGCAGTGGGTGAGATTTGTTAAGACTCCATGGAGCAGTTGGCAAACCACTGATCTAGTTCAACTCTTACATTCACCCTGCTGGTGGTGAAGTCCGACCAACCTTGGGTCTCCTGACTCATAGTCCAGGGCTCTTTCCCCTGTATACACTGTCTGATCCATGCACCCATCGATCCATTCTTCGTCCAAGCAATATTTACTTAAATTCTACTTTGTTGAATATACTGAAGGAATTACAGCAAGACATCATTCAAGTCCAGAGAGTTCATGGGCCACTGCTGCACTAACCAAAGAAGGAAAGGCAGAACCCCACAGGTGGGCTAGATTAGGGCTTCTTAATATTGGCCCTATTGATATCTTGGATGAGACACTTTGTCATTAGGAGGAGCTGTCTTACTAAGTGTAGGATGTTAAGTGGCATTCACAGCCTCTACCCATAAGATACCAGTAACAGCTACAAGTCTTGAGAATCAAAAATGTCTCCAGACATTGCCAAATGCCCTCACAGAGGGAGCAGGGTTCAAAATCACCTCCATTTGAGAACCAGCAGATTAGTTGACACAAAAGAACGCCACACTGGATCTCACCAGGTTGTATAAAATTAAAGGCCAGGTAAATGGCAAAGTCAAAGTGTTGTAAGAATTCTGAGAAGGGTCTCCTCAATTCTCTGTGATAAGCACATCATGTAATCCCCAGATCCATCAGGAGAAACTTCTCCTTCCTAGAAGAAGGACAGAATGTTGGGAAGGGCCATTGCCAGGGTGGTGGTGCCGAAGTGGGGAGGAAGGAAGGAGGATTCTTGCCCGAGAGTGGCCTGACCCTGCTAAGGAAAAGCCATTGTCTTCCCACTCTATGCTGGTCTAAAGATATCCTGGCCTGGCAGCTGCATGGGAAGAGTCCTGGACCAGGACAAGGACACCTGTCTCCATTCCTCACTGGACCACTAATTCACAGTGTGACACTGGCCACAGCCCTCTCCTTTCTGAACCTCAGTTTACTCACCTGTAACAAGGATAGAGGGCAAGGACTACAGTCTTACCAATGACCCATAAGTTTGTTCCTAGCTCTAGGATTCTATTTTCTAAATTTTTTGCCATAATCCTAGAAAGAGTAAAACCAAGTCAGGCTAATGAGTACTTCATTTTACGCTTTCTCAGCCACATCTAAAAACCCACTTCCTCAGACAGGCAGATTCCAAAGGGAAATATAAATGGAGTTTATGCTCCTGTCCATACCTTGGAATAACAATGATGATAATGGTGATTAACCTTCATACATGGCTTTATAGTTTACAAAGAACTTTCACTTCTAATATTCACATTCTTGATCCTCAAAACAACCCTCTGAGGTGGGAAAAATTACTGCCACTTCGTGGATGGAGAAATCAGTGTTAAGAAAGGTTTAGTGTCCTTGCCTACGGTCACACCCAGACCTGCCTGGCTTCAAAGTCTTTGTTGTTCAGCATGTACCCAGCTGCCTAAGCTTCACTAAGGATATTGGAAGCTATCCCTCCAAGTTTTCCAGAGACAGCACATAAAGGCCAAGTGACTAAGACTCTCAGGCTGAACAGGGTGGGAAGAGGCAGCAGGCTGAGGATACCGCGCTGACTGTGAAAGCAGTGACAGAGCCGGCTGAACAGGTGCCAAACCATGTGCTTTGAAAGGGTGGAAAAAAGAAAAAAAAAAACTTTCCCACTATTTGCCTGCCAAAGCCCTACCCTGGGACACGGGTACAGAGCTCTGCTTAAGGCTTAATTCTATTGATTACACATTCCATTTTCCAAAGTGCCATTTGCCTGAAGGAGCAGGTGGTATTCTCAGCATCCATTTAGCTGATGTATTAGCCATGTGGCTCAATGCCTCAGCAGACCCAAGTCATCAATTTACGGTAAGATGACAGAGGGAATCACTCACAGCAGAATCGTAATGGGGAGGGGGAGGGGCAATGGAACACAGAGAAAGGGACAAAAATATTGGAATCATGGCCCTGACTGGGGCCTGGGGAAGTAGGGGATGGACAGCCCCACATAGGACCTTTGGTTGAAACAGCAAACATTCTCAGGATGCCTCTGTGGCAGGGCCGTGCTGGGCATGGGGAACACAAAGGGCGTCACAGGAATTTCTACCTTGAAGGACTCAGTTTCATGGGGAAGAGAGACAGGAACTGTTAATGACAATAAGATCAGAAACAGGCTACAACAGAGGGGTATAGTAGGTAGCAGAAAAGTGTTTAAAAATTGTACAGCTCTAGCTCAAACCCTAGCCTTATTATTTGGTAGTTATGTGGCTGTAGGCAAAGTTAGACTGGATGCTCCTGGAGAGCAGGCACTATATATCTTACACATTTCTGGATGCCAGAGTCTGGAGCTGCCATCATATTACCAAAGAACATTCGTGGTTTGATTATAGTAACAGTCAAAGTATTAATAACAGAAGAGCATTTATTGAGCCCCTGCTATGTATCAGATACTGCCTTAGTGTTATAGACTTTTAATCCTCACAAGCCTATGAGTTAAAGATAATATTATTTTATTATATTATATTATTTATTTTATAGGTGAGTAGATGAAGTGTCAAGGAGGTTAACTTTCCCATAGTCACACAGCTTCTAATTAGTGGTTGAGCCAGGATTCAAATCCAGATCTGTCTGGCCCCACAGCCTTGTAGCCGTTTAGCACCATGAAGTTCATTATCCCAGCTGCTGAACTCAAGTTATTTAACCTTGCAAAGACTCAGTCTCCTTACAATCAAGTAGATCTAATATTCTTTTTCTTCTTTATAGGTTATTGTGAGCATCAAATAAGACAATATATGTAAAGCATTATTAATACATTCTAAAGAGCTCAACAAATGGTACCTATAATTGTCCTTATTCTTTAGATTTTATGTTCACGGAAAAACTTTGAGAGGCAGAGCACCCCTCTAGTTTAAGAGAGGCTTCTCCAGGGACTGGGTGAATATCTGCTTTTCTCTGATGAAACCAAGGTGCCTCCTCTGGCCTCTGTCCTTACTAGCGCTCTAGTATGATTCTTTTTAATTAAATTATTAAACATCAATTCATTAAGACTTGTTGTCATTTTATGTGCAATGTGAGGTGGATTATGGCAAAGGCAAGATGGGAGTAAAGCCAATAATAGTTTTAGAGGTTATATTCCAATAAAAAGGCTAATGGCCCTCAAATTTTAGGGAAGACATTTATCTGACACAAGTGTATAGGGTAGAAGTAAGAGGAGGAAGCTAACCACTTGCCTTAGAAGAGAGCTCTGCCACCATACTATCTCTGTCTGGTCTGGCGAGACACATCCCCTCACCCTCCCTGAGGAGACCGTGACATAGATGACACAGACGGAGGGTGCTCACTGGTGTTCACTCACTCCTTCACTTACTCATGTATTTAACACATATTTTTAGAAGTTCATTTTATTCTAGGTACCATACTGATCACTGGACTTAGATGAATAAAATTTCATTGCTAATCATAATTTAGAAGGGCGATGCTTGTATAGCTACAAACAATGTGATCATTGTTATGTTATTTAAAACAACAGCAATTTTGATCCATCTGAACTATAAACACTAGGATATTTTGAATAAAGTATGGTACATCATTTCAAAGGAATATTATTCATTTAAAGGATTTATAAATAACTTCAAACAATGTGGTAAAATGTTCACAGTACAATGTTAAATGATGTAAAACTGTAGTACAGTATGTTCTTGACTATATATGTATATATACATATGCAAAAAAATTAGTCAAGAAGAAAATATTCCACATATTAACAGCTGTTATCTTTGGGGATGGTGTTAAGGGTGATATTTTCCCTGACATAATATTTTTCTGTATTTACAAAATTTCCTACAATGAACATATAATAAAAATTAACAAATATTTCTGTAAAATTTTAATAGAACAATAATTATTATATTAGAAGTATGTATAGGATATTCCTGGCACAGAAAGAGTGACTTTCCAACTTTTCCGTTTTACAGATGAATACATTGAGGCTCTGAGAGATAGTTACTTTTCCGAGGCTTTCCAGCACATAGATTACTGAACCACAACTCAAACCCCTCATCTGATTATAAATCTGGAACTTTTCCCACTGAACCACAGGGACTTTCTAAGAGACTTTCTAAGAACTAGCTGGGAACCTGCCTAAAATGTCGGGCTTCTCCTGCTTAGACGGTCTCAAAGGGTCTGACAGAGCTCCCATTCTGCTTGTTTCAGAAGAACCCAGACGTCAAGAGAGTCTGGGAATGATTCACTGGTGACTCTCTAGCTGTGGACCTGGAGGAAGTGCATAGCACTGTAAAAATAACCTTGACTATTTGCATTTAAACCCTTCAGAATTTGTAGTATTTGAATTAGAAGAATAATGTAGGTCTGGCCACGTATTTAATGTTTTTGTCTAGATTTAGAACATACAGCCCCAGCACTGAGCTGATTTTAATGTTTGAATATTTTAGTATCACAGTATTGTGTGCTCAGCATCCGTGATTAAACATACATCTTCAAGTCCAATTTACTTTTAATTTCATTACGATCTGTTACAACTGGTGTTTAATGAGTTCTGCATTTGGCCACATAGCCCAGCTCCAAATTTTTTGCAATTGTACATTTGTGTGTATATTTCTGTGCACATGTAAACTCCAACTATCCCCAGAAAAATCCTCTTCCAACACAGCATTTCTTGTCTTAAGAAGGACTTATTTTCTTAGTTATTAGTGAACATTAGAGCATGGAACAACTGAGATATCAGTGAATTCAACCTTCCAATTCTACTCTTAGATCTAGCTCAGAGGAACCTATTCTGGACCCAAGCTTTACTGATGCAAACATGGCAGGCCCATCTCTGTCAATGTCCACACAGGTACGATAGGAATTAAATTCAGACTTCTGCTATTTTGCTAGCTTTTTGTCTTATAAAAACCATAGTTTTATATGTATCTTTTTATTTTGTCATTAGGGAAGTTGTATTTGTCAAGGTAGGACAGGTATATATTTCAACAACCTGTTAGCTATATTTATAAATATTTAGACGTATGCTTTGTGGATCTCCATTTGTTCTCTCACCTGAGCCCTGCAAATGCCTGAGGATGGCCTTCAACTTCCCCCAGCTCCCAATCTACTGACAGGGTCTTGGGGGCAAAAGTCTCCTTGGGCAAAAGACTTCCCAAGGAATCGTGTCTTCCTCATCTTTTTTTTTGCTAGTGCATGTCACAGTCCCTAACACTTACATCACATTCAGGGAATGAGGAATTGAAATAAAGTAATTCGGAGGGCTTTTTTTTCATTTGTTTTGTTTTTTTAAACTGGGGATTTTATAAAAGCAACAAAAAGGATAAATTTAGGAGACATAAAGCCAATAGTGTTTACTAAACAATCACCTGAGATTTTTATTTATATATATATATATACATATATATGCATATATACATACTTGACAAATTGTAATTAAAATCCATAACCAACTGCATTATGACTCTGCAGCCTGAGTGGATGGAATATTCTGACTGACTAATACATGAGGAGGTCATGTGTCTCATCTGTGACACCAGGATGGGGGGTGTCCCAATAAAACTACATGTTTGAATGATTCCCCCAAGCAAGATCAGAGTGCTAAAATCAGAAGAGGAAATAGATGCCGTACAACAAAATGTTTAACACACTTTGAAATGCTTCTCTTTATATGAACACTCACAGTATGTGTATGTGTATATATATCATTAAATATTATGTATTATTATACATTATGTATGTGTGTGTGTGTGTACACACCATTATGCATACGGCATAATCCACTGGGCACCTGTAACTGCATGGCTATTTTCTGAAGTGCAGATCCCTGCCTCCACTCACTCTCACAGCACCCCCACCCTTCTCATTACAGGATCATGATAGTGGAATACAGCTCTGTCACTGGATAATGATCTCCTGTGGTTAGATGAATGAGGAAGGCAGACCTGGGCACCTTCTGAAACTGAACAGCAAGAGGCTGCCAAAATGTTGATTTTCAAAGGGGGCAGCTTTAGTCCTTTCACAATATTCCCTGAAAGCTGAAACATCTCTTGCAGAAGGAGACAGCAACATTAGGAAGAGCCAAGCCCTCGGGAGACTGTGTAAGACTAAGATACAAGGTGGATGACCACTTCGTATGACCAAGGATGATTTCAAATCTTCATTGGGTAGCTCCCTGTTTTAGGCAACTGAGGTGTTTTGCTACCTAGAGACAGGAAGCTGGTCTACATGTCCTCCTGAAGTCAGTTTGGGTTCTGGAAGACCACAGTCTGGAAGACAAATGACTTGAATGGAGAGAACCCTGGAATGGTATTCAGGACAGGGTGCTCTTATATCTGCTGCACCTGTGGCTTGCAATACCACCTTTAGCAAGCTCTTCCACACCTCAGTCTTCTTATCTATCAAATGCTGCCGTTGACTAGAGGCCTCTGACCTGAGAACTGCTCGCCAATGTCAGTGTTACCACCTTCCTTCCACTTTATACAGAGCTCAAAAATAATGTTCCTAGTATGCAGTGGGGAGAGAGTGTCCAGCACACACTTGTACTTCTTAAGGAACGACAACCTCTTAAACATGGAAGAACCATCAAAGTTCATCTAGTTCAATATATCTAGGAGCCTTAGATGCTTGGCTGGAATGTCTTCACTGGGGGGAATTCACTACATCCCAGGCAGCCCTGTCAGTAGTTGGTAAACACCAATTGCCTAAAAGTCATTTGTTTGCTTTTAGTGGTCGTTCATTTGTTGATCCATTAATTTAGCACTCAGTAGATCAAGGATTATAGAAAGTACTGGAGTCTCAGATGTGAGTCAGACATGATCTCTGATCCACAAAAACTCAGCGTTGAACTGAGCAGCATGCTGGAAGGGGCAGGGGAAGGGACAGTAAGGCAACTAGCATATAGACGATGATTACAGTAAATGCTTTAGTACGAGTAGTATGTTAACCTCTATCCACTATCAAGAAGAAAGGGTCAGACTGCATTTTGTGGAAGGAAGCAGAAGAGGTTGAGGGTACCCATTCTCAGGAATAAAAGCTGTGAGCAGGGCAGCCAGGCATCTTGTTATTATTAGAGGTTATGTAGAATAATATTACTGAAAGGACTCTAGGGTCAAACTAAATGCAAATCCTGACTGCCACTTCTAGCTGTGTGGTTTTAGGCAAATTTCGTAACTTCTCTGTGCATCAGTTCCTTCATGTTTAAAATGGGGACAATAATAGTACCTGAGCCATAGGGTTGATATGAAGATTCAGTAAGTTTCTACATGAAAGGCCTTTATGGGACTGTGCCTGTACACAGGGTGCAGAGCAAGCATCACTGCTGGTGAGGGCCCATCACTAGGCACCAGCTGGCAGTCACCGTAGTGGGAACAGGCTGGCAGCAGAACGGCAGGTGTGCTGTGGCAGTGGAAGCAGTGATGTTGTCTTGCACTGCTTAACAGCAGCAGCCCCAGGGCGGCAGGAACCACGGCGCAGTAGCGCTCACAGCGTTGCTGTACTTGGTGGTTGTGGCGGTCCTGCCATAGCAGAGATGGGAACAGGAGTCCTGGCAACGGCTGAGACAGCTCTGGGGGTTCCAGATCCTTTGCCTCACCCTCCAGTTTGTTCCTTTATTACCTCTTTCCTTTGCCTGCATCCTCAAGCACCTGCCCAACACAGAAAGGCAGAAAATCCATCCTAAAATAGAGGTGGTCAATGGCTCACATGCAGAGGCTACCAGGACTGGGGAAGAGTGGAGACTGTATGGAGCGAGGATCAACCTCCAGGAAAGAGTACAGATGACAGGCACTTTGAAGTGGGAGGTTAAGGGCCAGTGAGTGGGAAGGAGGGTATTTTGGTTGAGAGGATAGAAGAGAAAGGAGATAACTGGTTCTTGGCAGATGTACAAATCAAGTATTGTGATAGCCACTTTCCTCAAAACTCACATTGGATCAAACCCAACTGAGTGAACCCCAGTGTCTCAGAGCTATAAAGGTCAATACTAAGATTCAAGCCCAAATTTGTCTAATCAAAGTCTGTGGTCTTCCCATGAAACCCGTGTTCTCTCAAGATACCCCTGTGCCTGCCCTTGAACTATGAAGAGGGCTCAATGTGTGGGTTTCTTCTGTGGCTCCATAGTGGAGGGCCAGGATGTCACCTTAGACAGTCAGCCATTGTAATAATATCTAAAAATATGCATCCTGTTTATTCAGAAAGTTTTAAAAATGAATGGTTTAAGATCTGATCATGACTTGAGAGTCATAAATCCATCTGGGCTGAGCTTTAGGAAGTGAACCAAGAAACACTGCCTCCTCTCTTCTCTGGGCATTAATGCCTGTGAGAAGCCCCCACCGGCTGGAGGGGAAGTCAGCACAGGGCAAGAAGGAATAAATAACCCCACCGCTGGAGCTCAGGATTAGACATGCAACGTCCTAGCAGCAAGAATGAAAGCTTAATCAACATTCGGATTAGTGCATTCCCATTTACAGGGGTTTTAACTCAATTAAAAATTTCAACTGGAATCTTGGCAAAGGTACCTTCAGACAAAATCTGACTGTTCTGGGCTCTCACCCCAATTTTAATATGTATTCCTGGAAGGAGATAGCTGGGTCAGATGGACCTGGGGCTCAATTTAGAACCTTGGCACCAAAGAGTAATAAAGTTCTGTTTGAAATTCTATGGCACTTTAGCTATGTTACAGAATCAGCTGTTTCCATAGGTCTCTTTCTCCTTCAGGCTTACTATTTCCCTCAAATTCAGCACCATTTTTTTTAAAGAGGGTGGTGATTGGACTTGGCACGAATTCTGACTCTACTTACTAGCTGGATGCTCTTGGCCGAGCCACGTATGCTCTCTGAGCCTCACTTTCCTCTCCTGTAAAACTGGGATAATAAAAACTTTTCCTCAAATAGTGGCTGTAAAAATTTTAATGAGGTACCAGATAACAGAGAAAACACACCAAGCATGTTGTTTGGTACACGGAACTGCTGAACTATATTATTTATTTTCCTGTAAATCATTTCACTTATGAAAGGTTATAATGTATGACATTTCAGTTCTTTACTCTCAGACCAGAGCCTGGCCCCCAAGAGTCACTTTAATTGCAAGATTAACTATTGTGAACTCCAGGATTTTGAGATTAGCTCTGTTACCTGCCTTACATTCACCACAACCTCCTCCAGACTTAGATCCTTCTCTTGCCTTTTCTTGGTGCATCCCTAAGTCTGTGTAGCTTAGCACACCTCCAATCTGTTTCTTATACAACAGACATATCCTTTTAAAATACAAATCTGATTCTTACTCCCTTACTCAATGGCTTCTCAATGCTCTGAGGTAAAACCTAACATGTTTCCCGTGGCCTGGGAGGCCTTGCATCCCTGAGTAGTCTGGCCTCACCAACCTCTAGAGCTTCTCTTTTCCCTCAATATCTTTGTTTCAGCCACGCCTGCGTGCTTTCAGTTCAAAACCTGCCACACCCCTTCCTGCTCTTCAGCCTTTGCTACTCCTGTTCTTCTTTCTGGAGCAATTTTCTCTACCCACCTCTCTCCTGTCCCCTTTGTTTAATCAGCAAATCCTTCACATTCCAGCTCGGAAGTTAATTCCTCAGTGAGTCACCCTGAATTTGGAAATCACAGCAGGTCTTCCTATTGTGTTCTCTGATAAGACTTCTCATTTGTAACACCTTTTATGGTTTATAACTATATATTCAATTCCTGTCTTAACTATAAGCTCCATGAAGGCAGAGATAATATCTATTTACTGATTATTATATTCTCAACACCCAAAATGTTATGTAGAATTGCCAATATTGAAAAGTGGCACTCTTAACACCATCTCTCCTTTGCAAGTCGTCCTGGAACAACTTGCCTTGACCCACTTCTAAATTCTAATGATCATCTAGGTGTCTAACCTCATGACTCATTTCCTTCTTTATGTCAGTCAGATCCGATAATCAGCAAGATGCTGTTGTCTTGGGCTTTTCTCTGACTTTATTATCACAGACAGCCTCAAGGAAGGAATTCAGTGAGTGTGGCTTGGTGCCCTGGACCTAGGAAAGGGCCTCTTGGGTCTGGAAACACCAAGCCCCCATGACACTAGGCCTAGATGCCTGGCTGGTCTCTCTGGTTGTCCCTTCAGCTGGATCAACCTCTTAACCCCCCCCCCCTCTATTTAGCTTGATACACTTGGGCCCAAATATGATCACACACAGTAAACTTGAAAAGACTAGACATGTGTAAGGGATTAAGGGCTTAGTTCCGGCTCCCTCTCAATTCACAAACCAGGCTTCTGCTTGGCATACTCTGCCATCTGGAGAAGATTTCCTGCTTCTTTCCAATAACAGTACCAGCCCTCCTTCCTCTGCTCCCTCTACTGCACTGGCATAGATAAAACAGGGTTTCTTTTTTTTTAAATGTGAGATCTGTTGCCATTAAGCCACTAAGGTCTCCCATCTTTAAAGTTTGGTTAAGTCCCAATATGATTTGTCCAAACAGAGCGGCATAGTAGCAATCTGGATAACCAACATCAATTTAACAAGTTGAATCTTGGTATGATTTAACTAATGCAGCTTACAGTTGTTTTAGGATAAAGAATAAAATCACTAAGACCTGCTCTATAGCCATGGGCAGGTCCTCTTCCTGCTGACCCTCAAATTCCTCATCTGTCAGATAAGGAGTCAGATGGGTAGTGCCCACATAGTAGTCATGCTGATTAAAATGGACCAGACATTTTAGGGAAAAGGCTTGTGTATGACATGCTCTAGTTATTTGGTCATTACCACTAATAGATCTAACTCCTTCACTCTACAAAACAGAAACCAAAGACCATGGATGTTTACATTCATTCATTCACTCATTTATTCAATAATCATATTTTAAATGTCTACTATGAGCCAGGCACTGTACCAGAGAATAACAGTTTACCCAAAAACTTAAACAAAAATTCCAACACTAAGGAATTTATGTTCATGTTTAAAGATTTACAAAGTGAGCAGGCAGCAACAGGGCAGGTTCCCTCACCCATAAAAGTATGAGTAACTATTCCTCCTTTACAGGGCTATTGTACAGCTAAAACCAGATCCTAAATGTACAGAAACACTCTTCCCCCCTGTATCCTCTCACTTCCTCCCTTCATTTAGGTCTTTGTTTAAATGTCACCTACTTAGAGGGCTTTCCCTGTCCACCCCACCTGAAATAACCTTTCTATGCTCTTACCTTGCTGCATTTTTTTTCAGAGTATCTGACATTGCTTCCTATATTGGTTTACTTGGTCACTTTTTGGCTGAATGACTAAATGAATGACATGTGTAACTTCTCTTCTGGTAGTTGTCTCCCTGCATGTGAAATCAGCCCATCCCTCCCAGTAAAGAGTGTGGAACTCAGTCCAAAGGAACCTGAGAAACCAAGGTTTCCTATCTGACTCCCCAGAGAAACTCCGGGGGTTCCCCTGCATCTGCACTGGGGGCTCCCTCCCTCCACCACAAGGCAGCATGCAGCAGGAAACCTGCCAGCACAAGACCAGTCTGCCTGCCTTCCTGTTGCCTGATTGCTTGTGGGTTACCCCAAGACATAGATGAGACATAGGTGTGCAGGATGGTACATATGTCTTCTGCAAAAGAAAAGCTCTGCAATTTCAATGAAACCATAGTAATTTCACAGACACCAGGGTTGAAGAAGAAAAAGGTGTTTCTAAGGATTTTCTTACACTTAAAAAATGCATTCCTTCTGTCGAAGTTTGATTTTCCATGTAAAAGAGTAATATTAAATTAATGGAAAGGAAAGGTGCTGTTACTCCTGAAAGTTTTCGGAATGGGAATGATATTGCTGAACATTTCTTCAGCTGTCAAAAGACCACAGATCTTCTTTTAATGTTATGAGGACAAGAAATTTTTCTTGTTGAATACTTGCAGGAAATGAGACCTAAGAAAGGCATTGTTTCCTGCAGTTACACAGTTGCCAGGGAAACCGTGTAAAGAAGTTAGCCTAAATGCAAGGTAAAAAAATGAAGCATCTCATAAATTGGGTTTAAGAGTACTTTGAAAAGTCTGGGCCATGCATGGCACAGAGTGACCCTTGTAAAACTGTAAAGATGTCTTAGGTATGGCAGAAAATGGCACTTAAAAGTCACCTTTCTGCTGTGAATCTTTTTAATGAGTGTTTCTCAAGGAGTAAAAATGTTCAGGTAATTTTTTTAACCACCCCACAATTCCCCCACCAAACAAACAAAATAACCAAAATCAATGTTCGATTGAAATCTAGAAATATAAACATGTATTCAGACATACATATGCACACAAACTTTAAAAACTATACTTAGTAATCTTATATGTCAGAAAAACTCTTTTCCTCTTTACTATTTTAAACAAAGCATACATGTGATTTGCTTTAAAGAAAAGGCTGAGTTAGCATAAAATAATTTCAAGTGTATTATTATTTCTGAGTCGTAGTTGTCCTTTCTATTAAATAGAGTTAATCATAATCTCTACTTTCCATGGATGTCCTGATATGTATATGCATGTGTATAAACATATACACATATATGGCATTTTATCACATGGTAGCCTTTCAATAAATACTCAGAAAATCCTAGAGGTCTTTTAGTTTGACTTCCTATTTAGTGCAGAGAATTCCTTCTAAAATATAAATGTGATCCAACTTCAACTTAAACTCACCCAGGAAGCTTAGTAACTTACAAGACAGCCCATTCCATTAGTAGACAGATGACTTTGTCCTCTTATTAAGTTGAAATCTGCTTACTATAGCTTTTATCCATCAGGTCTGATTGCTTTTGGGAACAGTCAGAATAAATCTACTCCTTTTTCTCCAAAGAATCACCCATGTCTTCCTGAGTCCACAGAACTCCATTCCTAGAGCTAGCCCTATGTGCTAATAACAGGCAGCCCTGTGTGACCATTGGCAACTTATTTCACATCTCTGATCTTCCAATTTCTCGTACTATTAAATGGGGATATTAATTCTTTCCCTGTTTCCCTCTCAGGGTTCTGCTAAAGATCAAAATGAAATGCGATGGGAAACTGCTTTGGAAACTGGAAAGTACTACACATATTAACTATTATTGTTGTTTTGTTTCAATCATCTTCACTTCATCTTGTCTCTGGGGTAGCTGCTGGCCCTGCTTTAGGGGGCAGAAGGGAAGTGTGTGTGTGGGGGGGAGGGGGGTGGACTTTCCGTGGTTAAGCTCTACCCTCTACAGTCCCAGGCCTGAAGGCTGATTTGCATCTTCTTGGTCTGCTGCTGCTTTCTCAGCATGAGCCCTTGCCTCTCTCCCCAGGTCCCCTCTTTGATTTGCTCACCCATTTAGTTAAATGCTGTTTTGACGAGGTAGCCTATTTTGGTAAGTGCCCCTGGGAGCTGCAGAAAGGTTTAATTCTATTTCTTTTCCCTAATGTTTATCTAATGGTAAAGGATTGAGAGTAGGTTCTATATCCCTGGAGACCCTAGGCTGAATGATTCAATAATGTATGTGTCTAGGGGCTGACTGAGAGACAAGCTTTCAGTAGGGAGGAGAGGGTGGGTTGAGGACACTCAGCCATCATGCCAGGTGGGGTGTCACTCATCAGGAGGGATCTCTGGGGCTTCATCAGAGACAGCATTAATGGATCAGAGTAGGTGGCGATCAGGACAGAAAGGTAGGGTGACCACATGTCCCAGTATGTGTTTCTGTTGCAATTATTAATGCAATTATTAATGGGACCACCTTTCACTTTCAAAAGTGAGATTTGGGGGATAAATTATGTGTTCACACAGGTGAATGGAATAGGAATATTCCTTTTCTCATGTTCCCTATTCCAGGAAATAACCCATGTGGTTCCTAAAGCTAGAAAGCGTGGGGTCCTCTGAAACACTGCAGTGACTGGCATCCTCATAACCCATCTGCAGAGTCCTTCGTGCTGGTCCTCTCCTCTCCATCCCCACGGCCACAGAGTTCTACTGAGTCTCATTCTCTTCCCAGGACCCTTAAAGCTTGAATTTCATTTTGTTTTATTCAATCCCTGGTTCCAAGTTTTTTGAGATCTAGACTTTGGCTTCTATTATGGTGTGCTTGTCTAAGTAACTGAGCCCTGCATCGTACCTCTAGAAGCTAACCTTCCTTTTCATACTTTTGATTGTTCATTCATTCGACAAAGTTGTTGAACATACTAAGTTCTGAGAGTTCAAATGGGCACACATTATTAAATTAATGAATTTTGGTTATAGCCTGCTGAATAGTTATGAAGCCATGAAATTGTACCAATATCCATTATACTTTGAATGCCAACCCATCTTCCACTCATATCCCAGAGTGTTATTTCCAAAACATAAGTTTCATTGAGCCATTGCCCTTCTTAAAACACCCCAATGTCTCTCCATTGTCTATGGACATGTTTCAATGTGAGAGAAAACCCACCAGAGTAGCATTCCGTCTTTCCTCCACCCCTTCGCTTTCTGGACTCTCCCTAAGGGAAGCAGCAGGCACTGCTCTCTGGTTATGGTGGGAGAATTGAGCAGCTGAGGCTTCCTTAGCTTGCACTCTCCGTGTCTCTGGAGAGAGCCTGCCGGCAGACAGCGTCTCCCATTTCTAGCCCGCTGTGCTCTGCTGCACTGCTGCCTTCGCCTGGGAAGGAGGGCAGGTTTCTAGGGTTCTGTGATGGTTGCCACCACCCACTTTAACCATGTTCTTCAATGTAGCTTTTTTGTAACTGGTAATTCACCTGACTCCTGAGTGCATTTCTGATTTTGGATGGGAAGCAGAGGAATAATTCATTGAATTCTTTAAACCCCAACACCCAGAACTAAAGTAAAGTTCTACAGTGTTGCAAAAAGTAGAAGTAATCTACTTACTCTTTTGGTAAAGTGAGAGCATTTGCTTTTCTGCAGTTGCTCATCTCTCCTCTTCTCGGTATGCTCTTTTGGAAAGTCACCCACTATGGTGACATAGGCCTGGCTAAGCTTCCCAGAGATCTTATCTGAGCCCCAGAGAGCTATGAAAAGCCAGCTGGAGGCAGGTTTGTGGTAGAAGTGCTGTCTGAGTGGCACACTCAAGGGCCCCTTACAGTCCCCTCAGCTACACACAGTTGAGAGAGCTGGACAGCAGCTTTGATTCCTCAAGGAGGGACTGAGCACTTGTTGGTGTTGAAGCAGCCACTCCCAGTCCGGCTATGATACTTTCTCTGTTACATGGTGAGAGTGCATTATCTCAGTCTTTTATTTGCAAAAACAGTAAAAAGGCAGCTTACAGTTTGTTTGCAAAGAACATCTTTCTTTATTCATCTTACTATATTCTCAGAAAAACACGCTACATGCACCAAGCTCCTCCTCTTTATAGATGAAGAAACTCAGGTTAAGTGACTTTCCAAAGGTGCCTCAGCAAGTTCATGGACAATTTTGGGAATCTGCTCTTAATTAGTCAGAATCACAAGGGTAGTTGGGAATCTCCCTTAATGATGACTGCAAAAGCTACCATCTTTTACATCTGAGTAGAGCTGTACTCCTGAAAACTCAAAATACAACAACTGGAAGGGGTCTTAGCAAGCATATAATCCAACCTCCTTCCTTGACAGAAGCAGCAAAGCACAGCCCAGGGTGAGAGAGTGATTTTCCTGAGGCCTTGAAGTGAGTCTAGCAAAGTCAGGACCTGAATCTAAGCCTTCAAATCCCAGTCTAGGCTTTCTGTTAGCACTGTCTGCCGAAGGCATAGGCCCATTTTGCAGATGAGGATATCAACCTCAGAGAGGTAAAGCACCTTTTTAAGATGTTACTACCGTAGAATAGGAAAATGGAGATAAGCTGTGGAGTCCAATGATAAGATGATATTTCGATGAATAAGTGAGAATTATTTTAAACTATTATTATTGTTATGACTGTTTCTGTCAACTCCAGCTTCACTTCATAGCGTTGTAGCTATCACCAGTTCAGGCCTTTAGTGATTCAGTTTAATTATGACTCAGTCAGATTCATAGATTTCTTTCCCCCTTTGTTATTAGTGCTGTTATTGTGTGGTATGCCTTTAGAAAATAAGGTATTTAAAGACCCCAGATTCTGATTATTGGCTTAAAGTATATGCTCTCTCTCCATGACATTCAGTAACAGCTATTACAGAGTCCAGTATCAGTTAAGTTGCTGCAAACATTTGACATTTGGAAGTGGTTTTCTCTCTCTTTTTTCTTTTTTAATCAATAAGTCACTTTTGATGAATTTAATGGAAATTAAATAAATGGATAAAATCAGGCTTTACCTTATTATTAACCTAATTATGAAGTTTACATTTTCAACAGCCAAATTGGGCTTGTCAGACTCAAAGAGCAGGCAATTACAGAAAAAGTTTAACCACATGATTCTGGCGCTAGAACTTTGGTCTCCAGGCAGTCACTGCTGTGCTCTTCTATAGTCCCCACTGCTTTGGGTTCTAATCTCTCGGGGACATTTCTCAACCCTTAGGTTTTCTAGAATACTGGTGTGGGAGCTGAACACACCTAGGTTTTAATCATAGTCCTGCCACTTATCAGCATGGTGCCTTTGCGCAAATAACCTAACTTATCTGAGTCTCCATTTTCTCATCCCTAAAATTTGGGCTATAATATCTATCTCCTAAGGTTATGGGAAGAATTAGAAATAATGCATGTAAGATGCATTGCTCAGAGTAGGTATTCACCAAATATTAGTTCCCTTTCCTATTCATAAGTGATTCATCAATATGTATGTGTCATTGACCAAAACAACTGGGTCTATGCAAACCAAAGCACTTATGCCTTACTGCCTCTTTTGGTATATCACTCAATCATTCATTCAACAAATATCAATGTTCATATACGCCAGACCCTGTGTTATGCTGGAAACTGATTATCCAGTGGTCAAAAAGCAAATGTGGCCTGTGCCATCATGCAGTTACAGCCTAGGAAGAGAGAGATTAATTAAGTAAACAAGCAGATAAACTAAGAAATTATAAAGTGTAATCAGTTCCGTAAAGGGGGAAAATATTGGGTTCTGTTAGAGAACAGGATGACCTAATTTAGAATGGATAGTTGGGGATGGCTTCTCTGAGGAGGTGACACTCGAGCTGAGAATGAAAAGGGGTCAGCAAGAAGGGGTGGGGGAGTATTCTAAGCAGGACACCCAGCAGCTGCGAAGGCCTGAGGTAAGAATGAGATTAGGGTGTCATTCAACCCCAGCTTCTGGCTGTCCCCACAGACTTCTACCATTCCAAGCCAAATACGAAATGGCTGTATGTACTCTTGTCTCTGCCTCTGAGGCGCTTCTCCCACTTCTCTGTTTGGAATGCCAAACACCAAATGTTACATTTTAAAGACTCCCTAATCTCCCCAAAGCAAATCTAATCTCTCTCTCCTCCAGTGTTCCCCAAATCTTTGTGCTTAGCTTTATAATAATATGGGTTAATAAGTACATAAGGACTATTACTGAATACTTCCCCTGTGCCATTGACGGTGTTAAGTATTTTCCCTGAATTATTGCATTTAATCCTTATGGAAACCCATGGAGTAGGTACTGTTATCCCTATCCCCATTTTACAGAAAAGAAAAGGAAGGTGTAGTCACTTACCCTGACTGTCAGAAGCCAAGGCTGGACTTGAACTCAGGTCTTTGGCCTCTGGAACCTCAATTTTTAAGCCCCTCTTGCTATGCTAGAGTAATGTCTTCCCTTTGCCAGACCCTGAGATTCCTGAAGGTGGAGTTTGTGTGATTTATCAATATCCTTAGCACATAGAACGAGCCCTGGCACAAAGGAGTTAACTATTTGCTGAAAGAATGTCTTGGCAATTACAGATCTTGACTGATAAAGACAAAATCACGTAACACGTAAACAGGTCTGTCCCTTTAGCTTCCAGGCGCAGTCTGTACTGTGGCCTCTGCTGATCTGATTTGTGCGGCGACTGATAGGCTGGGTACCTCTCCTTCGGTCCTGTTAATGGCATTAGCATCTAGTCAATAATGCTCAGCATTTCATTTTACCACTTTAATTAACAAATTCAATTTGTTCAAACTGCTGTGAAAACAAATTAAAAGCTCAAGAATGGGGCCTCCAGGAGGAGGAGGGAAGGGGGGCTCTGCACAGATTAGGCTAGTTGTTGAGTTGATCTTTGGAGCTTACAGGAGCTGAGCACCGTCTGCCCTTCAACCGTCTTTCGACCCCTGACCCAACAGAATGCCTCGGTGATGGAGCTAAAGGCAGGAGAACCAGCTTCTGTAACTTTTGGGCTTGTCCCTCCCTTTCACTTAGAGAAGAAGGGGCCCCACTGTGCTCTTAAGTCAGCTCTAAGTCTTCCGGGGGCACTGTGCTTTGGATTTGATTTCAACACCACCACCATTAATATTAATCCCCTTGCCCAGTGGTTCTCAGCCAGGGATAAATGTAACCCCTAGGGACATTTGACAATATGTGGCAAATTTTCTAGTTGTCCCACTGGGTGGGGGTGGGGTGGGAAGGTGCTAAGGGGAAGGCATCTAGCGAAAGGTTGTGATGTTACTACCCCTGTAATGCACAGAACAGCTCCTCTCACCAAAGACTGCCCAGAGCAGAAGGTCAGCAGTGCTGAGATGGGGAAACCCTGTCCGAGTCCCTCTACAGTTGTCTAAGCTCACTCCTGGAGAATCACAATGTCTCTGTGAGGCAAGCAGGACGAGGACTGCCAACCCCCATTCGAGACTTGAGGGAAGTGACAATCAGAGGTCAAGTGATGTGCTCAAAATGTACAGTTAATAAGGGGTAGTGAACAGTCCAGAGCGATATCCTTTCCCCACCTCTAGCTCAGTTAAAAGAATGGAAGGTACTGGAGACCCCAAGTAGCTTTTAGGGGAATGACAGTGGTTTGCATTTATTAAGTCCTCCTAGGGGACAGGCCCTGGGCAGGTACTTACCCAAGTGAGCGGCTAGGCTTGGTGGGACCTGACCTGGGAGAAGGTGCTTGTGATTCCTGAGGCTGTGGAACTTGCCCCGTCCCCCATCCCCAATAGTTATATCCAATGTCTGCATAGCAGTACTTTTGAATAGAAGGCAGCCACTCAAAAGGTCATGTGGCTCTTAATCCTTGGTTATTCCAAGTCTGGGATATAGCTGTCATTTCCACCTTCAAAAGCAAGAAGGGATAAGTGTAGTCAAAGTTACACAAAACTTTTGAGGTTGGCAAATCAAAACCAAAACTTAAGGCTTGATCCTTTTTCAGGGGTTCTGACAGGAGCACAGACATATTTGCTAAATTGAGACAGGTGCATGTGTGTGGGGTAGGGGAGGAGACAGGGAGAGAATGGGGAGAGAGAAGGAGGGAGGCTGGTGAAGCAACTAGATGATCAGTAAAAGGTTTCAGAGAGAACTTGTTTAAAGTGAAGGAAGAGCCCAGCAGTGTGAAGCAGCCATGGACCCTGAACGTCAGACGGCAGTGGTGGCTCCCAGCACAGCCAATATCAGATTACACTGGTAGCCAGAGTACCTGACCTGGATTAACAGCTTTGCGTGTGTGAATCAAAGAGGTGGATCATTAAATTCATAACACTTTGGAGCCCAGGACTTGCTGGAGGATACTCCCGTAGCGAGCATAACAAAGAGGGCACTTCATAGGAGCTTTATTCTGTGTGAGTTAATTTTTGGCATTGGGATACAGGATTGATATTTCACTTTAATTTCAACAGATCATAGATTTCCAGCTCTAAAGATAAAGGCAATGATGAACACAATATTCAAAGGAATAAGATTCCAGCCTGAAAGCGAGCAACTCCCAGCTAGACTGAGACCTAGGGTTATGAAGCCCCAGCTCAGCTTGTGTGGTGGCAAATTATAACCAGGAGCAGTATACAAACACTTTCAGATTCCATGAAGATTCCAGGAACTACCTGAGGGAGAGGAATGTTGTAAAAGCCTGGATTTCCTGCTAGAACAGGTAGGGACACTGGACTACAGAAAGGTAACTAATAATGTTCATTTGATCTCAGTTGTATTAACAGGATGCTGAAACACACACCACTGGATATGTTCATGTTATCTCATTTCATCTTCATAACAATACGCAGGTGGCTTTATCCTGTCCAAATTCACTTGCCCAAAGTCATACATCCAGGAGACAGCAAAATGGGGATTTGAAGTAGGATCTGATTCTAAACAGCAAGTTATATCTACCCTACAATGTCAGAACCCCTTAGGAGGAGGAGTACAGAGTGGCCAGAAGGGCCCATGTCTCTGGGTCTGACTTCAGCTCACTCTCCAATACTTTTTTATCTTGTCCCTGCAGATCTCTGCTTGGGACTTCTGCAGATAAGCAGATCACTGTTCTGTAAAACTGATGAGGCATGTTTCTAAACTTAGCAATCACAGACATACTCACACCGAGAAACCTGACATTTGCCATTATAAACTCCAAGGGTGATCTATCCCTTGCCCTTTGCCCAGGGTAAAACAGGTCTTTGTAAAGCAGGGAAAAAGCAGGAAAAAAGACACTGAGGTGCTGCCTTAGCAAGAGATGTAGGCCTATTGAGAGGTTCATTGCAGAAACATTCCCATTCCTTCAATGGTCTTACTGGAGTCAGAGAGCGAAAATCAGTTGTAATAGGGGCAGGGAGCCTCTGGCATGATAAACGAACATGGCTTCGAGCCAGACTGGTCTGGATTTGAATTTTGGATTCATAGCTCACTAGCTGAGTGATCTGGGCACATGACTTGATCTTTCAAATCCTCAGGTTCCTCATCAGTTGCATGGATAATGATAAGAATATTAAAGGACTGTTGTGAAGATTAAAAAAGACGATTCAGACAAAGAACCTAGAATACTGTTGGACATACAAACAGATGTTCAACAGAAGTCTGCTTGACTCCCCACATTCCTAAATCTTCCTCTTATCCTGGAAGCTGTGTCCCAATTCAATGCTGTATTCCCAGAATTTAGACTAAAGCCTGAGACACAGACTCAATAAATAACATTTGGTGGGTAGGTAGGGGGTAGAAGAGTGGTGAGAAAAAAAATGAAGGGTTGTATTTAACTCAGCTTTGAATTCCAGCTCCATCATTTTCTAACTGCTGTGCAGCATTGAACAGATTACTTAACTTCTTTCTGCCTCACTTTACATATGGGTGAAACAGAGGGAATAGTAACTCACTGGCCAGGCTTCTGTAAGGATATCATTACATGTCTAAAGTGCTTCTATACCACGTACCTGGCAATTAGATGGTGTTGACTTTGAATATTTCTATTAGAGATTTTATCTGGATGTTACAATCCTTTTATTTTAAACCAATCATCTAAGCATCACCTTTTCTTTTTTATCTTAGCTATTCCTCTGCTTATGGAGAAAATATGTAGGAACAAGGAAGCCAGTCTCACTGTGTTGCATGGAATTTTATGAGCCCTGCCTTTACTCTGTACAGTCAACAAAGCCATATATATTGTATTCTGTGTGCACAAAACCCTGTTAGCTGCTGGGGAATCAATGGCAAACAAGACTGACGAAGCCCCTTCTCTCAGAGAGCTTACATCCTAGTGTGTATGTATGTGTTAGGGGAGCCAAACAATAAACAAACAAAAGATAATACAGATTGACAAGCAAAACATCATCTTGCTTTATGGAAGTTGCAAGCGGCTTCAGTTATCTATGCTTTTGTTCCCCAGAATGAAGTTCACAAGATGATGTCAAAGAGAGACACTCTGGGCTGCTCAGAGAAAGGTGATGAGCACATGCCTCCTCAGGACAGAAGCGGCTATTTAAAGGCATTTCAGTGACGGAGCAGCTTGGCTCTTGTGGGTCCTCATGCCCCCACTGCACTCCCACTGCAGCTTGCTCCAAGACTCAGTCAGTAACATTTACTCAATATACTCTGTTCCAGGCATTGTGCTATGTGCCAAAGCTACATGAATAAGACACGTTCCCTGACCAGGGTAGCCTAGAGCAGCTCTCAGGCTAGTTAGGGAGACAGAGCTGGAAACAGGCAGCATCATATGATTATAGCTGAAATGATGGAGAGTACAAAGGGTTACAGGAGCCTGGCTTGGCTCATGTGTGTGTGTGTGTGTTTTTGGTTAACACTGGAGGAGGGTGGGATGAGGGTCAGAGAAGGTTTCCTGGGTTCGTAAGCTATTCAGAGGCAGAGACCAACTGAACAACAGTATCCAGGGCTAGAAGAATTGGATGGCATCAAGCTTAGTCTACTAGCCAGGGTGGGAAGTAACATTCAATAGCTCCTGCCTGCACAATCCCATATGCCAAGCCCTCTGATAGTCACTGAGGATATGCAGGCAAAGAAGGCCCTGGCCTGCCTTAGTGAGCTCACAGTGTGCAGGTAGAAGCAGTCAAGGTAACAGCATGATTAATGCCAGAATGAAGGGCAGCTCATGGCAGATGGGTGGGCAGCTGGGAACACTGAGGAAAGAGGGGCAGCTAAGTTAGCCCAGGGGTTAAGGTGGGATCACTAACGTCTTCACAGGGAGATGATGCTTAAGTTGAGATTTGAAAATGTGATAGAAGTTTAACTTTCATCCATTCATTCACCCAGCCATCAGCCATCCAGCCGTCACTGACTGATTCACCCATATACTACTTGAAGATGTAGTATAGCTAGATAGAAGCTGGGCAAGGTCTAAGTAAAATTGTGAAGTCTTCAGAGTATACTTCAGCCTCATAGGCTGTCAGAGGGAAGAATTGTTAGAAATGTTATAAGCTCCTACAATTTTATAGATGTGGAAACTGAGGCTCAGAGATGAAGTGAAGGCACTAACCTCAAATTACTCAAGTAGTAACCGAGAGCCAGATTTAGAGCACCGGGTATGCCCACACCCCAGGCCTCATTCTGTTACAACATGCTGCTCCTTCCTCAGCCTGACTTTTTTACAACCTCCTCAATCCCCCACACCCAGGGGATCTAATACTCTTCTGTCCTTCGCCTTATACTCAAATATGTTCCTGGGAAAGGTTCAGAAATTGACTCATACCAAGATAAACCACACTAAGTGTTACATATGGGGGAAGCAGGATAAGGGAATAAAGCTACACAGTACAATAATGCATGACCTAATTGATTTCATTTCTTTCTACTAAAGTCTAACTCTTTCCATCAAGGAGTTTTAGGAGCAGGGATCATCTCTGAGTTAGGAGGGCCTTAAAATCTCATCCCAAGCATGTGCTGGTCCAGGCAGCACTTCTTTTATAAGCAAGGGAAACAGCCACAGAGAAATTCACTGGGTTCTGCCCTGGTATGGTTTCTAATGGGTGGCATTGTCATCCCTTCTCTTGGGGCACAAAGTGTCCACAGATGTCCAGGACTAAACTAGGCAAATCAAGTGCACAACACTCAGATCTCAGGCGGAGGAGCCCCTGGTGGTGGCAGTCATGGAGACTGCGTGATTACTGCATCTGGATGACCTCTGTTTTCCATTTTTTCCTGCCTGGACAGCAGAGAGGCATGGCAGACCACCTGTGACCCTTTCACATTATTCATGCTCCAAGTGAAAAACCCTCAGACGCTCACAGAAGAATGATCACTTGGCAATAAAAAAAAAATTAGGCCTGAACCTTGGTTTTTAGTAATAATAATCAGGATCCAAGATCCCATCTATGCACACATCTTACTCTCCTCACAGTGATCTTAGAACATGGGGATTATTATCACCATTCTGTAGGTAAAGAAACTGAGGCCCAGAGAGGTTTTATGACACATGTGGGAAGTAAAAGGGCCAGGATTTGACCCCAACTCTATCCCACGCTGAGATCCTGGACTCACACTACATCCCAGGGCACACGACAGCTCAAGCATTTTTATGTACACCCAGACACTGGAAGTGGGCATGCAAGCCCCTTCCTTAAGACCTTAAGCATGCTGTGGAATTGTTCCAGGCCTTAGACCCACGCCACACGAATGAGAGTATTATTTACTTCATGGTTGTGAGCAATACGTAAGAGTGAGCTATCGTAGGAGAGAGCTCAGCCTTGTTCTGGTAAATACTCAGCTAATGGGCAAAAATGCCAACAACTTTTTTTTTCCAAATCTGGTTCAACTCCATGTTGCCAAATGCTCCCAACATGTATCACACAGACCCTTCCTGTCAAGACGCAAAGCTGAATTAGCAGTGCAGAGTATTAAGATCAAGGGCTCTGGAGCTAGTCGGCCTGGTTCAAACCCTTTCTCTACCAGGAATTACCTCTGTGAATTTGGGAAGTTTCTCAACCTCTTTATGCCTTAGTTTCCTCATCTGGAAAATAGAGATTGTGAGAATTCAGTGGGTTAATACACATAAAGTTCTTAGAATAGTGTCTGGCATACAGTACGTGCTCAATAAATGTTAGCTAATTATTATCATAACCCTGAACTTCTGTTCAGGCAGGTCTATTCATTAGAAACATCATTGTCTTCCCTGTTAAAATTGAACCCTCCATGTTGAGGTCAAGCCTGACTTCTTCCATTACCGCTTCTCATTCTCCCACATCTCAGAAGCCATTTCTTCAGTCATTACGACTGCCTGATTGCTTTGTGCCTGTGAGCTCACTTGAGGCGTGACTACACTGTGAACACTTTGTGCTCCTGAAGTTTGAAGTCCTAGCCTAGGGCACAGGCCTGACCCACAGGAGGCATTCAGTAAATATTTGCTCTATGCATGGATAAATGGATAAATAAATCATTTTTTGATGTCTGTGCACACCAGTTACAGAAGATGTTTACATTACTTAGTGACGGCCTGATCAAGTAGGTCAGGATGTGGGAGAACAACAATGGAAGGTGACTGGTGTTCTGGCTTTGCCACCTCTCAGGTAACAAGACCTTGGGCGATTTACTTTGGCTCTTTCTGCCTGTTTCTTCATTGATAAAGTGAAGACTGAACAAGACAAAGCCTGAAAGTCTACCTCCAAATTTTATATCAGCAGCCAATAAGTTGTCCACACTGCATTGGGTTCCTTCTGTAAGCACTTGGTGCCAGAGAGAAGTGGCGCCCAGTCTATCCATTAGGACTCACGGTTGAGGGGGGAGCACAGACTTACCAGCTGAAGGTTACAGGGGGGAGGCGAGGAGCAGGGGGAAGACCTCATAGCCCCAGGGCAGGGGAAATCAGGATGGCAACCTGGACGAGGTAACAAAGTCAGTCTCTGTGGAGAAATCTCTCATGTGGCGAGAACACCATGGAGAGGGGATAGGCCAACACCGGGTACCAAGTGTGCAGATGCAGATGAATCCTGTGGAACGGCTACTATACCTCCTCGTCTGAGCCCCACCTCTTCTAGGAACACAGCTTCACTCTGGCCGTGGTTTCAGTCCCTCTGCCCCACCATGCTCCTTTCCCTCTCCCTGTAACGTGTGTCTCTCTTCCCTGGCAGCATCTTCTCTGCCCACTTTTCTCTCTCCCCCTCTCATCCTGTTAACTCGTCCTCATTCTTCAGAACTCAGCTCATACGGCACTTCCTCAGAAAAGCCTTTCCTGATGCTCCAGGCTAGGTCACATCTCCCCCGCTGGGTGTATCTTACATGTGGTGCTTCTCTTTCATCACATTGTTAATTGTGCTTAGTGGCTTCATGTGTGTCTGTTCTGCTAGAATGAGGGCTCCCCAGGGGCAGGAACTTCCTCTTACTCCATGCTTTATCTTTAGCCCTGTGTTTATACAGTAGGGTCTCAATAAATATTTGCAGGATGAATGAATGGAGGGATGAAGTTGGAGGAGAAAATGGGAGAAGGCAGCATTTCCCTTTCCCTTTAATCACACTTTTGGGCCATTATTCCTCTTTCATCACATTAAACTCCACATGCTTTTCAGCTGTTTGATCCTCTGCCATTCTTCTGCTCTAAACTCAACTGAACTCTTAGCACTTTAAGTGCTTAAACAGGTTTGTACAAAGAAAGAATAAATGAATATTGTCCTAAGCTGCTCACTGCATTAACTCACCAAAGCCTTTCCCAATCTTCAAAGTGCAGCACATTCCCAAATTGCCTTCTAGGATAGCCCCTCTAACCAGACAGCCCATCCCTCCGTGACACTGTCTTCAGGATGAGGGGGTGATAGGAGAACAACCTGACACTGAGGTATGAACGGCCGATTGTCCTTTAAACCCTTCCCTCTTCCTCCCTCCTCCCTTCCTTTACTTCTGCCCTTCTCCATCTCCTCCTCCCTTTCTCCTTCCTCTTCTCCTTCCCCTCTTTTTTTAAAACAAAAAAAAAAAAGAAAAGAGAGATCTGATAAATCCAGACAAATCAGGCATTACAAACATACTGATGTGAAAATGGAAAAATATCTTTCTTAGCATCCACCTTCAAAAGCAAAATGATTTTTCCCCAAAGCAGAGAAACAGGTCCTTGGAGAACATTTGGATCTCTTTGACTTACAAATGTAGAAAAGTAAGCCTAGAGAGGGCAAAAGACTTGCTTAAGGCCCAGAGCAAGGCAAAGCCCAAGGAGGGGGTGCGAGCTTCCTGACGCCCTCGTGCCCTGGCCGTGGCATGCTTGCCCTGGGCTCTGCTGGTGCTTTGCGCACACAGCCCTCCTGCCCTGCCTCTGCTCCTGCTCCCCTGGTCTCCTCTGCCAGCCCGTCCGCCTCCCCTTCCCTGAGTCCCAGTGACAGCCTGCCTGCCCCAGCAGCCCTTGCTGAGCACGGCCATGCTTGTGGATGGCTTTGTGGCTCTCCACTGATTCATCCACTTGCCATCTGCTTTCAGATTTCTTCTGAAGAACCCAGTGTTTCTTCTGTTCCCTGAACTCTGTCACACCCTCCTGCCCTGCTAATGGGGAGCTGTTCTAATTTAGCCTTCATCCATCTCCAGGCTACCATTTTTCTGAAGTTTACATAATCTACTTTTTATTCTCTTGCATTTTTTGATTCACCAATTACAAAGAAGTAAGTATGTCTGAAAAAGCAAAGGTGAGGCAATGACTTTTCTGAGGAAGCATAATGTCAGTATTCACTCTTTTATTTCACATGGCCTTTAGTTCAATGAGAGTTCCTTGACACTTGGTATGTGTGAGCAAGGAAGGGTAGCTAAAGAAAGGGAAGGCACTGTTGCAATGTTTGTCATTGACATAAGAGATACATGCATAAAAGAACAGTAGAAGAAAATTAAAGGGATGTCTATTTGGGATGATAAAAAGGGATCCTGGAATAATCACAGTAACATATACTGGGCGCTCACTCTGTGTTACAGGATGTGCAAGTGCATGTTTCATGTGAGGCACCAGGAAGTGAGGAGTGCCTTGCTTGGAATACCCAAAGAAGTGTCAGTATACAGAATTTCCAAGTATTTATCTGGAAACCAATTACAAGATTCTTGAAACATCTCACTCCCTTCAAGGATGCAAAGGAAAAGAGGGTTGGAAATTAAAAACGGGCTTTTTGTGAGGGTGATTTTTGATGCCTAGAGTTCCGCATGCCATGCCTCCAGAGGAGGGACCAGAGGTACTTGTCCCCTCATCTCTACATAGGGAGAGAGGGGCACAGTGAGCTGATTCTGCCTCCTTACTGAGAAATCTTGTGAGCAGGAGACTGGAAACAGTGAAGAAGTAGCTGCACAGAGATTGGTCTATCATCCCAGTACTTGCCAGGGCAAAGGATTCTGAGCAGATGGTGGATGGAATCAGTTCGAGGCACTGTGACTTCTGTGCCATCTATACAGGCTGCGGACCACCAGAAAAGCAGGAACTAAGGGGGCAATGACAGTGGGAAGAGCAGTAGGCCTTCCCCAGCTGACGGCTGCTGTCAGGCAGAGGAGCCTCTGAAGAAGCCATGAAAGCACCCGGGCGAGGGAACCAGCGGCAAACCTGGACCAGCACGGAGAGCCCGAAGCCAGCTGAGAGGGGCCAGGCAAGCGAGAGCCTTCTGTTCCCTTCACACGCCTTCCCCTCTCCCACTTCAACCTTGGCTGGGGGGCAGGTGGGGAGTGGAGGTATAAGGGAAGCCAGGGGCATTAAATCAAATTCAGAGTTTTGATTATTATCTGGGATTAGGCATTTTTAATTACTGAATTGAGGCTGTGCTCTTTATAATTAAAATGACTGAAGGGCTTTCTATTACCTGAAAGGGGAATATTCATCCAGGGCAGGAGAAGGACTATCCCTCTGAATAGGTCTGAAGTAGTGATAGGAGGTAAAAATAAAACTGCTTCTATGTGTACAGTCTGACTTTGGTACATTATATCAACGTATTATTGGTTACACATGTAATTCTCACAACAGCCCTGGAGATAAGGAACTTTACTGTCCCCATTTTCATAAATGCAGAAACTGAGGCATAGGGAAATGAGGTAACTTGCCCAAGGCCACCAAGTATTTGCAAGCACTATAAGCTTTCTGTGGGTGGGACTACATTTGACCCCTCGCTGTACCCTCAGAGTTCCGCAGCATGCCCAGGGCAGTGGGTACAACACAAATACTGTCTGAGGGTTTGATTTCAGAATGTCGTGCTGGAAACAAGGGCACGAGGAAGCTTCAGGGCCTTCAAGAGCAGCCAGCCTGGGCCAAAGGAGCTCAGGAAGGGCTCTACGTCAGGACCTACCGCAGGGTTCCCAGCTCACTTTCTGGACTGCTGGCTAGGACAAACCAGCGCTGCCCACCAACTCTGTCCTTTGGACACAGCTTTACAGTCTGGCCTATCTTGCTGTTTCTTTTATATTGCTTTTGGGCTGAGGGTCCTTCCTACTCTTCCTCTGTCTTACCTCAGCCCACCTACCCCTGGTTTTAAGTCCCACTACATCCTGGTACTTCGGCCACAGCATAACATTGTCCAACGGCTTTTGCTCAGGAGCCTCAAAAATCCAAACCAAAATATCTAAACAAAGTCTTATGTAAGATTTGGAGACATTTTACAAGTTATCTGGTCCAAATCTCTCATTTTAGAGATCGGAGAAACCTTTGGTCCAGAGAGCAAAGTAAGCCGACCAAAGTAGCCCCGACATCAGTTCCCGAGCCGACACGAGGCTCGGCAGCCCCGTTTACTCTAGGGTTTCGGAGAGGTAAGTGGTCAGTGTGGACGGGTGCAGGCGGCAGAAGCCGCAAGAGTTAGGACTGCGGTGAGCGGCACTGCCTCTCCGCACCTGAGGAGAGAGCTTCTCTGGTTAGAGTATTGGGGTTCTGTGGAAAAGCAACTCTACTAACCACGTATGAAGTCAGCGGAAAGGAAAGCTACTGTGTTTTATTACCCAGGCCACTTATGGAGAAACACAGTAGACCAACTTCTCTCAACTGTGGTCAGTAATTTTTGAACAAGCAGGACAGGCTAATATGAAGTGTTGAGGGGGAACACTGTTGCATTCACCCCTGTAATGGCCTTATGAAGGAAGAATTCTCTCCGCTTCAAAGATTAGAAAACTCTGAGAAAAAGCTCAGAGAAGCTACATAAATTGCCCAAAGTCACACAACTAAAAAATGGGGGAATCTAGACTTGAGAGTAGGTTTTGTCTAATTTCAAAGCCCAGTTCTTTCTACTATATGGTGAAAATTGATTGCAAAGGTCACTACTAAAGATAAAGTTGTTCCATGAAAGTTCAGAAAGCAGTAATAATATCACTGGAATAAGTGCCCAACCTCTCCAGGAAACTATTGTGAGCGAGCAACATGGGTTTAGCCATTTGTTTGCTCATTTGTTCATTCATTCAGCAAATATTTATTGAGCATCTACTAACTGCCAGCCACTTTCCTAGGCACTGAGGGTACATGCTTGGGCAGAAAAGGCTTTGCTTTCATGAAGCTTACATTTTGGTGGGAAGTGGAAAACAATCAAGTGACAAGGAAAATAAGCAAGATAATATCAGACATGGAGAAGTGAAGGTGAGTGATAATGACAGAGGTGGAAGGGACAGGGAGGAGCTAATTAAATAGGTTGGTCAGTACAGTAATGTATTTTCAGGGGTGGTTGGAGTCAGAGTTCAAGGGAAAGAAGATGAATAAGGGGAAGAGATGTTCGTGTTGTTGGAAAACACGCAGGCAGATGTAGTGGCGACATGCTCCTCTCCTGCCCATGGCCTCTCTCCCGCCCATGGCCTCTCTCCCACACCCCAGTGCCCTCCAGCTTCTGAGTAGAGACGAGGGAGCACTGAGGCAGAGCTGTGTGCCGCAGAGGGAAGACGAGGGCCTTTAGGACCGGAGAGACTCCTCGTTGTAGAACCTCGGGTCAGTTCTTTAACTTCTGAGACTGTTTCTACGTGTGAAAAAAGGGCTAGTAATGCGTCCCTGCCAGGATGAGTGGGGAGCAACTGAGATAACGGATGGGCATTAGTTCTTAGTTGCCAGCAGCAGACACTGACTAGCCAATGAAGCATTACAGGCAATTATTAAAGGAATCCTGGTAGCTCACAGAATGAGTTGAAGGCCCAGAAAACCAGGTTTGAGGTAAGTTCCATGCCCAAAGCCATACTGCAGTACTAGTCTGATGAGAAAAACCAGAGCTGCCACTGCCACCACTAACACCAGATGCTACACTTTGCATGGTTGCCACTCGTGGGCCGCCAATTCAACTTGATTGCAATTACTATGTGGCCAGCAGTAAGGATTTTCCTGGGTCAGGAACTCAATGTGCCTCTACTGCCCAGGCCTCACAGCTGCTCACTGTGGTTCTGATTTATTCTGATTTGTAGCACCGAGGTCACATACCAGGGCCCTAACTGGGAGAGGCTGGGGAGGGGACTTTTCTAACTTCTACCGTGAGATGGAAGGACTCATGGAAAAGAGTATTCAAAGGGGCTGGGCAGACAGCCAATGTGGCAAATCGCCGCTGAGCATGGGGGACACCAAGCAGGTGGCCGGAACCCAGCAGACCCTCAGCCAAGGTGAGTTTTTGTTCTTTCAGCTCACAGACTTCCATCCATCTGATCATAACCTCTGAGGAGGTACTAGTAATGCTCTATGGCGACATGAAAGGCCACCATGTACTGTTTAAGATTCCCAAAGAGGAATCTTAAGTTTAGCCTGTGCTGTAGACACCTTCCAGAGAGACAGGCCGCTGACTGGGACTTGGCTTAGAGCAGGAACAATGTGCTTGGCATTTCCAAGATCCAGCCTAGTCCAGACGTACAGCAGCCCTATACAGGGAGGTGAGTTGAGAATCAAGCCTCAGATGAATTGCTGATATATCACAAAAGCCTTTGACTCGTGGCCAAAACATGGAAAGACAGACAAGGGATTTTCAGAAAACAAATGGTAACTCAGTAATTGGTCTTGCTGCCCTAAGCAGTGTGCTTCCCGCTCTATACTGAGTCCCTTAACTGGATGTATGCCTCAGTTCCCTAGCTGCACCTCAATTCCCTTTCCCTGTCACTACTTCCCCTGCCCTTCGGGACTCAAGCCCAGCCCTGAACCCCAGCATATTTGAAAACTTGTCAAGATCTTAGTGAAACTGCTTCCTATATCCTTCTGGATATAAATTACAATCCCAGACAGAAGACAATTTGACACATAATTTATGAGCAAAATACAGTTTAAGTGGCACTTTCCTACTTATTATCCAATTTGATTCCAATAGCATCTCTGTGAATTTTATGCTATTACATTAAACAAACATTTATTGAATACTATTGCATTTTTATTTGTCAGACACTGTTCAGAGGCTCAGAGAGGGGACAGTGACCGGCCTAAGAGCACACAGCTGCATTTTTGTGTCTCTTCCATCTTGCCTTAAAAATTTTCAAGATCAAATGAGATACCATATGGGAAAGTGCAACATGAAAGCATGAGGTTATTATTAGTGTGGCTATACTATATGGCTCTTGTTTCTAAGCCACTGCTCTAAAGAGCTGGGTGACACAGCAGAGGTATGCATTTCTGTGAGTAGTAGGTGAACTTATGCTGTCGTTCAATGCCTGTCTGATGCACAAGCTGTCTTACTCTTCTCTGACCACTCACCCTGGCCCCACCTCTCCTCCAGATCCCATTTCTCCTGGACAGTGGCAACTACTGTTGCCCTGGAGATTAGTGCACTGCAGGTATGGAAGGCAAAGGAATCTTAGAGCATAAAAGTAGCATGGACCTCAAGAGGTTAGTGAGTTTTACATCAGATAATGGACATGTAGCATTCAGTACGTGATATCTGCTGTTATTACCTTCTTTTTAAAAGTAAGGAAAACAGGACTCAGAGTGGTTAAGTGGCATTTACAAGGACACACGGCTATCAAGGACAGAAGTGAGAAGTCAGAATCAGGCCTGTGTTTCCCTGTGCTACACTGCCTGTCTGTAGCCCTACTCACACTTCAGACTTGGTACACATCCTTCCTATTTTTCCAGGCCTCCCAGAGGCCCTCAGCAGAATGAATGTCCACATCCATGGTTTTCCCCTTGCCCTGGCCCTTGACAGAATAACATTTCAGTTAGGAGGAATATCAAAGCCACTTAAGTATTTTTAATCACAGTTACAATATTTTTGCCAAGGGGTCACTCTGTAGAGGTAATTCTACAGTTGGGCTTTGAACCCAAATCTTGCCTGTATACATCTGCTGACTCCATTCCCGGAATAGTGGTGAGACAGATGGGTTGATGAATGCAAAGGCCAGGGCCTGGCACCAGTGCAGAGATTTTTTGCCCTCTCTGCCCCCTACCTTGCAATGGCTCATCATCTCTTATTAGATAGCTTTGCATGCCAGTTTGTTTAACTTGGTAAAATAGAAAAAAACAGGGAGCCAGTAAGTCTTAGATTTAAATGTTGGCTTTGCCTTTGGCTGTGTGACCCTCAGAAAGACTTTTAACCTCTCTGAATCTTATTCTTCATAAGTGAAATGGAAAGAATATTGTGAGGGATTTGAGATAACAAGTATAAAACATCCAGCAAACCATGTGGCAAATACTTGGAAGCTGGGAGTCATTAATCATTAACTGCTATTATTTCTTTGCCAACTGAGCCCTCACAGGTGGATGCCTGCCCTGACCCTGGCTCTTTAATTGAAGCTGACCTTCCCTTGTTTCCTGCAATAGGAAGCAAAAAAACAAAACAAAACAAAACAAAACAAAAGCCATCCTGGGCATGAGGCCCTGTTGTATCTGCCTAGATTGCCCTTCCTTTTACGCTATTCCCTGTTTCTGTCTTCCTGTTGAGAGCTAGTCTCCCAGGATTCCTTAAAAAGCCTCCAACATGGCCAATGCTGGCAGAATTGCACTTTTCACTTAGGGTGGAACGCCCCCTATGCATTGAATTCCTTGGCCATCAGTGGCATCTGTCCAGTACACAGCAGTGCCAACTGTTTACTTCTATCTCAAGGTGATCCAACTCCCTTTCTTGGAAAGATAGAAGCCATAAATCCTAATGCATTCAAAACTCCAGTGCTAATAGCAACAGACAAAATAGCTTTGCTTCAGATAACAACTATATTTTAAAAGTTACATTATAACCAGTTAATGGCTTTCAATCATGAGTGCCATTTTCTTATAGAAATATTTTCAGTTTTTCATATTCTCATATTTTTCTAACTTTCTTCCAATTAAAATAACTGTTGCTGCTTATGGAGAGAAGAAGAGAGCCTGGAGTAGGAGGGCTCAGAGGCTCAGAGGATATAAGCAGAAGTCAGGGAAAGGAGGAAAGAGGTTTGCAGTCATTCCTAGGAATTAGATTGTTTGATTCATTTGATCATTCAACATTTACTAATAATCAACGAACTCTGTTTTAGGCTGCAGATACTGAAACGAATGAGTTAAGACACTTGCCCTCAAAGAACTCTCTGGACTAGCACAGCAGGCAGACAGGCAAACAGCAATGATCAAATTAGCAATAGTGATCAGATTAACAATAACAATTTAAAAAGTGTGGTAAATCCGACAGCAACAATGTCCCCAAGGGGTCAAAGGGAGGACACTCATCATATTCTACTTTAGACTGATGCTTTAGAGATGAGGTGAATTTCCTTATTTAAACCTTTGAATATTTAATTTAAAAAAATTTTCAAATACATCAAAACTACAGAAGCTAATATAATGAATGGCACACTACTCTATCAATTCCTAACATTTGCCATATGCTTCATATTTTTTTAAAGAAATGAACATTACAAGCATTAGTTAAACCCCCCATGTTTTAATCAAATCTTCTCCCTTCTGTAACAGAGCTAAACACTCCCCTGAAAATTCCCATGCTTTTTAAATTGCTATTATTACATATGTGTGTACTTAATAAGCAAAACAGAACATCCTTTTGTATGCTTTCAAACTGCATATAAATGGCATCATATTCTACTTGTCATCTTGCACCATGCTTTTTCCCTTATGGTAGGTTTTTGGAATTTAGCTGTGTTGAAAGTTTTAACTGTAGTTATGTGTTCCAACTTCTGTATAGTATGCTATATGCATGACCTAATAAAATAGATATATGCTCCCATGGTTTTCAATTTTCTGTTACTGTGAGTAATGCTGTGACAAAAAAATCTGTCTTTTATGCATATGTGTGACAGTCCCTAAAAATGGAATGGTTGGCTAGTGAGATACAAAGCATCTGCAGCTTCAGCAGGTAATGCTGTATTACTTTACCAAGTGGCTGTACCAATTTACACTCCTCCCACCAATCAACAGCAGATGACTTCCCATCACTCCATATCTTCACCAATATTTGGTATTGTAAGCCTTTCAAATTGTTGGCAATTTGAGTGATACAAAATTGTGGGTTTTAAGGTTCATTTCTCTGATGGCTACTGAAGATGAACAACCTTTCATAATGACTCTTCAGCTTCATTTCTGTGAACTGCTTGTTTCTTACTGATTTTCCATTTTTATGCTGGGTTGTTTGCCTTTTTCTAATTGAGTTGTAAGTTTCTAAATATGTTGGTGTGTATATATAGTATATTATCCTTTGACAGTTACATGTTCTGCAACTATTTTATACTAGTCTGTGACTTGAGTTTTCACTTTATTTGGGAGTCTTGTTAGAAGTTAAATTTATCATAACCAATTTTTTAATCTTGTTTGCTTGCTTTTTATGTTTTAAGAAATGCAACTCTATTCTGAGTTCTTTAAGATATTATCCTATTTTTATTTTAAAAGTATTGAAGTTTTGCCTTTTATACTTAGATATCAATCCACCTGGAATTTATTTTGTAATGAGATTGGGTTCCAAGGTTAATTTTATTTTTACACTTAAGAGAACCAGACTTGGATGTGAGACAATAGCAGAAATAGGAAGAAGCAAATGTATCTTCCTTCATTCATTCACTTATTCATTCATTCATAATACCAAGTCTTCACAGACTTATTGGTATTTTAGCCAGTCTCACTGGTGTCCAGAATTTCAACTGCTAACTATGTTCTAATAAACTCCAGCCCAGAGTTGTTTCTGTGCATGTCCATGAAGCTCTCTCACAGCTGCTTCCTTGACTTTACTCCCTGCAAAGACTGCACTTAAAATCCTGTGTACTTTCTATGTTCTAAATAAGCCCTGGCTGACACAGCACCTCATATCAGGATCACTTTAATGACTTCCTAACGGAAGGTTCCCTGATCCCAACTACTGTTCTCCATTCATCACAGCCAGAGATCTTTCTGAGACATAACTCTGACCATATCACTCTCCCTCTCAAAACCCTTCAGCTACTTGACATTTTTCCTTGTCATAAGCTTTAGGCTCCTTGGATGGGATTCAATAGACTCCAAAACCTGACCCTAATGACCTCTGCAGTCTTATTTTTAGCCACTCTTGGCTGCATCTATTGAGCTCCGGTAACACCTGTCCTTATTTCCTGCACATCTCATGTCATTTACTGCTAAGGGTCTTTGCTCATGCCGTTCCTTTTCTTGTGAATGCCTTTCTGTCCCCAATTCCATTTGAGACAAAGAGGCTAGCTTTACAACAAATGCTCGTGTTCCTCCTTCTGCCACTACAGTATACAGTTATCACCAAGAAGTAGCTACTTAAGCAGCATTTCATTTCCCAGTCCCCATAATAGAAATGATCACAAGACTATTACAGCCAATGGATTATGAGTAGAAGTGATGTATACTACTTTCAGGTCTGCCCCATAGAAACCTATAATGTATCAGAGCCCCTCCATGCTTTACTTCACCTTTGAGTTGGATACAGAAGACTTTAAGGCCCTAGAAGATGGCATATATACAAGATGGAAGGATCCTGGGCACCTGAATCACTACCATTAGAGGTCCTAGAATTGTTAAGAGGGGCTCTGGTCTGGGTCCTCCACATCAAAAGGCCCTGCGCTTTGTAATGCCTTTCTCAAAAATTCCTAGGTGTTGCTCAGCACCTGGAACCAACAAGGGCTGACAGCGTTCTCTGGGCAGGGTGTCCTGCACCTAAGCTAGTTCCCATGTTCCTCTCCTGGGGGGTGACCTCTGACCCTCTACCAAGAACTGGCACTGTGGGCACATGTCTAAGGCAGCAGCACTGGACCTTGCACCTGTAAGGGCCCCGTGTTTGGTTTAATGCTCTCCTGTTACCATCTTAGAGTTCTTATCAATTTTCAAAAGGGGGGCCCATAGAACACTTCTGTCATAGAGTATATTCTGCTATAGAGTCACCAGTTGTGGGCTCAAACGCACCAGCAGCTTTCCCTGTCAAATGTGGATATGAATTCCTGAACATTAACATTTGTATTTTGCTCTGGGCCTCACAAACTATGGAGCAAATGTAGAGTGCACCAGGTGCCATTGGACCATGGGCCAGGAGCTCTAGGACTTATGCCTAAAGGGTCATCCTGGGATTTTGGGTTCTCTGGGTCTGGAAGCACAGTCTGGTGAAAGGATGGTTTCCATTGGCTGGCATGATATATTTTTTAGGGGACTCTGTGATACCATGTTGCCAGAATGGTGCTGACATTGGACATGTGACAGGACAAGTCCAAGGCTCTGGGCTACTGATTGTCCATTGCTAATCCTTGGTGTTTGGTCTGCTAACTCAGGGGTATGGGTTCCTGTGACAGTGTTAGTCTGTGCACTTTCTGCTATTGGCACTCAGGCTCCATGCCAGTGTCTGTCCAGCAGTGCCCTGAAGGTGGCTGTACCCATCTTGTCTGGGCACTTTGAGACTTTCACAGTGCCAACATTCCCTTCCTATCATGTCTTCCTGTGCCTTCAGGTTGTTTTTAAGCTGTGCTAGTTGAAGGATGGACATTCCTTGCACTAATGAAATGATTCCTTTCATTCTTCCCACAGCCCCTAGACTATTCCCTTTGCTTGGATTGTATGTTGAAGAAGGGATGCAGTCAAGAGTCCACATGCTAGGCACACAATGATTATGGCTTAAAAAGTTCAAGAAAAGAAGAAAGAATGATGAAGAATTCAAGTAGAAATTTTACAGTGTAAAAGTTCAAAAAAAAAGTTTGACATGACTATAAAATGAATTCGTGGTCACATGTTCCTGCATATCTGAGAAAGACTTTCATTTTTGGTCATCATTAACAAGGCACAAAGGCAACCTTTGAGATATTCCCTGAAAGCCATCATTCATGAGGGAAAACACAGTGTTACGAATACTGAGGAAACCAGCATTGAATAAATGGTATTAGAGAACTGAAGAGACAAAAGGTCTGCATTGTTTAAATATAAACATGTTCCTAAGAGTCATGGCATTGTGAGTAGTAACAGGGTTGCTGTTTTTTCTTGAGGTTAGAGATATGACATCAGATAGGAAAGCCACATATTTGACACAAAGAACACAAAGTGAAGGTGCCTAGATACCATGAAGCATCTTCACATGCACTAATTAGACAAAAAAGTACCTACCTCTTTTTTCCACATTATTCTAAATCTTCAATTGATCACTATACTTCAATAGTCTAGTGATTTTTATAGTTTTTTTACATGAATTTGGTACTTTTGTTAATCAACTTGTTTATAGAGACAGAAGTCTCATAAAAAATATTTTCTCAGGGTCCCCCCAAACTCAAGATACCACCTAAATCACTAAATGCAGGAAAGCTACCCACTGAACAGAAGCACATTGGACAATGATGTAAATGAGAAACAAATTTTATTGGGTTAAGCTACTGATGTCTTAGACTGCATCAAGTAGTAGCATTTCCCCATCACTCCATTTTTTGGCGTCACTGCTATATATCCTTAAATACTTGACCCTACACATCTCCAGAAAGCTGTTCTCATCTTTCTTATTTCTCTACTGTGGCCACTTTTCGCTCCTTTAGGGTTGGGCTAGGTTACTTTTATTTGGGCTTCCATGATATCTTCTGTCTTTCTCTCACTGACCAACCATACCCTGTTTTACTTACATGTTTGTGCATTTGCTGCCTTCTACACACACCTTGAGGGCAGAGATTTCTGTCATGAATTTTAGCCACTACCATCATGCTCAGGGCCTGGGGAATAGAAGTTCTCAACACATAAATTTTAAATCACTACCATTTCACAAAGGAGGCATCTGGATAGAGTAGGAAGGCATGGGAATTAGAAAATGCGGATTCTAGAGCCACGGTTGCCACTATTTTCCTACATAGTATTAACCAAGCCATCCATTTTCTTTTTTTTTTTATCAAGCCATTTTCATTACCTGAACTCATGCATAAATTGCAGATGTTCATACCTACCTATCATGGCTATTCTGATAAGTACAGTAACACATGAAAAGTACTTCATTCATAAACTGTCTGCATCATAGGTGACCTTCTAAATAAGATAGCTGTTATTATAGTAGATGCTCAATAAATATTTGTTGGATTAATGAATTCAGAAATTATTTGAGAGCCTATTATGTGCTAGGCATTGTTTTATGCACTAGAAACACAGCAATGAACAAACCAGTGACAAAGTCCTGCTCTCCTGGAGCTTAGACTCTAACAGAAGGCAGCCAATAAAAATATTCAGAATGCCAGAAGGAGAGATGTAAAGCAGAGTAAGGGGGACAATAAATGTTAAGGTGAGGAGTTGCCATCTTCTGTAGGATGGCAGGGAAAGCCTGCCTAATAAGGTGACATTTGGACAGAGCCATAAAGGAAGTGGAGTAAGCCATGAGAATCCTTGGGAAGATTATTTTAGGTAGAAACCAACAACTGCAAACATCTTGAAGCGAGAGTCTGCGTGGGGAGCGCATGCAGAGCAAGGCTGGCGTGTCTGGGCAGAGCTATCTAGGGAGAGGGTGGTGAAGAAGACCTCAGAGTGGCTGGAGGGAACGGACAACTCATGTACAGCCTTCCACACCATTGTAAAGACTTTGTATTTTTTATTCTCTGAAGTGAGATGAGAAGCCACTGAAGGATTCTGAGCAGAGAACTGTCAGAATATGACTTTAATTTCAGAGGATCACTATGGCTTCCAGGTGTAGAATCAATTGTGCTGGGTGCATGCAGGGAGAAACAGAGGGGTCAAGGGCAGATTCCCAGAGTCCAGAGGAGACATAATGGTTGTTGGAGACAGAGGTGAGAGTAATGATGAGGATCAGGAATCTGAATATATGTTGATCAGAAAGCCAATTAAGATACATTGATAGATAGGCCATTAGATAAGAAAGAGAGGAATCAAGATGACAGGGAGAAAGGGAGAGAGATGGAGTTACTATTCACAGAGATGGGGGAGACTGTGGGAAAAGTAGCTTTGGGGATTACAAATTACAAGTTTGGTTTTAGTCAGATTGTGTCTCATATGCCTAATTAGATATCCAGCCCAAGATGTTGGACAAGCAGTTGGATGTACGGTTCAGGAGTTCAGTTCAGGGATGAGGTCTGGGTAAAGACATAAATTTAGGAGTCATTAACTGAAATATGCTATTTTAAACAATGAGATCCGATGAAACCATTAAGGATGTAATATTGAGAAAGGAGAGCCAGAGACAAAGCTCTGGGGTGCCTCAATGTCTAGAGGTCAAGGAAACGAAAGGGAACCATTCAAAGGAGACCTGGAAAGAGAACTGAAAGAAAGTGGTTTCCTAAAGCCAAAGGAAGAAGACAGTGTGAGCAAGTGTGAGTGGTCAGTTGCGTTAAAAGTTGGTGGCTTTATTATTTCATCATGGAAAGTGTTGACAGAGAACACTTTTGTCACAGAACATATTCTGCTACAGTCAGCAGTTGTGGGTTCAAACCCACCAGCAGCTTTACCTGTCAAATGTGGATATGATTTCCTGCACACTATCTTCTAGGGTTGCTACTGGTCCTACGTAAAATAATAGCTGTGAAAACATTTGGTGAAATGCTTTACTGTTCAACTAACTACATGTAACTTAGATACGCTGACACATTGACACCAGCTCTATGCCAGGACCTGATATGGGAAATGGAGACAGGGACAGAACAACATACTTCATAATTCTCTGCCTTTTTAGGGAGATCCCAGTCTGGTTTTTGTGTGTGCATGTGCATGTGTGTGTGTGTGTGTGTTGTGTCAACCCTACAGCATGTGCACCTCTGGAGGAAAGCCCAGTGGCAGAGAGGAGGGGCAGAGTAGGAGGAATTGATTGTAAAATGACAGCCTCAAGAGGCCACAAGAGTTGGACAGGTGGGAAGATTCTTAGGAGCTCATTTTTCAAGCACAGATCACGAAAGTGGCAGAGTGGGCTCCTAAAGTGCCAGTCATTTTTATCTCTCTCACCTTTTGACTCACTTGGAGCATCAGCTCTGTTAGCTAAATCAATACTTTCTCCTTGACCCAAGCAACTGATTTTCACAATATCCTTCTCTGTCACAGACAGAAGATTAAGAAGGAGAAACACAGAAATACTATCATGCTCTCTGAAAGAGAGCAAAGGAGAGCAAGGGAGAGCTGTTTATTAGTAGAGGTGGACCACAGGGCATCGGCGAGCTCAAGGCAGAGGACTCTGGGCTGGGGGAGGGTCGAGGAAGGAGAAGTTAAGGCGGCCATGGCAGTAAGGTCATGGCAGTGCTGGATTTTGCTGCCACCAGCAAGAAGGAAGGAAATCCAGGACTAGGCAGATGACAATATTCAGAGGGCAAGACTGGCAAACAAGGTACAAGTACACTAGGCTGGTAAGAGAGGCCAGAACAATAGCAATCAGAGTGGCACAAACCTTACCCAAGGGTCAAAGGTGCCCAGGTCCCTCACTGACAGTTCACTTCCCCTAAGAACAGGAGCCACTTGACAGTCTCTTATAAACTCTGCACATCTAAGTCCACCAGGGAGAAATCCCAGTCTTCCCAAGACCAGGGATTCTCAATCCTGGCAGCACATGAGAACAGTCTGGGACATTTAAAAAATAACAAAGTCTGAGCATATATTCTGGTTCAGTGGAAGGGAGGCAGGCAGTTGGTATTTTTAGAAGCTCTGTAAGTATTCCAATGTGCAGCCAGTGTCAAGAATCAGCCTTAAACCATCCTAAAAAGAAACCTGGGGTATGCGAAAGATCCATGACCTTGGTGTTTCATTCGTTTATTCACTCAACAGTATTTATTGAATGTTACCAAGTACTATAGACCTGGGTTAAAATCACAACCCAGATACTTAGCAGCTATGTGATTTGGGGCACATTACTACTTCTCAATTTCTTCAAAATGAGAGTAATAATACTATTTCACAGCACTGTTTAGATAACTAGAAATTAAACATTAGAAATGCACTCAAATAATACACACTCAATAATTGTGCATTTCCCTCCCCCTTTTCTTAATGAATTGGAAATGGGAATTGTTGGGTGTGGGGAGAGGAAGCAGAATGTAAAGAACACTTGTTCATTGCCTCGGGGGAAGCAGTACCAGGTTAACCTATTGACAGTCACTGTGTTTCTTGTTTATATAAACAGCACAGTTAGGACTCTGCCCTGTCCTTGTGGCTAAGACCTCTCCAGTACCCAGTCCTTTTGGGCCTGGCCTCCTACCTTGCTCACAGAAGTCATATAGGACCTGGGTTGATAAGGCCCTGCTACCTACTTACACACAGCCCTGCTTGACCCTGGGCACAGGCCCGCCCTTGGCACTTGGCAGGACTGAGGCACACTGAGTACGTCAGGGCAGACCAATGTTTAGGTGGTTCAATCGCTTACAAGCAAGTCACTTAACATCTGAACCTCTGTTTCTTCAGTTTTATATTGGAGAGAAGATTATTGATTCATATTACAGATTCTGGACTTAAGCATCCTGGGTTTTGATAATTTTGCCACTGTTTCCCCTTGTATTATTTTAAAGAGATAATAGTATATACCTTATGAGCTATTATGAGAATAAAATAATCCATTTAAGGAACTTGAAACACCATCTGGCATATAGTAGGCTATCAGTGAATATTAGCTGTTATTATTTTTATTATCATAACCATCGCTATCTACTTTGAAGGTCCGTGAAAGCCTATGATCTGCTAAGCAGCCCAGCAGCCAATATAAGTATCAAAACACAGAGAGCTAATTAATCCATTAAGGCAGCAGCTTCGGTGACAGCTGGAAATGTGTACAAATCATGTTTTTTCCAGACCTGTCGTCTCACACTGGATAAGGGCTCCCAGGCGGGCCCAGTATTCTGCATGATGCTCCCGGGGAACTCCCACAGGAGTTTCAGGTGGCAAGAAAGATGGGATCTTTACCAGAGCTCTTCAGAAAAGGGGAAACAATGACCTCATAGCATCCCTTCTGATTTAAGCCTGTGCCTCTGTGGCTCACCACATGGCCATTCTGTGCCCTGAATGCTTAACTGCTGAGGCCTGAACAACATTTTAAGGTCCAAAGGAGCTTCCTGGTGGACTTAGTAATGATCATTGTAGATAATGACTTTCCTACAAACAGCATTTTACAGTTTACAAAATCCTTTAATACATACTGTTTCATTGGATTTATTCATTCATTCATTCCCTTACTGAATACTCACTGTGTATTTACTATGCATCAGGCTCTGTGTGAAGCAATAGTTAACAAAATATTATGTTAAGTGCTGAGGGTATAGTAGTAAACACGACTGCAGATGTAAATCATAAAAGGCTCCAGCAGTTCACAGTCAAATTGGAGAGAGTTGGAGCAGATGAAAGAACAGAAAAAGCACAATTCCTATGAGAGAACCAGGGTTCCCTGTGTGGGACAGGGTACAGATAAGAGAGTGACAGTTCAGTCTGGGAGAAGGTAGACAAGAAAGCCTTCAAAACTGGGGCTTTTGTCTTAGGTCCAGTTAGAAATTTGCAAATGATCCTTCTGCCATACCTAAGTCAGTTCTCCCAGATCACCCACATGCCTGATTTCTGAACACCACCCATTCCTTGGTTTTTCTATATCTGTATGTCATACTGTCATTGTCCCTGTAAGATCTGGAATTTCCAAATGTCACTGCCAGCCTATATTCTTAGTTTTATCTTGACGAATAGACATATTAATATCTAGTTTAAATCCTGCAGAATTACTGTATTAAATGAGCTTATAGATGTAGAAATCATGTTAATAATTTAAGAGAGCCTTTGCTGAATGCCTAACATACATTGATGTACAGACATCAGGTACTTACTTTATGCAAATGTTTGCTTATCACAATTTTTTTTCTACAAATAGATAGGAAGGCCACCATTTTATATAAAAAGTTCAGTGACTTGTCCAAGGTCATATAAGTGGTAGGCAGCTGAGTCTGCTACTGTAAAAATCCTTTTATTATTACTATGTGGCTCTTTCCTATATATCACACCACCTCTTAAAGTGAGAATACACACACACACATACATACATAAAATTACAGAGCATCTGCCACGTGCCAGTCACCAAAGTAGGCACTTTTGGGATAGTATTCACAAGAGCCATAAGAGATATTCATAAAAAAAAAAAAAACAGATAAGGCAACTGATACTCAGGAAGGATGGAAAAAAAAAATCAAACAGTTTGTTGATGGTAGAGCCAGGGTTTGAACCCAGGTTGGATTAACACAAAAGTTGCGCCATTCCACTATATCACACTACCTCTTCCTGGCACTCCCCATCTAACTCTGGTTTTCCTGTAGGCTACCTGTTGCTTTCCTTCTTTAGGACTCAATTTCCCCATATGAGTAATTATGATCTCTAAAAGCTCTTTCAGATTTGATGTTCTCAGGTTCCAAGACATAAATAGGTAGAGATGAAAGGCAAAGAAAAAGGCACCCCTAACTGAGAAAAGCAGGGATACAGCCTGTAAAGATCAGGGAATATTTAGGAAAAGCCAGACATATTAGGGGGCTGGAGTTAAAGCAACTCTATTCTTTGCACTGGGGCTCAGAGACTTGTGAGTGAGTAGGAGTTTGAAATGTTAAAAAGATGAACATTATTTCAACAAATGGGAAAACACATACAAAGGACTCAGGGGCCTGCAATTACAAAGTATGTTTGGAGAAAGGTGATTTGTATGATGTGGCTTTGTCCCAAGGAGTAGAGGAATCAAGGGGAAAGAGGTTGTGATGACAGATTTTACCACAATGGTAGCTGTGGTTTCAGTCTGACTTGTTGGGCCATGTGTTTATACATGGCAGCTTCTGCTCCTGCTCTTCGTTAAGTACTACACAGTTCCTGACAATTTGAGGTTATGTAACTCAGCTGCAGTAGTACTTAAGAGAAGTGAATAGTTAAAGCAATTATCCAGACCATTAAATTACACACTCCCCCCTGCCTTTTATGTGGACCGTTCAAAAGAAGGACATCCAGGTGCACCTTCTGAAGACAAGTTTGTCAATTTTTCTGTTGATCATAGGAGAGAGAGGTATTTACACTATAAAATGATAACCATGAGCACTGGCTCTTGTTTTATTGGTATTATGAGAATTCTTTTTCTTGCTGAAGTTCAAGGATACACATCATAATTATACTTCCTTAAGAGGTACTGTGGAAATGCCCAGAAGCCTTATGTCTTCCGAAGGCTATACAAAAACCCAAACCTCTGGCTCACTCTAAGGCCACACCTCAGACGTGCAAGTGTAGGATCCTCATCACCAGAAGCCTGATGGGAACATAATACCAGGGTACCAAGAAGAGGCTTCAGAGGTGGGTCAAAGTTCATGTTCTCTACCTCTCCCCTCACCCTTTGCTTTTTCTAGGAAGTTCACAAATATATTTAAGTCTTGCAACTTGAAATCCTCCCCAAGTGAACAGAACCTCTCTTCCCTTCACTTCACATACATTCCATCAGAGAGTTGTCTGTAATTATTGCTTCCACTTCCCCAATTCTTCAACCTAAACTGCGTTCCATTTCCACCTTCCCTGAAATCACTCTTATCAAGCCAAGCAATGATCCAATTAATGCTAAATCTTCTCAATCCTCATTTTCTTTATTTAACACTATTTTGGTGTTTGGCAGTTTTTACCATTTCCTCCTTAATATTCCCTCTATCTTTGGCTTTGCTGATATACCTTCCTCCTGCTTTCCTTCCTCCTCTCCTGACTGCTCTATCTTAATCTCCTTTGCTGATTTTTCTTAATCTACCCATCTCTTGAATTCTGATGTTCTCAAAGTCCCTGTCTCTCTCAACCTCATATTTCTCCATCCACTTCTCCATCCATCCAGCAATATCTACCCAATGAAAACCTATAGAATGGATCATGCCAGATCCCTGAACTCAAAGAGCTCATAGTCTAGTGGGGAGACAGATATATAAGCAGGTAATCCCACAAAGCTTTAGGTACTATTTTGTCTTCATTCTGCCAGATGAAGATGATGTAGTCTGGGGACAACGGCAGTATTAGCAGGGGTCTTCTGATTCCTGGGGTGAAGATATCTTACTTAGACACGTTAGGAAAGCCTACAAATGTCGAGCCTGTCATGTCAGACTTAAGTATCCAAAGGAATAATCACTCAGTGATACTAAAATTAATCTATTAGTTATGATCTCTTGGTCCATTCCTTTGTATCGTATTTGGGAGGTAGCACACCGTAGAAGAAAGAACACAGCTTTTAGAGAAAAATAGGCTTGAGCTGGAATTCTGGCTTTGTTTTAACTAGCTATATTATCTCAGACAAGTTACTCAAATGCTCCAACTCTCATTTTCCTCATCTGTAAAATGCACATAATATTTTCTTACAGAATTGTTACAAGGATTTGATATAAGAAGCACTTTACACAGTTCCTGGCACTTAGTATTTAGAATGGACATCAGCCCAAGCTTTCTTCTATTCCAAACGTGGGACTAACTCAAAAAGAAGACAGAATGTGGGCAATCAAGTGTGTATCCCTGCTCAGGTAACGAGGCGTGATGCATTCGAAAAGCGGCCCAAGATAGCACTGTTTTAAATAAAAGTCCTAAATTCCCTTTCAATTTCCTTGTTCAAATCACTTAAGGGGAGCTTTCTGTAGTTCTGCTAATGAAGTCATCCTCAAAATCACTTTCAGACAGACTATTGCTCAATAATAAACTAACTGCATGATAATACACACACCCAGGCCCCCAAGTCGGGTGATTTTTTAGGATCAGAATCCATACAAACAGTCATTGAGAGTCTTAAGGGGGTCATTTGCAGAGATTGGATTTCTCCAAAAGAAAAGAATATACTCGTTTTATTCTCTTTATTTTGCCAGCTCATCAAGAAGAAAATGATAAAAAAAACCTCTAATGCCTATGGTGCAATTCATCACAGGGAATTTTATGGCAGAAAAATGTTTTCAATTTATAATGGCAGTAATAAGTGACTTTGGGCAAAAGCTGAAAGAGACTTTTTTTTTCCACCAGGAGCCAGCTAGGAATAGAAAGGGGATGTAATCATTACTCATCCCTGGATGCTGAATGTTTAAAGGCATCTTACACAACAGCATGCATTTTATTACCCTACTATACATCAGGCAGAAAAATTTTACCCAAACTGAAACTTGAAGCCCTGTTTATCATAACGGAGTCCAATTAATGCCACATGGTGAGTAAAGGGGAGGGTCCTCTTCTTGTGAGAAGCCCAAAGCTTCCTTTGACAAGCCCAACAAAAGAACCAGTCCTAAGAAGGGAGCCATATTGTAGTGTTTGGTTTAAAAATGTATTTTATTTTATTTTAATTTTTTTAAATGAATTTTAAATGACTGTAGCACTGGGAAACACACACACACATGCAAGCAGGCACATATGCACACATGCACCTTCACTGGCAGAGTTTTCTGATGAATGGAATACAGTGGTTGAAAACTCACTGAGCACTGTTTCCAAAACTCACTGCGCATCAAGGCATTCTTGCATGCTCTCGTTTCCCTCTCCTGCCTGTAGATGGGGAGTCACCAAGACCTGTGGGTACTTGCTGTCACCATCACCATCTCTGTAATTCTGCTGCCCCTCACCCCCACGTCAGCATCATCAACAAGCTTCATTCACCACCCACTCATCCACTTATTCATTCACTTACATTCACTAGAAAACTCAAGTCAACAAATATTTATTCTATGAAAATGTGTCAAGCTTTAAAATACAACAGTGATTGTGGCATAAGCCCCTGTTTTAAAGGCAAGGGGTCCCTAACTTAGTAGAGTAGAGAGCTGCGCAGTCACACCACTGCATGATTGCAGTGATAAGGGCTCTGCAGGAGGCCGTGCTAGGTACTAAGATTCAAGGGTAAAAGGAGAGAATAACACATTTAGCATAGAGGGTCTGAGAGAATCCTTCCTGGAGGAAATGCCCTTTTTTAAGTTGAGGTGCAAGGGTGGGCATTTTCCAGTAGGAAATGGGTAGGTAGAAAGAACGCAGGCAGAAAGAAGGACCAAGATGTGCAAAATGGAAGAAAGTCTGAAATAGTGTGGCATGTACACAGAACAGAAGTGTGGAGCTTAGCTGAAGGGGAAAGTCTAAGGGTACTGATTCAATTACTTATGATAGGTAAGTGCTTCATGCTATGGAGTCAGAAAGGAAAAACACACAGCTACTGATCTCAAAGAGCTACTAGTTTACACAGAGGGAAACTTTCTTCTTTGGCATGAATTCCCTGCCAGTCAAGTCAGTTGGCTCAGCTTTGTTGTGCTGTTGTTTATTTTTGATTTTGTGTGTGTGTGTTTTGTTTTTGGTGGTCTTTGTTTTACTCTTCAGCATACCTAAATGAAGATAAGAGAATAAAACATGTGAAAATCTGGGAACAGAAATCTCTGTCTAAGGGAACAGTCACAACACTAAGAAATGTTCCTAAAGGTCCAAGGAATAGTGAGAACGCCAAGGAGCTGGAGCAGAGTGGAGAAAAAGGATGGTAGACAATTAACTACGAGAACAACTTAGAGGCCAGATCACGTGCAGCCTCATGAGCCATAGTAAAGGTTTTGTATTTTATTCTCAGTGATTGGTAAGCCATTGAACCTTTAAGAATGCGGAAATGAAATTATCTGAATCTCACTTTAAAAGCAGCAATCTGGATGCTGTGTGGAGTGCAGACTGCAGCGGGGACATAAGTGAAGGCAGGATCTGTTAGGAGATGAGTATCTTTACACACAAAATGTTTGGGGCTTGAGCTAGAGTGGTAATGATGGAGGAGATGAGAAATGGCTGGAATCAGGACGTATTATGATTACCATTAATTTAACTGCCCCTCCCCTATTCTATGGAACTCTTCAAATGCTAAATATTCATTCAACAAATACAGGACGTTTCCAGGGCCACACAGTGGGTCCATGGCAGAGATGGACCTGGGACCTAGGTATCCTTGTCTTTATTCTTTGGCCTCCCCAGTTTTCTACCACCTTCTCCCCAAGTTAATTTATTGTTTTCATAAGCCTGAAGTATCATCCTCCTGGTGGCATTTTAAGAAAACCAGACGGTATTCAGCAGAAAGTCTGCCCAGCATCAAAAGAAACCAGGACTTCGATGTGCTCCAATTGGAGCAGAGAAGATGTGTGGAAAATACCAAGCAAATGTTTGGACTTGGAATCCAAAATAACATGCACTTAACTTTGCAGTTTAAAAAGCTAAATTCAAACATGTGCCTTGTTGGTTTTCCAGGAAATATAGAATCTTGCAGCATAAAATTAAATAAACACCAACCCCAACTTGTGGTCCCTCCCTTCCTCCCTGTCTCCCTGCCTTCTGAGTTTTCTTCAATTGTTTTCAAACTCCCTCATTCTCCAAATTCAGAACTTTCCATATTTTTGGACTCATGAGGCAACTGGTTCACACTGGCTAATACCATAATACACAGTGGACACTTCTTATTTCCTAGTTGCATTATACATGGTCAGCCTTCTGGGCCTTTTGTTCATGCCGTTCCTCTGCCTGGCACGCTTCCCCAGGGCTCTCTCTCTGTCTGAAATACACTGTGCAGCCTCCTTCTTCAGAGACTGTTCCCCAGTTCTTCCTCTCATTTAATTGGGTACTTATTCCTCTCAAATCTCATTGCAAAATAGCTATGAAATTCTCAGTTTCTCCATCTGTACAGTGGAAATAAAAATATTTCTACTTGCCTCACAGAGATTGTAAAGATTAAATGAGTGGATATCTATGAAATAACTTTGAAAAAGTAATGTGCTCCACAATTAGTATTATTTTTCTTCTTCCCTCCCCCTTCCCCTCTTCCATTTTTCCTTTCCTTTCTCCTTTATTTTTCAGTTCTCAATAAAGAATACCCTTTCTTGGTTGAAGGGGGAGGTTTTCTGAACATATAAATGCAACAGACATTTGTAGTCAGCTGCCTGATGTCTAAAGAATGATAACTAGATAAGTAGCACCCCTTCAACATCTACAGTCAGCCTAGGCCCTGTTCTTGATGGGACAGGCTCTATAACATGTCTAAGTTTTCTTACATTTCCACTCCACCAAATAACAACAACCATCAAAATAACCCGAACTCTTAAAAATCGCTGGTACCCCCTCCTAACAAGATGGAACTTTGTCACCTACCCTCCACTTCAAACTACTTAGTTCATCTTTTATTTGTTGTATGTTTTATGTGATATTTTGTTTGAGAAAAGGATCCCCTTGCTCTAAAAAAGCTTTAAAATAACTCTTCTGATCCAAAGCCCTCATTTTAGAGATAGAGAAGCTGAAACTCAGAGAAGGGAAGGGAATAGCCCAAGGAGATACTGTGGATCAGCTTCCCAAAGCCAAGTGAAATAACTCTCAGATCCAGGATACTCTGTCTACTTCCTGGGAGGTTTTCCTGACATCAGATGAGTTTGTGGAAACAGCTTATTTCCCAGAACTGTTATCATGCTCATTTTGGTTGATTCTCTTGCTCTTCTATAGCAGGAGCCCTGACCACTAAGAGCCAAACCCAGGTAGCAAGAGGAAGAACCTTTGGACTCCTGCCTCCAACCAATTCCTTACAGGGTCAGTGCACATGGATTACTCCTGTGTTCTCCGGCTAAGAATTTCTTTTCTCGCAACAGAAAGAAAAAAATAAAAACCTTCAATATTTCAGTATCGGGCCCTGGGGCTTCAAGGCCAGAAAATGGCACCATCCTTTCTCCTCCTCAGTGGCTGTAAGGAGTTTGAAGGATGGGTGGTTTATAAGACCAGGAGAAAACCAAAATGATCTTGGGACACTACAGGTGTTTAGGAAAGTGGTGATATGACTGCTACAGGAACAAATGCTAAGTTCCTGTATACAGACAATAAAATTTCAGGGACTTGTAGGTCTTCCTCAAGGTGGCTTATGCAGTCATTCGTGAACCAAACTCTAGACAGCTTCCAAGTGAGACCAAGGTCCTAGGTCGGTTTTTTCTGTTCCATTACATCAGTTTATTAAAACTTACCCCTTCTGAGTCTCAGTTTCCTCATCTCTAAAATGGGGATAATAATATCTACTTCATAGGATTATCATCATGGTTCAATAAAAAGATGTACGGAAGGATCTTTGCCCATTTCTGCATTATAATGATAAAGAACACTCATTAAGCATTTACTGTGTGCTAGGCAAAGTCTAAGCATATTACTTGTATTAATTCATTTAATCTTCAGCACAACTATTTGAGGATTATCATCATCTCTATTTCATAGATTGGGAAATTGAGGCACAGAAAGGTTAAATCATTTGCCTAAGATCATACAACTTGACAGATATAGAGTTGGGATCTGATCCAGGTTATCTGACTCCATAGCTTGCACTTAACCACTGTAGGGACCTGTCTCCAAATAAACAGGTCAGCACCAGAAAGGAGAGAAGCAGTGGCGTCTGGGAAGACCTCACAATCACCCACAGCAGGTAGTCGTGCCGAGCTGATCCAGAACACGGAAATGCCTGCTCGTTCCTTTCAAAATGGCTCCAGCTGACAGAATGCTGGATCCCCACACTTTGCTCTTTGGCATTAATTAAAACAAAAGAGTTAATCAAGATAAACTTCCACACCTGCTTGGCACCAGCCTGGAAGTTTATCATGTCTAAATATGTTTCTCATGCATTTACTGCAAATTAGTTTCTGAAAGTGAATTTCAAGGTCTAGTGACTCTGAGGTTCCCTAACACCGTTTTCATTAAGTTTTCACAAATGATCTACTGTTGCATTATTCTTTTATAGTGCAGATTTAAGGCCCCACTATGAAAAGCAATTATGCTGTCAGAAAAGTGTATTTTGACTTATTAAAAAATCTGAAAGGTTTCAGAAAACTATTTATTTAGGTTCTCATTGGGAAGGTATTTTGACAGTCCTCAGAACGAAAGCACTTTTCAGTGGCAGAGTCCTTGGAGTGGCCTAACAAAGCCCTTCTCCGAAGTACATGTGGAGCAGTAGAACAAACACAGTGCAGGGCCTCAGGAGGCCTTGGGCGCTGCTCCCGGAAGAGAAGCCTCGGACCTCCGTGTCCTCATCGGGAAAATAAAAAAGTTGCACGCAGTGATCTCTCGAGTAACAGGAGCACCGAGATTCTGATCACAGCTACTGTACTGAGCACTTAACTATGTCTCAGACCCAGTGCCAGTAGGTATACAGCCAACCCTGAGAGGTGGAAAGTATTGTCCCCATTTTACAGATAAGGAAACTGAAGTTTAAAAAGGTTACATGGCTTACCCAAAGTCACTCAGTAGGTGATGGATTTGGAATGTGATCCCTATCATACATTCTAAAGTCTGCTCCTCAGAGAGGAAAGAAAACCCAGAATAAACTGTTGAAACATTCAACAATATGGATGGTTGACTGAAAGATGTCAGATACAAAAGAATTCATGCTCTATGACTCTGTTTATGTGAAATTCAAGAACAAAATTAATCTATGTGATAGGATCAGTAGTGACTGTCCATGGAGGGGTACAGAGTGAATGGAAAGCACCACAAAGGAACTTAATGAAATGTGATGAAAATCTTTACATCTTGATTGAGATGGTTACGCAGGTGTACACATTATCAAAGCCCATGGAACCAAATGTTTAAATTCAGTGCATTTCAGACTCTGCTCCTCCTAAAATAGGTAAGGCTGGAGCAATGTGTCCTCCTTTGGAAACCGAGGGACCTGGTGCTCCTCTCTGCTGGGTGTTTCTCCAATGCACAGCCCTCCAATGCTGGGCAAGACCTCTGCAGTGAATGAATGAATGAATGTTTGAAACCTGTGATTATGCTTTCTTCCTGTATGACCTTAGGTCAGTCACTCCCCTTCTTGGACATTAGTTTCCTCATTTTAAGATAAAGGGTTTGGGTGTAGTAGCTTCTAAGCTCCTTTCTAGTTCTAACCTTCTCTCATTTTGTACCAAGGTGACCATTTCATGCCAAGGCCCCATGCCTGGTTGCTTTCATTACAGAACGCTGGACAGAGTGCAGGAAAGTCACAGAAGCTAAAGGGAGATGATCCATTTGGGTTTTGAATTTAGTCCACCCACATCCTCTCATATAGTCATTATAAGTAAAATGGTGCGAAGTGTGAAATAGTAGGATGAGGACTCAGATTAGGATTCCAGATTAGATCTCAGTCCACAGCCAGGATCAGGGCTCAGGGGTGTCTTATTCCTAGCTTATTTTGGAAGCTTTTGCTGTTCTGGACACTGACCATGCCTTTTATAGATGGTTCCTCATATCATCCTCACAACAGTCCTGTTGAATAGGCATCATTATCCCACTTTATAGATGAAAACACTAATGTTCTGAAAGGTTAAATTATTTGCCTGAGGTTACCTGACTTTTCAGTGGTATAATTGGATCTGAATCAGGAATCTCTACTTTGAACCTCTATTTTAACAGGCAGTATTACCTAAGTTAGCCTATGGCAAGCAAGTTTAAGAAGCTCACTGGGCGACTAAGTTCGGTGATTGATGATAAGACAGGGGTTAGAATGACTTGTTTACTCTTTGGCAGACATTATTTTTGAGAAACATTGTGGATGGAAGGAAAAGAAACATAATATTTTTGGTATCACTATTTGCTAGTTATTAAGAGGCATCAACAGGAGCCACTAGAAGGCTCTTATTTCATTTAACCCTAAAATACACCACTTGCAATGGGTACCTCCAGGCTCACATAGATTAAGTGATTGGCCCAAAGTTGCCAGACTTCAAACATTCTCATAATTGAACATCTAATTCTATCTGTAATCCATGGTGTGTGTGTGTGTGTGTGTGTGTGTGTGTGTGTGTGTGTGTGTGTGTGTGGTGGGAGGGTATGTATGCATAACAGAATAAAAGTTAAAGTATGGGTGGCTAGAGAAGTCTTAAAAGCAAATTTTTTCTTTTTTAATTGATATGAATTGCACCAAAAATGCACCACGATGTTTTGGTGACATTCCCATAACTGTTCATAGTTGTAATTTCAAAATGACAAGCTATCTATTTGAAATATGGCATTGAAAATAAAACAGATGAAGCTATCTTTTAATATATTGGGATCCATTTCCTGGACTATTAACTGTAGAAATATCAGCTTTCAGAATGAATTGCCCTATTGCAGCCTCTTCCAACTCCCTAATAAAATATATGGGAAAGACAAAGAAATGACAAAAACTTTCAATATTCATAACTAGAATGACAATCAATCAGGGAATTACTTCTATGAATTCTAATAATTGCCAGAGCTGGGTTAAAGAAAACAGTTAGTGGCCTAGTTATGTTTTGCTTCAAGAAATAGAACAAGCTCTCCCACTCGAAAAAGCATAGAAAAAACACTTCATTTCTAAACCATTGTCTCTGAAACTAAGGTGCTGTAAAGAGCCAACGAACTGGGAGCCATTCCTCTACTTCATAAGCTTTCTATTTGAGGCAGCCAGAGTATGACTTCCCTCAATCACTGCCCAACACCCTCTTCCCCCAAACATATCTTATTGTACCTATTCTATGATTTTACATCCAAGAAAACATCTAAACATCCCAGAAAACATCAGATGGAACTGAAGTCAAGGGTAAGAAATCAAGGGCAACTGACACAGGTATACTGCATCCTAGAGACTGTCATCCTCACATGTAAAATAATGTGGCCAAGCATGAAAACCAAAACCTCTAGTAGTAGTGCTTGCTAGAGATATTAGCTTTGGTTCCTTGTGTGTCCGTCCACTCATTCAATGTGGTCTAGAGAATAAAGAAATGTTGGATAGAGAAGATTTCACTGGGTGTGACAGTCCAGGTGCTCTGATAATCTGACATCAAAATGATATATATGAACAATAAATTTAGCAGGGAAAATGCTTTTGACAGAAAAATGGGGAGGGACCCACAGGAGGCTGGAAATACTCTCAGACTGTGATTCAGTTCTTCGAGGCATGACCTGGAGTGGAAGAGCAAGGGAAGGAAATAAGGAAGCTTAATTAAAAGTGTCTTAGACTGCACTGAGTCTTAAGGAAAGATTAGCAAGGTAAACAGGGAGTACTAGGGCCCAATTTTTCTGTCGGAAAACTCCCTCATTACCCAGGATCAAGACAATATTAACATCCTGAGTTCAGTTTTTGTTGGAAGTGGCCCATGGAAAGCCTGGTTTCTGTTTCAGTGCAACACACAAATAGATTTCAGAGCAACAGTTGGAACCCTTATTCAACTATAGTTCTTGCATGAGGGCACTCGAATGGCTGCCATGCTTGGAATGGGTCTGGCAGGAGGACATAACTTAGCCTCCTATTGTAGACTTGAGAAGGAGGCATTAACACGGTGATGCGAAATGTCACAGCCTGCATTGCATCAAGCATCAAGACTGGACAGATCCCCATAAATTTTAGTTTTTAAGAAAGGTTGGTAGGGGAGAGATTTATGAACTAAAGCAGAATTGAGTCTATGGACTTTCTTAGCACTTGGCCACTTAACTCACCTATTTGGTCTATGGAGTTAAGTAGATGAATCATACGGGATGACTGTAAAATACTATAAATGTAAACAGGTGGTATAATTGTACTTGCTATTCCTGATGTGATACATTCACTGGCAAATATCAATACAATCCTTGGCACTTTGTATAAGCTATTGATTTTGCAAATGCCTTTCTCTTTATCAGTTTTCAAGAATCACCAAAAGCAGTTCATTTTTACCTGACAGGGACAATAGCATGCCTTACCCTATCTTTTTGCAGGGCTATTTCAATCCTTCTGCTTTTTATCATGATCTAGTCTGCAGAGACCTTGATCATCTTGCCATCCCAAAGATCACCCCACTGGGACACTATGTTGATAACCACAGTATTAAGAAGATGAAGTTTCAAGTACCATAGATGCTTTAGAAGACACATGTATGACAGAAGGTGCCTCATAAAAATCCAGGAGCCTACTATTTCAGTTAAATTTTTAAGATGTCTAGGGGTCTGAAGCATACTGGAATAGCCATGCCAAAGTGAAAGATAAATTGCTGCACTTTGTACTATTTATTGCTAAAAAAAAAAGGAGCACAATGATAGGTGAGTCTCTCTGGATTTCTGGAGGCAACATATATCATATTCAACTGCGTTGTTCTGGTCCATTTACTGAGTAACTTGCAACGCTGCCAGTTTTGAGTGAAGCTCACAGCAAGAGAAGGCTCTGCAGTGGGTCCATACTTAAGTGAAAGCTGCTCTGCATTTGGACCTTTTGATCTGGAAGATTCCAACGTGACAATGGTGAGTAGGAACACTAGATGAAGCCCATGGTGAGCTCTAGTAAGACAACCACAGCAAATCCCTATAGTTAAGAGCAAAACTATGACTTTTCCTGTAGACAACTTTTCTCTTCTGAAAAATAGCTCCTAGCTGCATAGTAAATCCCAATAAAGAATAAACATCTGACTTTGGGACATCAAGTGGTCAGGTGGCCTGGGCTGTCCATCAGAAACTGTTTATAATCTGACCCAACAAGCCATAAGCTTGGGCCTACAATCCACCAACAGGTGAAAATGGCATATAAGTAGCATAATGGTATTATAAGGTTCTAGTAGGTCCTGAAAGCACATGAAAGTTACAGGCCAGAGGATTAGATTCCTACAGTATTTCTTCCTGCAGCATTCCCTCCTTCAGTCCAACTATGGTCTCACAGCAAGTGCCTTTTAACCAACTCATTGAAGAAGAAAAAACTTGGGTCTGGTTTACAAATGATTCTGTGTGACATGCTGGCATCAATCAGATGTGGACTTCAGAAGTGTAAAAAAAGTAATAGCTTTACAGTGCCCAGTCAGGGGTGTCTTTGAAAGACAATAATAAAGGGAAGTTCTTTCTAGTAGTGAGAACTTAAAGCACCATATGAGGTTGCTCACTTTGTTAGAACAGAGAGATGGTCATTACTGATTTATAGCCTGATCGTTTGACTAGATATCAGAAACTTGGAATAAGCAGAATTGGAAATAAAAGATTCTGGGCAAGAGGTATAAGAATGGAATTACTGGAATGGAAAAAATGTGACGATCTTATATTCTATGAGATCACCAAAGAACACCCACTACAGAGGAGGTTTTCAACAGTCAGGATAAGATAATATATTCTTTGGATGTCAGTCAATCTTATCTAAGCTCTTGCTCAGTGGGTCAATATATAAAGAGACCATGACAGGGGGATGGAGGCTATACAAGGCTTTACAACATGGACTTTTCCTGTGTCCAAAATGCCAGTAATAGAGACCAACACTGATTCTCCAGCCAGTCACCCCCAGCCTGCCAGCTGGTGGCAGGTTGATTACAGTAGACTCTTTCTATTAAGACACAGTGGTTGAGGACTGGAACGCACATTTATTATGGAATTGGATTTGCCTTCTCTATACTCAATGCTTCTGCCAGCAGGAATCCATGGATTTACAGAATTCCTTATTGACCTTATGGTATCCCATACAGCATTAATTATGACAAATGAACTCACTTTGCTTCAAAATTATGTCAGTGATAGGCTCATACATATAGTATTTACCGGTTTTAATACATACTTCATTTCCCAGAAGCAGCTGGCCTGATAGATTTGTGGAAAGGTCTAACAGAGGCTCTGTTCTGGTTCTAGTTGGGGAACTGAAAGTTTGGGGGTTTTTTTCTTACAAGGTATCATACATGCTTTGAACCATTGACCAACATATGGTGTTGTTTCTCACACAGGCAGAATATATGCATCCAAGAGTCAAGGAATGGAAATGAGATTGGTTCCTTTCACATTACATTTAATAACCTATTCACAGAAATTTTCTCATCGCACAACTTTGGGCTCTGATGGTTTAGGAAGTCTTAGTTCCTAAAGGAACACAAGAATGGTTCCATTGAAGTGGAGGCTAAGGCTGTCACTTGGCTATGTAGGGTTCTTTATGTTACTAAACCAAAAGGCAAATAACCATGTTGCTTTATTGGTTGGGGGGACTGAATCCAATTACTAAGGGGTGTATGGATTGCTACAACACAATGGGAGCAAGAAGGAGTAATTCTAGAACCCACAGGATTCTCAAAGATGCCTTTTAGTACTTCCGTGTCCAATAATAAAAGTTCATGGAAAAGTACAACCCAATAAATTTTCACTGAGGATGTATATCTCTCAGAAATAAAGGTTTGGGTGAGCCCACCAGGTAAAAAAAAAAAAAACACCAAAAAGCTGAGGAATTTTCTGAGGGTAAAGGGTAAATGGAATGCGTAATGGAAAAAGGAAGTTATAACTATCACTATATCCTTTTACCAGTTTCAAAAATGAGTACTATAGCAAATATACATCTCTTTTTTCCTTGTTTGTTAGGAGTGTGTGTGTGTGAATTTACTTTTCTACTTTTTCCTCTTCTCTGATTATTTTATTTAAAATTCATTGTTAGTGGTTACCTTTAAAGTTAGCCTTTAGAGTACATATTATTCAAATGGAACTAAAACAGATAACATGACCTCACATAGAGATGGATACAAAGACCATGAGAACTTTGTCTTCCTCTTTTGAGATGGTGAATCTTTATATGTACAAAAATTAGCTGTGTCTTCTAAGGAGAAAGCATGAAGTTGACATATTTTGTTGTATGGAAGTTCAAATATGTGTACAAGGGTATGTATAAATGATGAGTAACCAGACTGGACTTCCGGGAAGATGGCGGTGTGAGCAGGGCGGCAGAAATCTCCTCCCAACACTATATTTATCTATGAAAACACAGCAAATACATCTATTCCTAAAAGAGAGATGAGAATACACAGGAAAGCGCACAGCGTGCAGCTACACCCGAGAGGACTCGGCACCCCAGGAGGCAGGTAAGATCCGGAGCCGCGACCCGGCGGGACCCGAGCCCTCCCCCACCCCAGCGCACCGGCGGGAGGAGAGGATTCAGAGCTGGGAGGGAGTGGAAGCACACCCCGCGAAGTAGCCAGCCCCGGTGATCTGCGCAGGGAGCCTGACCCAAATCACGCAGTGCAGCGGAGATTGGAGAGACAGAGGGGCAGGATATGAGCAGGGAACGCGCCAGGGTGCTTGCAGCCGGCTCCTGGGAAGGAAAAAAAAAGCGCGCGCTTTCTTCAGCGGTCTTAAAGAGACAGGAGCCCAGCGGAGGAGCCGGATCGCCCCAGCACACTCAGCCCAGCAGGCTGGGAGTCCTGGGGAGTTTCAGACGCCTTAGCTGGCGACTGAGGAAGCGTAGCCATACTTACACTTCTCACTGAGATCAACAGCCTCCTATTCGTTCCCACCCCTGCCAGAGCGATAAAGGGCCCTGCGGAGCGGCACATGGCTGTGGAATAGTGGGGCAATAGCGCCACCTACAGCATTCCCACTGAATCTACGTCCGGTGGGCAGTTTTTTTTTTTCTTTTCTTACATTTTTTTTTTCTTCTCTTTTTAAAGTCTTAAAGAGCCCAGCTGACATACGTGGCAACTATCAGTGACCAATTCTACAGACATGAAAAGACAGAGGAATATGGTTCAGACCAAAATCAACCAGACAACCCCAGAGAGGGAGTCTGAAGGGATGGAAATGCACAGTCTTCCTGAAAAAGAATTCAGCATAAAAGTCATAACCATGCTGATGGACCTTCAGAGAAATGTGCAAGAGCTGAGGGAGGAAGTGAGGGAACTGAGGAAAGACAATGCAGAAATCAGACAAGCGATCGAGGGGCTTAAAAGCAGAATGGATGAGATGCAAGAGACTGTTAATGGAATAGAAATTAGAGAACAGGAATACAGAGCAGCTGAGGCAGGGAGAGATAAAAGGATTTCTAGGAATGAAAGAATATTAAGAGAACTGTGTGACCAATCCAAACGGAACAATATTCGCATTATAGGAGTACCTGAGGAAGAAGAGAGAGAAAAAGGGATAGAAAGTGTCTTTGAAGAAATAATTGCTGAAAACTTTCCTCGCTGGGGAAGGAAGTAGTCTCGCAGTCCACCGAAGCTCATAGATCTCCCAACACAAGGGACCCAAGGAAGACAACGCCAAGACACATAATAATTAAGATGGCAAAGATCAAAGATAAAGACAGGGTATTAAAGGCAGCTAGAGAGAGAAAAAAGATCACCTACAAAGGAAAATCCATCAGAATATCATCAGACTTCTCAACAGAAACCTTACAGGCCAGAAGAGAATGGCATGATATATTTAATGTTATGAAACAGAAGGGCCTCGAACCAAGAATACTGTATCCAGCACGATTATCATTTAAATATGATGGAGGGATTAAACAATTTCCAGACAAATGAAAGTTGAGAGAGTTTGCCTCTCATAAACCACCACTACAGGATATCTTAAATGGACTGCTCTAGATGGAAGCACACCTAAGGCTAAAAAGATGTCACCAGAGAAAATAAAATCATAGCAAAGAAAGCAGACCATCCAAATACTAACTAAAGGCAAAGAATAAAACACCTAGTATAGAAAGAATGGAGGAGGAGGAATAAGAAGGGAGAGAAATAAAGAAACATCAGACTGTGTTTACAATAACTTAACAAGAAAGTTAAGTTAGATTGTTAGTAAAGAAGCAACCCTTGAACCCTTGGTAACCACGAATCTAAAGCCAGCAATGGCAATAAGTACATACCTATCAATAATCACCCTAAATGTAAATGGACTGAATGCACCAATCAAAAGACACAGAGTAACAGAATGGATAAAAAAGCAAGACCCATCTATATGCTGCCTACAAGAAACTCACCTCAAATCCAAAGATATACACAGACTAAAAGTGAAGGGATGGAAAAAGATATTTCATGCAAACAACAAGGAGAAAAAGCAGGTGTTGCAGTACTTGTATCAGACAAAATAGACTTCAAAATGAAGAAAGTAGCAAGAGATAAAGAAGGACATTACATAATGATAAAGGGGTCAGTCCAACAAGAAGATATAACCATTATAAATATATATGCACCCAACACAGGAGCGCCAGCATATGTGAGACAAATACTAACAGAATTAAAGGAGGAAATAGACAGCAATGCATTCATTTTAGGAGACTTCAACACACCACTCACTCCAGAGGACAGATCAACCAGACAGAAAATAAGTAAAGACACAGAGGCACTGAACAACACACTAGAACAGATGGACCTAACAGACATCTACAGAACTCTACACCCAAAAGCAACAGGATACACATTCTTCTCAAGTGCACATGGAACATTTTCCAGAATAGACCACATACTAGGCCACAAAAAGAACCTCAGTAATTTCAAAAATATTGAAATCCTACCAACCAACTTCTCAGATCACCAAGGTATAAAACTAGAAATAAATTTTAGAAAGAAATCAAAAAGGCTCACAAATACATGGAGACTTAACAACACTCTCCTAATTAATCAATGGGTTAACGACCAAATCAAAACAGAAATCAAAGAATATATGGAGACTAATGACAACAACAACACAAAGCCACAACTTCTGTGGGACGCAGCAAAGGCAGTTCTAAGAGGAAAGTATATTGCAATCCAGGCCTATTTAAAGAAGGAAGAACATTCCCAAACTGAATAGTCTAAAGACACAATTACTGAAATTGGAAAAAGAAGAACAAATGAGGCCCAAAGTCACCAGAAGGAGGGACATAATAAAGATTAGAGAAGAAATAAATAAAATTGAGAAGAATAAAACAATAGAAAAAATCAATAAAACCAAGAGCTGGTTCTTTGAAAAAATAAACAAAATAGATAAACCCCTAGCCAGACTCATTAAGAGAAAAAGAGAATCTACACACATAAACACAATCAGAAATGAGAAAGGAAAAATCACGACGGACCCCACAGAAATACAAAGAATCATAAGAGAATATTATGAGAATCTATATGCTAACAAGCTGGAAAACATAGAAGAAATGGACAACTTCTTAGAAAAATACAACCTTCCAAGACTGACCAAGCAAGAAACAGAAAAACTAAACAGACCAATCACCAGTGACGAAATCGAATTGGTAATCAAAAAACTACCCAAGAACAAACCCCCCGGGCCTGATGGATTCACCTCTGAATTCTACCAGACATATAGAGAAGATATAACACCCATTCTCCTTAAAGTTTTCCAAAAAATAGAAGAGGAGGGAATACTTCCAAACTCATTCTATGAAGCCAGCATCACTCTAATATCAAAACCTGGCAAAGACCTCACCAAAAAAGAAAATTACAGACCAATATCCCTGATGAACGTAGATGCAAAAATACTCAACAAAATATTAGCAAACCGAATTCAAAAATACATCAAGAGGATCATACACCATGATCAAGTGGGATTCATCCCAGGGATGCAAGGATGGTACAACATTCGAAAATCCATCAACATCATCCACCACATCAACAAAAAGAAGAACAAAAACCACATGATCATCTCCATAGATGCTGAAAAAGCATTTGACAAAATTCAGCATCCATTCCTGATTAAAACTCTCAACAAAATGGGTATAGACGGCAAGTACCTCAACATCATAAAGGCTATATATGACAAACCCACAGCTAACATCATACTTAACGGCGAGACGCTGAAAGCTTTTCATCTAAGATCGGGAACAAGACAGGGCTGCCCACTCTCTCCACTGTTATTCAACATAGTACTGTAAGTCCTAGCCACAGCAATCAGACAAAACAAAGACATACAAGGCATCCAGATTGGTAAAGAAGAAGTCAAATTGTCACTATTTGCAGATGACATGATACTGTACATAAAAAACCCTAAAGATTCCATTCCAAAACTACTAGAACTAATATCTGAATTCAGCAAAGTTGCAGGATACAAAATTCACACACAGAAATCTGTTGCTTTCCTATACAGTAATGATGAACTAACAGAAAGAGAAATCAGAAAAACAATTCCATTCACAATTGCATCAAAAAGAATAAAATACCTAGGAATAAACCTAGTGAAGGAAGTGAAAGACCTGTACTCTGAAAACTACAAGACACTCCTAAGAGAAATTAAAGAGGACACTAACAAATGGAAATGCATCCCATGCTCGTGGCTAGGAAGAATAAATATTGTCAAAATGGCTATACTACCTAAATCAATCTACAGATTCAACACAATCCCTATCAAACTACCAACAGCTTTTTTCAATGAACTGGAACAAATAATTCTAAAATTCATACGGCACCACAAAAGACCCCGAATAGTCAAATCAATCCTGAGAAGGAGGAATAAAACGGGGAATTACACTCCCTGACTTCAAGCTCTACTACAAAGCCACAGTAATCAAGACAATTTGGTATTGGCACAAAACAGACCCACAGACCAGTGGAACAGAATAGAAAATCCAAACATTAACCCAAACATAAACAGTCAATTAATATTTGATAAAAGTGCCTTGGATATACAATGGGGAGATGACAGCCTCTTCAGCAGCTGGTGTTGGAAAAACTGGACAGCTACATGTAAGAGAATGAAACTGGACTACTGTCTAGCCCCATACACAAAGGTAAACTCAAGGTGGATCAAAGACCTGAATGTAAGTCATGAAACCATAAAACTCTTAGAAAAAAACATAGGCAAAAATCTCTTGGACATAAACATGAGCAACTTCTTCATGAACATATCTCCCAGGGCAAGGGAAACAAAAGCAAAAATGAACAAGTGGGACTATATCAAGCTGAAAAGCTTCTGCACAGCAAAGGACACCATCAGTAGAACAAAAAGACATCCTACAGTATGGGAGAATATATTCATAATTGACGTATCTGATAAAGGGTTGACATCCAAAATATATAAAGAACTCATACACCTTAACAAACAGAAAGCAAATAATCCAATTAAGAAATGGGCAGAGGACATGAATAGACCCTTCTCTAAAGAAGAAATTCAGATGGCCAACAGGCACGTGAAAAGATGCTCCACATCGCTAATCATCAGAGAAATGCAGATTAAAACCACAATGAGATATCACCTCACACCAGTGAGGATGGCCAACATCCAAAACCCAAACAACAACAAATGTTGGCGAGGATGTGGAGAAAAGGGAATCCTCCTACACTGCTGGTGGGACTGCAAATTAGTTCAACCATTGTGGAAAGCAGTATGGAGGTTCCTCAAAAAACTCAAAATAGAAATACCATTTGACCCAGGAATTCCACTCCTAGGAATTTACCCTAAGAATGCAGCAGCCCAATTTGAAAAGGACAGATGCACCCCTATGTTTATCGCAGCACTATTTACAATAGCCAAGAAATGGAAGCAACCTAAGTGTCCATCAGTAGATGAATGGATAAAGAAGATGTGGTACATATACACAATGGAATATTATTCAGCCATAAGAAGAAAACAAATCCTACCATTTGCAACAACATGGATGGAGCTAGAGGGTATTATGCTCAGTGAAATAAGCCAAGCCGAAAAAGACAAGTATCAAATGATTTCACTCATATGTGGAGTATAAGAACAAAGAAAAAATACTGAAGGAGCTAAACAGCAGCAGACTCACAGAACCCAATAATGGACTAATAGTTACCAAAGGGAAAGGGACTGGGGAAAATGGGTGGGAAGGGAGGGATAAGAGGGAAAAGGGGGCATTACGATTAGCAGGTGTAATGTTGGGGGGGCATGGGGAGGGCAGTACAACTCAGAGAAGACAAGTAGTGATTCTATAGCATCTCACTACGCTGATGGACAGTGAGTGACTGTAATGGGGTTGGTGGGGGGGACCTAATGAAGGGGTAGTTTAATAACTGTAATATTGCACATGTAATTGTACATTAATGATAAAATAATAAATTATATTAAAAAAATGATGAGTAACCAGAAGAATGGACTATATCAGTTATTTACTAATAGTCTTTAAGTTCCTAAACCACCCTTTTCTACTCTGCTCTATGATATTGCAAACTACATTTCCCAGATTTCTTTTCCATATGGCTTCCTGTTAGGTTCTACCAATAACTAAAGGGAAATTGGAAGACAGGAAGAGGAGGAGAAAAGATACTACTTTTCTTATTTTTAGTTTGTTGGCTCCAGCTTCCAGTTTCTTTTGACGTTCCTTGAACCACCCTCCTCACACCCTCTAAGGAGTAGCAGCCATAGACGGGCAACACCCACTCCCACCCCAAGCAACAAATTCAATGCCACAGCGTCCCTCCTTCAGCAACTAGGTTCCAGTAACTCCCCCTCATCCCTTTTGTTCCTTTAACCCCAGCAGTGATTATCATTATTATTACCGTGCATTATCTCAGCGTTCCTCTCTTGCCCTTTTCGCCTTCCACACCTGTAACAATTTACATATACTAAACCTGCTGAAGTAGTGTTGCTTTTGTTTGCCTAAATGAACCTAAAAGTCACACTGAGACCTGCCCCTGTACACAGCAGAGTTAAACAAGATCCCAAGGGTCACTTGACAAGGCAATGGCTAAGTTGCCTTCATTAATAACTGCAATGTTTTTAGTCAGCTTGTTTTTATTTTGAAGATAAGAGTAAAAGAGCCAAAAATACCTGTGTACTCAAGATAAAGGAATAATTAAACACCTAGCAGTAAAAGATAGTGCCCTTTACCAATGGAGATCTTTGTGTGAGGTCTAATTAGTAACCATCAAAGTAATTGAATCCTCCTGGCAAAAGCTGGAAAACATCAATGACTTTCTTTCCCCTGTTAACTACGTGCTGATTCTTTTCAAACTGACATTCTACATTCCAATTGAACCTATGATGCATTATCTCTACACGTGTGTATCAATACACGCTTATCTATAAATTAGTATCTCTATTTTCCTCAAATCAGTGACCTGTATCTTAAACTGATTTTTAAATCTTTAGAATATTCTAAAACATAATCCATTAATTAATTTTATTCATACTTTCAACAAATATGTATTGCATGTCTATGTAGTTCTAGGAGATTATGCTAAGGAATGAGAATATAAAAGGGCCAAAAACAGACATGTTTCCTGTGCTCAGAAGCTTACAGTCTATTGAGGAGATTGATACCAATCGAAAGACCACACTTTAAACTGAAAAATTCAACAGTGATAAGTACTAAAGTTTATAGCATACGAGAACCATTACAGATTTGGACAGGGTAGGAGAAGGGGAAGCAGGAAACCAATCCAAAATCTTTAACCTAAGAAGAACAGGAAGCTATTAAAGTGTTTTGATCCTGGAGTATCTTAAGTGATCAAACGTACATTTGATTTGCCAAAGAGGATAAGTTCTATAAAATTTGTATAGATAGGGATACAAAAGATAAGGGAAGAGCACTAGATTTTAAAAATAACCCTGGATTCAAGAATTATTATTATTATTATTATTTAACTGGTCATAAATATATTAACATGTTACAAATGTTGTTTATGGTATTTCCTAAGTTTGTATACAAAAGTTCAAATCAATGAATTTTGAACACAATAGCATTATCTTTGAAATATATATAACTTTAGTATTAGAGATTTTTAGTTACAAAGGAGATAAAAATATTTTATCAGTTATTTTTTCCATTCCTTCAACTAGGCTGAACTCAGCTTTGTCTGTCAGAGCTGTCCCCAGGTAGTTTCTAAATATAAATGCAGTAGTGGGCAGCTGCTTCTCTCCAGCCACATCCATTCCTAGCAAAATGCTGTGATGGTGTTTTTGTGTGTTAGCTATTGTCTTCATCTAATTATGTTCAACCTAAATGGCTACAGGAGCTGAAAATATAGGCATGGAGAGGAGCTAGAAGAGCATTTGTAAAGATCCTGAATGGATACCTTCCCCAGAAATCACTTTCTAAATTGCCTTGATGCTCAATACGAAAAAATTCCCAGTAGGTTCTAAAGGTATTGTTATAAAATGGATAGCCAGATTGCTGTTAAACATAATCTATGAGATTGACAGTTAATCCAGTGGAATCATAGAATCATAAACTAATTCAATAGGCTTAAGGAATCACAGAACCTTAGAACTTTAGAATTGTAAAATAAAACACACTTTAAAAATATTGAAGCAGTTAAAAATGGTCTTAAAATCTATCTGCTTCAACCATCCACTCAATGTTTGAGCCCACTATAATATCTGAGCCCCCAAGCAACTGCTAATATTCTGCGTGAATGCATAGAGTCATGGGGGTTTACTATCATCCCAGGCAGTCTGGTTCACGTTTAGGAAACTCTTGACTATTAGAAAGATGACATGAAGGCACAGATAAAATCTGAGCCCTGGTTGTGCCTATGCATTTGATCCTACTTCTATTACCAGTACTATGACTATTAAAGGGGAAAAAAACTTTGATAAACTCACTCACGTTCCTTTGGACTTTTACTTCCTTCACCCATGGACATAGCAATGCCAGGATCCAACCAAGAACAAATGCACAATATGTTATGCTACCTGAGTCCCAGTTTCCTTCTGATGCTTCCAAATCATTTTTTTCTGTATGAGAAATCTAAATTAACCCTGATTCCTTCCTCTCACTATTTCTGCATATGATAGGGAACACTTATTGAATGCATCCTATGTGCTATTCCTTATTCTAAGGATTTTACGGGTGTGATTCATTTATGCCTCACAATAACACTATGAGATATATTCTGTCATTATCCTCACTGTGCAGAGGAGAAAAGTAAGGAACAGAAAATGAATGTACGTGTACTAGTTTCTCAGTAGTGAGTGGTATGGCTGGAATTCAAGCTCAAGCTATCTGACTCCATAGTTCATGCTCCTAACCTCTGTGTTAGAGCAGAATATGAAAAAGCATGAAACACTCTTATGAAAACGAATGTTGAATTCCCGAGTTTGGCAAAGATAAAGATTTACTCAACAATGGACAAATGCAATCAAATGTAAAAGGGGAAAATTACTGCCTCTTCTGGGCATTAGTATCCTCAGGAGTAAATGAAGCAAAGTATTTGAATGCCTTTTAAGGCCCCTTTCTAGTCTGAAATATGAAGAGCTTGACCAATACTAGTTAGGGTCTGAGTTTAGCTACAAGGATTCCCTGAACTCCAAATATGTGTCAAGAACAGAACTTAGGCGTTCCTAGGAATACATGAGGAGACACAAATGAAGTTGGAAAAAAAAGAAAAGAAAGAAAACTATGTGATAGACGCAAGAGAAAATATGTATGAACACAGAAGAGAGGTAAACTTTGTCTTGGGATGGGGAACAAGGAACACTCTACAGAAGGGTTGACACCTGATCAAGGTTTTGAAGGATGGCAAAGAGTTCACTAGACCAATAAGGGGTAAAGGACCTTCCAGGTAGAGGAGACGACGTATTGAGAAACTAGAAAGGTATATTCAGAAACTGACAAGCAGTCTACTATGCATTATGGAGAATAAAATATATGGGGAGAAGCAGTAGGGAATAAGACTAGATTGATAGGAGCCAGATGACAGGGCTTTACAGAGAAACGACAGATAAAATACACAAATTTGTTTTTGTTTTTTTTAATATAAGTATGACCATTTGTACAGACATTATTTTGGAATCAAGTTACTCTTAAAAAATGTTCCTGAGACCGAAATTGTTTTCAATGTAATAATGAATTTTAACTCATTTTTTCCTTCATATTCACATGGAAGCCCAGTATAGTCTAATACTTTTTTTAAACCTAGAATTCTACTTATGTTGTCACCTAGATAAATTGTCCCAATTATGGGTAAAAAATGGTACAAATATGAACCTCCTGGAGGGCTGGGAGAGGTTGAGAACAGTCTGTTCTGTTGGGCTCTGACTTGGCAGCTGCTTCCAGGTTTATAGATACTGAAAGGGAAACAAGGACAAGGCGGTTCTAGGGGAGTCACTCAGCATGCATGGAGATATTGGGAAGAGCTCACTGACAGCTCAGGCATCCCACAGGGGACATCTGGACCTTGCTCATTTTTCAGAGTTAAACAAGATTATTGTGCAACTCAACAAAGCAAAATTATGGGGAAAATTTATATATATATAAGTTTCTGCCAAGTAAAAAATACTGGAAATGTAAGAAATTCCAGTTAATTTCAAGAATCCATTTATTATTCATTCATTTATTCTTTCAATCAGCAAGCAAATGTTAATTGAGGAAATAAGTATATTAGAACTTAGGTTCTGGTCATGGTTCAGCCATTTATTAGCTGTGAGTCCCTGGAAAAACTAATTAATTTCTTATGCTCCAGTTTCCTTTTATTATTTCAACTATGATAAGAAGAGTAACCGTAATAATAATACCCATATTTTAGCAATAGGGAATGAGGGGGTTGATTGAAGAGATATCTAGGAGATAGCAGCAAGTCGAGTCCAACTTACCAACCATAAAAATGGGAAATGAGGGAGTGGAGGAGTCTAGAAAGGTCTCCAGTGTTCTGATCTAGGATTAGTTATAGAGCAGAGAACACAGTAAAGAAGGACTAAGGAAGTATTTATTAGGACTGTATTATGTGCAAGGCATGACAGAAGAGAAGCAGATACCCTCGGAGCCTGAGGCAAGACTCTTATACTTGCATCATTAGGAGAGACATACAACAACATGATAATTGGCAAAATGAATTTTGGGATGCTATAGGAATTCACCAAAGAGCGAGCTTAGGGAAGGTTGGTGCGATTATGGCACACAGCAGAGGACTAGGAAGCTGAGAGGCAAATCTAACCTCATCAAGTCTACCCTCTATCATCATTTTTAAGATGTGGAAATTAAGGTTTAGAGTGGGAACATAATGTGCCATGGTCACACAGTGAAGTAGAGGCAGGCCCAAGACTAGGGATGTAGCTCTTTCTGCTGTACTGGGCTCTGTACTCCAACAGAGTATAGAGACCTGAACAGAGAAGCTCTCTGGTGCCTACCTACTGCAAAACAGGGCCTTGACTAATATGTTTTTGTTTCTTCCTTATTTAAAAAATTAAGTTTCTTTAAGATTTCTTGGATATTCACAATGCATATTAGGTTCTGAAAATACTTGAAGTAAAAAAAAACCCTTTAATACTATTTAACCTAATATTTTCCAAATATCCCTACTATCTTATAACAGCTATCTATATTTCATGATTTGAGACATGTAGAATTCTGGTAGAGAGATGCAAACCTCATAACCTGGCCTAGGGGTGGAAGTGAGACAAGTAAGAGTATCTAATGCCTGAACTGTGCTAGAACAGTGAGTAGGAGTTACTCAGAAAAAGTAGGTAGGAAATGGGTAAGGCCCCTGGGCAGAGGGAACATAGAATCTAACAACATGGTATTTGAGGTGTTTCATAGTGAAAAGTGAGCACAAGGCAGTAGAGGAAGATGAGAATAAAGAGGTAACTAGAGTCTGTATCTGGAAGGGCTTGTAATGCCATAATAAAGAATTTAGGAGGACTTGCACTTCTGGCTGAGATAGGATACTAGGGATTGAATTTACCCTCCTACCTGAAACAAACAGAAATCCAGATGAAATATAGAAAAAATGTTTTTTAAGACATTAGACATCAGGTAAGGAAGAAAAGTGATTGCTATGAGATGGGAAACTAATGTGGTAAGCTGTGGGATAGATCCAACCAAATGCTGTCAGAGTTTCCAGGACCTGACACAAGGAGGGAAACCCAAGCAGAGTCTGGCAAACTCCCTGAGTTAGGAGACAAAGCTGAGAGTCTCAAAAGACTAAGGTGGCTAGAGTTTGCAGGTCAGACAACTACAGAAGACAGAATGAAAAGAGAAAATAGTTGGAGATATGTTGAGGTTTCCTCTAGAGTATTCAACAGAATACTGATTGACCCATGTCCGTGAGAAAACTAAGACTACAGAAAGAACCATCTGAGAGCAGACAGTGCCTGGTACTCACAAGGGGCTAGGAATGGTGTCTGTTTCTACCACCTAACACAGAAAAACACATAATTCACAGGGATTTGGGTAGAACACTCAGAAGGGAATTGCCTGAATAGTGGAGAATAACTAACTCTATACCAAACACTGCTCTGGTTGTACCTAATGAATTTAAAATTAAGACCTGAAAGGACCAAACTGTTCCCAAGTAATTTAACTACATCCCAGAAGAAAGTTTAAGAACATTTAAAGAAATATAGAAATGTCCATAATCTAACAGGGTAACATTCTGCTCTCTAACAAATGCCACCTAATAAAAAAAGATCAGGCATGCAAAGAAATAGGAAAGTATATCCCATAGTGAGGAGAAAAATAATATCAAAATGGTCCCAGAAATGATATGGTTGTTAACATTAGCAGGAAAATACATTAAAATAGTTATTATAAGTATATTCCATGTGTTCCAAAAGTTAAATGTCATGAAAGATATAAAAAGGACCCAAATAGAAATTCTACAGAGAAAAATGACAATATCTGAGATTAAAACATGCATTAGATGGGAATAATGGCAAATTAGACACTGGAGATGTAAAGGTAAGTGAATTTGAAGACATAGCAATAAAAATATTCAAAAAGAAAAAATAGCCCCCATCCCCAATTAACAAAACATCAAAGAATTGTGGGACAACTTCAATAATCCGTACACAAGGAATACATGGAATAGGAGTCCCTGAAAGGGGGAGAATGGACAGAAAATTTGTCTAAAGAAATAGCGGGTAAAAACTGTCTAAATTTGATGGAAACCATGAACCTACTGATCCAAGAAGCTCAATGAACCCCAAGTAAAGGAAACACAAAGAGAACTACACCAAACCACAAGATAACCAGATTCTTCAAAGTCAGTAACAAAGAAAAAATCTTGAAAGCAGTTAGAGTAAAAACAAAATAAAACAAAAAAACATATATACAGAGAAACAAAAGTAAGGATGAGAAGTATTTTCTTCTTGGAAATAATGTAAGAGAAAAGATGATGGTTCAACTTCTCTGAAGTACTGAAAAAAATAAAAAACTTTCAAACTAGAATTCTTTTCTACCAAAAACATCTTTCAAAACTACAGCATAATTAAGGTTTCTGAGATATAAGAAGTTAAAAGAATTCATTACTGATGACCTCCACTCTAAGAAATGTTAAGAGAAGTCCCATAGGTAGAAGAAATATGATAACAGATGGACATCTGGATCTAACAAAGAAATTAAGAGCATCAGAAATGCTATTCAGATAGATAAGTATTTAAGTGTGTGTCTTAGTATTTAAATAACTTTAAAAGATAATCCATTATTTAAAAGATATTTAAATAATTTAAAAGAAAATTTGTATCAGCACAATAATAATGTAGTGTGGGGTTTATAAGACATGTAAAAGTGAAATGTATGTCAACAATAGCATAAAGGCTGGAAGGGGAGAAATTACAGTGGAAATATACTATTGCAAGGTTCTTGTACTGTATATGAAGCAATATAATGTCACTTGAAGGTAGTCTGTGATAGTTAGATCAGCCACAAAAATAACACAGAGTTATAGCTAAGAAATCAACAAAGAAGATAAAAGAGACACAAACAAAAATAATCCAAAAAACTTCAAAATAAGTCAGTAAAAGAGAAAAAAGGAACAAAGAATGCACAGGACAAAGAGAAAACAAAGAGCAAAATGATAGCTTTAAACTTAATGATACCAGTAATCATGTTAAATGAAAGCAGTCAGAACACTGTAATTAAAAAGGCAGAGATTACCAGATTGGATAACAAAGCATGACCAAATGCTATGCTACCTATAAGAAATGTAGGAGATTAAAAATGGATACAGTAGACACAGACACAGTAGACTCCAGAGCAAAGAATATTATTAGGGATAAAGAGGGTAAGTTCATAATACTAAATGGGTCCATTAATTAAGGGTACATAACAATGTTAATTGTTTATGCATCTAATTAATACCAGAGCATCAAAATACATGAAGCAAAAACTGATAGAAACGATCACATTTACAGTAATAGACTTCACTATTCTGCTCTCAATAACTGATACAATACACAGAAAATCGGGCAGGATATAGGAGATGTGAACAACACTATCAACTAACTTGACCTAATTGACATTTATTATATTCAACAACAGCAAAGTGTCTATTTTTCTGAGGTGCATGCAGAACATTTACCATAACAGACCATATTCTGGGCCATAAAACAAGTCTCATATTTGAAAAACCTGATGGAAGCTACAGAAAAACTGCAAGAACTACTCTTTCACTTTTCCTCTCCTTATGCTGTCCCCTTCCCACCATGCCCTTAAGGCAGTCTGGTAAAAAATCTGTTTGTTTTTCAAGACTGAACTAAATACCACTTCCCCATAAGCTTTTCCAGACCCACCTTCTCATTCCCCTATTTTAGCAGATAAATTTGTACATTTTATATAAATGCTGAATGCTGTATATGGACACCTCAAATAGAACCCATCTCCATCATTTTAAGAGTAGTTTGTGAGCTACTTGAAGAAGAGATTTTTCTTATTCATTCCATGAAGTTTAGCAGATAAATGAATATCTTCTCCACTATAGTAACTAACAACTTATGCCTATGTATGTTTGTGCCTCCTTCACCAAGCTGGGGGCCTCTTATACATGAGGATTGTGTGTGACTTCTTTCTTATCCTCATTTAACACAATGTCTGGCCCGTGGAAGACCCTTTCTGTATATGTGCTGACTGAATGCCTAGATGAACCGTGTGGGGATGGTCTGAGCTTCCCCACTTCTAGAAGAGAGTATTTCAAAGACCACAGGAAAAGGTTGGTAACAAATGGAAGCATGAAAGACAAAACGGGTTTCTCCTAGGAGAGCAAGAAGGTGGCCTTGAGCAACCTCTCTTTAGAGGCAAATATTCTGCCTTTGTCCCAACCTGTGGGTCACTGCCGAGAGCTGTGGCTGGGGCAGATGTTGTACTACTTTTTCCCAGCCAGGTTAAGAAATCTCTAGCATCTCGATAAAGTGTGAGAAAACAGAGGGGAGAATTCAATTTAGAAGGCCTTCATAACTCTTCATGGAGGCACTTCCAGGCATAGGACTGGGCAGGTGGAGGGGAGGAGGCCTGCCAGCATCAATATCTCATTACTGCTGGCTCCACTGGCCAGAGAGGTCAGCACAGAAACGAGTGCCCCAGGGGAAATTTAGCTTGAGAGCAGTGATTCTGCCTTTCAGGGTGTTGATAGACTAACTCTGCTCACTCCCCTGACAGAAAAGAAAGGGCCACTTACTTAGCCTAAGAAATTTCAAAGTTGTGGAAGGGATCAACTGGTCCAACGCTTTCTTTGACAGGTGAGAGCAGGGAGTCCCGGAGAGCAGCAAGTCCGAGGCAGAGGCAGAGGCAGAGGCTCAGGCTCCACCAGGGCAGGGTCCTCGCCTCCTGACTACTTTCCAGTGTTTCTCAACACAGATTTTGTAAATCCTCTGGATTTCAGTGGTGCCTGCAGGGCAAAGTCAGCATCCCTGATGTGGTACTGGCATGTCCTTCAAAGCCTTTCAGTCTTAATCCTAATAAAATTTTTCTACTCTCATGTCTTCCTCTTCCCTGTCTTCCAGGTACAGTGCACATTCACTCAGAGTTCCTGAAATGTCCCAGGTATTTTCACATGTATATACCTTTGTTTATGTCATCCCCACTGCCTCAAATGGCATTTCTTTGTTTTGCTATCTGAAAAATTCCTACTTATGCTTCAAAACCTAGTTCAAATGTTGCTTCCTCTTCAAAAACTTCCTGGATATTCCAAGGCAGAACTACTCCCTCTCTGCACCATGCTTACCTACTTTTTTATTTATTTATTTTTCTGCTTAAACTGATCTATTTAATGTCTTTCTAATAATAATACCTGCAAGGTATTTTTTTTATTAAGGTATTATTGATATACACTCTTATGAAGGTTTCACATGAAAAAACAATGTGGTAACTACATTTACCCATATTATCAAGTCCCCACTCATACCCCAATTCAGTCACTGTCCATCAGTGTAGTAAGTTGACACAGATTCACTGTTTGCCTTCTCTGTGCTACACTGTTTTCCCTGTGATTCCCCACACCATGTGTACTAAACATAATACCCCACAATCCCCTTCTCCCACCCTCCCCACCCACCTCCCCCTTTGGTAACCAATGGTTCCTTTTTGGAGTCTCTGAGTCTGCTACTATTTTGTTCCTTCAGTTTTGCTTTGTTGTTATACTCCACAAATGAGGGAAATTATTTGGCATTTGTCTTTCTCCACCTGGCTTATTTCACTGAGCATAATATCCTTCATGCACCATGCTTATTTATACCTTTTTTAAAAATATGTATCTTTTATGGTACTATAGCAAAAGTATTTGCTATGACTATATATATTAATACATGCATGTCCATGTTCAGGTTATCTTGTTTGGAGGAGTTATCTCCATTTAAAGTTACCAAGGCAAATACCTTATTCATGCAGCTATTTATGCAGACCCACCTTTAATCATGTAAGTAAGTTCTCAGAATAGTATTACTGCCTCAAGAACCTACATAGCTTTCTCAAGTCTGATACTCAAGTCATAACCACTTACTTATACCAGAAACACTAGGATATATGGCTTACTTATGATGCTAAAAACACTTTTTATGAAGCCATAAATCACATTTTATTTATAACATATAATTTATATATATTCATTAAGATGTTAACAGACAATGATGAATTTACTACAGAAGCTTTCAATAGACTGGTTCTGTAGTAGAGGACAGATTCCATATGTGTAATTAGGTCAAGTACATATATGTAATTTCCTGATATAAAAGGTTTTTAAAAATAGAAATTTTCAAAAATAATTTGAACCACAACAGACAATCATGCTTGTTCATTTGGCTGCTTTCCTGGCTAGCCATTTAAACCTAAATTCTAAAGCCCTGAGCCCACCATGTCAGGCTTTTCTGAAACTGGTGACTGTGCAGCTCTCCCATCCCTATTATTCCAGCCCTGCTAAGTCATGCACTTGACAGACCTACTATGCCTCCATTTGTGCTTTTCTTCCTCCACTCTACCTGGCTAAAACTAACTTATCTTTTAAACTTCAGGTCCAATTACCCCTCATCAGATGCCTCCAGCTTGGTCAGGTGCTCCTTTTGTCCTCCTCCAGCTCTGGGGCTTTGTTACACTATGTAGTAATTGTTCACATTTCAGTCACTCACTACACTGAAGACCCTGAAAAGCAAAGATGCAATTGGTCTGCCTACAGATATTTATTAAGCATTTACTAAGTGCTGGACATTATTCTGGGTCTTAGGATACAACAATGAATAAAACAAAGGCCCCGCTCCCAAGGAGTTTACAGTCCAGAAGCAGAAAAGTCTTTTTTTTTTTTTTACTATATCATTCTTTTATTAAGGTATTATTGATATGTACTCTTATGAAGGTTTCACATGAAAAAAACAATGTGGTCACTACATTCACCCATATTACCAAGTCCCCACCCATACCCCAATGCAGTCACTGTCCATCAGTGTAGTAAGATGACACAGATTCACTATCTGATTCTCTGTGCTACACTGTTTTCCCTGTGAAACCCCACACCATGTGTACTAAACAAAATACCCCTCAATCCCCTTCTCCCACCCTTCCCACCCATCCTCTCACACCCCTCCCCTTTGGTGACCACTAGTTCCTTCTTGGAGTCTCTGAGTCTGCTGCTATTTTGTTCCTTCAGTTTTGCTTCATTGTTATACTCCACAAATGAGGGAAATCATTTGGCACTTTTCTTTCTCCACCTGGCTTATTTCACTGAGCATAATATCCTCCAGCTCCATCTATGTTGTTGCAAATGGTAGGATTTGTTTCTTTTTTATGGCTGAATAGTATTCCATTGTGTATATGTACCACTTCTTCTTTATTCATTTATCTACTGATGGACACTTAGGTTGCTTCCATATCTTGGCTAGTGTAAAAAGTCCTGCAATAAACATAGGGGTGCATATGTCTTTTTGAATCTGAGAAGTTGTATTCTTTGGGTAAATTCCAAGGAGTGGGATTCCCAGGTCAAATGGTATTTCTATTTTTAGTTTTTTGAGGAACCTCCATATTGCTTTCCACAATGGTTGAACTAGCTTATATTCCCACAGCAGTGTAGGAGAGTTCCCCTTTCTCTGCATCCTCACCAGCATTTGTTGTTCTTAGTTTTTTGGATGCTGGCCATCCTTACTGGTGTGAGGTGATATCTCATTGTGGTTTTAATTTGCATTTCCCTGATGATTAGTGATGTGGAGCATCTTTTCATGTGTCTGTTGGCTATCTGAATTTCTTCTTTGGAGAACTGTCTCTTCATATCCTCTGCCCATTTTTTAATGGGGTTATTTGCTTTTTGGGTGTAAGTTCTTTATAGATTTTGGATGTTAACCCATTGTCGGATATGTCATTTACAAATATATTCTCCCGTACTGTAGGATGCCTTTTTGTTCTGTTGATGGTGTTCTTTGCTGTACAGAAACTTTTTAGTTTTATGAAGTCCCATGAGTTCATTTTTTATTTTGTTTCCTTTGCTCGAGGAGATGTGTTCAGGAAGAAGTTGCTTATGCTTATACTCAGGAGATTTTTGCCTATGTTGTCTTCTAAGAGTTTTATGGTTCCATGACTTACATTCAGGTCTTTGATTCATTTTGAGTTTACTTTTATGTATGGGGTTAAACAATAATCCAGTTTCATTCTCTTGCATGTAGCTGTCCAGTTTTCCAACACCAGCTGTTGAAGAGGCTGTCATTTCCCCATCCTATGTCCATGGCTCCTTTATCATGTATTAATTGACCATATATGGTTGGGTTTATATCAGGGCTCTCTAGTCTGTTCCATTGGTCTATGGGTCTGTTCTTGGGCCAGTACCAAATTGTCTTGATTACTGTGGCTTTGTAGTAGAGCTTGAAGTTGGGGAGCATAATTCCCCCAGCTTTACTCTTCCTTCTCAGGATTGCTTTGGTTATTTGGGGTCTTTTTTGGTTCCATATGAATTTTAGAATGATTTTCTCTAGTTCATTGAAGAATGCTATAGTTTTTTGGTAGGAATTATATTGAATCTGTAGATTGCTTTAGGCAGGATGGCCATTTTGACAATATTAATTCTTCTTTTCCATGAGAACGGGATGTGTTTCCATTTATTGGTATCTTCCTTAATTTCTCTCGTGAGTGTCTTGTAGTTTTCAGAGGATAGGTCTTTCACTTCCTTGGTTAGGTTTATTCCTAGGTATTTTATTATTTTTGATGTTGCTGTGAATGGAATTGTTTTCCTGATTTCTCTCTCTGATACTTCATTGGTAGTGTATAGGAATGCCACAGATTTCTGTGTATTAATTTTGAATCATGCAACTTTGCTGAATTCAGATATTAGATCTAGTGTTTTGCAGTGGATTCTTTAGGGTTTTTTATGTAAAATATCATGTCAACTGCAAACAGGGACAGTTTGACTTCTTCCTTGCCAATCTGGATGCCTTTTGTTGCTTTGTGTTGTCTGATTGCTCTGGCTAGGACCTCCAGAAGTATGATGAATAAAAGTGGGGAGAGTGGGCATCCTTGTCTTGTTCCCGATCTTAAAGGAAAAGCTTTCAGCTACTCAGTGTTAAGTATAATGTTGGCTGTGGGTTTGTCATATATGGCCTTTATGATGTTGAGGTACTTGCCCTCTATACCCATTTTGTTGAGATTTTTTATCATGAATGGATGTTGAATTTTGTCAAATGCTTTTTCAGCATCTATGGAGATGATCATGTGGTTCTTGTCCTTCTTTTTGTTGACGTGGTAGATGATGCTGATGGATTTTCGAATGTTGTACCATCCTTGCATCCCTGGAATGAAT